>CAKNEX010000012.1:0-108670 GCA_930367185.1 Myathropa florea
AAATATGTATGTTATTGTGCGATGCACATATTTTTTCTCAAAAACGGTAAGTCTGGCGTGGTTTTGACCATAACAAGATTTGTAGAGGCATTCATTACGAACATTTTAAACCAAAAATCTTTATTCTAGGCCTACTAGTTTCCGAGAAAATGAAAATAAACCAAATTATGCCATACTTTTAGCTGAAAATATGTATGTTATTGTGCGATGCACATATTTTTTCTCAAAAACGGTAAGTCTGACGTGGTTTTGACCATAACAAGATTTGTAGAGGCATTCATTACGAACATTTTAAACCAAAAATCTTTATTCTAGGCCTACTAGTTTCCGAGAAAATGAAAATAAACCAAATTATGCCATACTTTTAGCTGAAAATATGTATGTTATTGTGCGATGCACATATTTTTTCTCAAAAACGGTAAGTCTGGCGTGGTTTTGACCATAACAAGATTTGTAGAGGCATTCATTACGAACATTTTAAACCAAAAATCTTAATTCTAGGCCTACTAGTTTCCGAGAAAATGAAAATAAACCAAATTATGCCATACTTTTAGCTGAAAATATGTATGTTATTGTGCGATGCACATATTTTTTCTCAAAAACGGTAAGTCTGGCGTGGTTTTGACCATAACAAGATTTGTAGAGGCATTCATTACGAACATTTTAAACCAAAAATCTTTATTCTAGGCCTACTAGTTTCCGAGAAAATGAAAATAAACCAAATTATGCCATACTTTTAGCTGAAAATATGTATGTTATTGTGCGATGCACATATTTTTTCTCAAAAACGGTAAGTCTGGCGTGGTTTTGACCATAACAAGATTTGTAGAGGCATTCATTACGAACATTTTAAACCAAAAATCTTAATTCTAGGCCTACTAGTTTCCGAGAAAATGAAAATAAACCAAATTATGCCATACTTTTAGCTGAAAATATGTATGTTATTGTGCGATGCACATATTTTTTCTCAAAAACGGTAAGTCTGGCGTGGTTTTGACCATAACAAGATTTGTAGAGGCATTCATTACGAACATTTTAAACCAAAAATCTTAATTCTAGGCCTACTAGTTTCCGAGAAAATGAAAATAAACCAAATTATGCCATACTTTTAGCTGAAAATATGTATGTTATTGTGCGATGCACATATTTTTTCTCAAAAACGGTAAGTCTGGCGTGGTTTTGAACATAACAAGATTTGTAGAGGCATTCATTACGAACATTTTAAACCAAAAATCTTAATTCTAGGCCTACTAGTTTCCGAGAAAATGAAAATAAACCAAATTATGCCATACTTTTAGCTGAAAATATGTAAAAATATGTATGTTATTGTGCGATGCACATACTTTTTCTCAAAAACGGTAAGTCTGGCGTGGTTTTGACCATAACAAGATTTGTAGAGGCATTCATTACGAACATTTTAAACCAAAAATCTTAATTCTAGGCCTACTAGTTTCCGAGAAAATGAAAATAAACCAAATTATGCCATACTTTTAGCTGAAAATATGTATGTTATTGTGCGATGCACATATTTTTTCTCAAAAACGGTAAGTCTGGCGTGGTTTTGACCATAACAAGATTTGTAGAGGCATTCATTACGAACATTTTAAACCAAAAATCTTAATTCTAGGCCTACTAGTTTCCGAGAAAATGAAAATAAACCAAATTATGCCATACTTTTAGCTGAAAATATGTAAAAATATGTATGTTATTGTGCGATGCACATATTTTTTCTCAAAAACGGTAAGTCTGGCGTGGTTTTGACCATAACAAGATTTGTAGAGGCATTCATTACGAACATTTTAAACCAAAAATCTTAATTCTAGGCCTACTAGTTTCCGAGAAAATGAAAATAAACCAAATTATGCCATACTTTTAGCTGAAAATATGTATGTTATTGTGCGATGCACATATTTTTTCTCAAAAACGGTAAGTCTGGCGTGGTTTTGACCATAACAAGATTTGTAGAGGCATTCATTACGAACATTTTAAACCAAAAATCTTAATTCTAGGCCTACTAGTTTCCGAGAAAATGAAAATAAACCAAATTATGCCATACTTTTAGCTGAAAATATGTATGTTATTGTGCGATGCACATATTTTTTCTCAAAAACGGTAAGTCTGGCGTGGTTTTGACCATAACAAGATTTGTAGAGGCATTCATTACGAACATTTTAAACCAAAAATCTTAATTCTAGGCCTACTAGTTTCCGAGAAAATGAAAATAAACCAAATTATGCCATACTTTTAGCTGAAAATATGTATGTTATTGTGCGATGCACATATTTTTTCTCAAAAACGGTAAGTCTGGCGTGGTTTTGACCATAACAAGATTTGTAGAGGCATTCATTACGAACATTTTAAACCAAAAATCTTAATTCTAGGCCTACTAGTTTCCGAGAAAATGAAAATAAACCAAATTATGCCATACTTTTAGCTGAAAATATGTATGTTATTGTGCGATGCACATATTTTTTCTCAAAAACGGTAAGTCTGGCGTGGTTTTGACCATAACAAGATTTGTAGAGGCATTCATTACGAACATTTTAAACCAAAAATCTTAATTCTAGGCCTACTAGTTTCCGAGAAAATGAAAATAAACCAAATTATGCCATACTTTTAGCTGAAAATATGTATGTTATTGTGCGATGCACATATTTTTTCTCAAAAACGGTAAGTCTGGCGTGGTTTTGACCATAACAAGATTTGTAGAGGCATTCATTACGAACATTTTAAACCAAAAATCTTAATTCTAGGCCTACTAGTTTCCGAGAAAATGAAAATAAACCAAATTATGCCATACTATTGTGCGATGCACATATTTTTTCTCAAAAACGGTAAGTCTGGCGTGGTTTTGACCATAACAAGATTTGTAGAGGCATTCATTACGAACATTTTAAACCAAAAATCTTAATTCTAGGCCTACTAGTTTCCGAGAAAATGAAAATAAACCAAATTATGCCATACTTTTAGCTGAAAATATGTAAAAATATGTATGTTATTGTGCGATGCACATATTTTTTCTCAAAAACGGTAAGTCTGGCGTGGTTTTGACCATAACAAGATTTGTAGAGGCATTCATTACGAACATTTTAAACCAAAAATCTTAATTCTAGGCCTACTAGTTTCCGAGAAAATGAAAATAAACCAAATTATGCCATACTTTTAGCTGAAAATATGTAAAAATATGTATGTTATTGTGCGATGCACATATTTTTTCTCAAAAACGGTAAGTCTGGCGTGGTTTTGACCATAACAAGATTTGTAGAGGCATTCATTACGAACATTTTAAACCAAAAATCTTAATTCTAGTCCTACTAGTTTCCGAGAAAATGAAAATAAACCAAATTATGCCATACTTTTAGCTGAAAATATGTATGTTATTGTGCGATGCACATATTTTTTCTCAAAAACGGTAAGTCTGGCGTGGTTTTGACCATAACAAGATTTGTAGAGGCATTCATTACGAACATTTTAAACCAAAAATCTTAATTCTAGGCCTACTAGTTTCCGAGAAAATGAAAATAAACCAAATTATGCCATACTTTTAGCTGAAAATATGTATGTTATTGTGCGATGCACATATTTTTTCTCAAAAACGGTAAGTCTGGCGTGGTTTTGACCATAACAAGATTTGTAGAGGCATTCATTACGAACATTTTAAACCAAAAATCTTAATTCTAGGCCTACTAGTTTCCGAGAAAATGAAAATAAACCAAATTATGCCATACTTTTAGCTGAAAATATGTATGTTATTGTGCGATGCACATATTTTTTCTCAAAAACGGTAAGTCTGGCGTGGTTTTGACCATAACAAGATTTGTAGAGGCATTCATTACGAACATTTTAAACCAAAAATCTTTATTCTAGGCCTACTAGTTTCCGAGAAAATGAAAATAAACCAAATTATGCCATACTTTTAGCTGAAAATATGTATGTTATTGTGCGATGCACATATTTTTTCTCAAAAACGGTAAGTCTGGCGTGGTTTTGACCATAACAAGATTTGTAGAGGCATTCATTACGAACATTTTAAACCAAAAATCTTAATTCTAGGCCTACTAGTTTCCGAGAAAATGAAAATAAACCAAATTATGCCATACTTTTAGCTGAAAATATGTAAAAATATGTATGTTATTGTGCGATGCACATTACTTTTTCTCAAAAACGGTAAGTCTGGCGTGGTTTTGACCATAACAAGATTGTAGAGGCATTCATTACGAACATTTTAAACTAAAAATCTTAATTCTAGGCCTACTAGTTTCCGAGAAAATGAAAATAAACCAAATTATGCCATACTTTTAGCTGAAAATATGTAAAAATATGTATGTTATTGTGCGATGCACATATTTTTTCTCAAAAACGGTAAGTCTGGCGTGGTTTTGACCATAACAAGATTTGTTAGAGGCATTCATTACGAACATTTTAAACCAAAAATCTTTATTCTAGGCCTACTAGTTTCCGAGAAAATGAAAATAAACCAAATTAATGCCATACTTTTAGCTGAAAATATGTATGTTATTGTGCGATGCACATATTTTTTCTCAAAAACGGTAAGTCTGGCGTGGTTTTGACCATAACAAGATTTGTAGAGGCATTCATTACGAACATTTTAAACCAAAAATCTTAATTCTAGGCCTACTAGTTCCGAGGAAACTGAAAATAAACCAAATTATGCCATACTTTTAGCTGAAAATATGTAAAAATATGTATGTTATTGTGCGATGCACATATTTTTTTCTCAAAAACGGTAAGTCTGGCGTGGTTTTGACCATAACAAGATTTGTAGAGGCATTCATTACGAACATTTTAAACCAAAAATCTTAATTCTAGGCCTACTAGTTTCCGAGAAAATGAAAATAAACCAAATTATGCCATACTTTTAGCTGAAAATATGTATGTTATTGTGCGATGCACATATTTTTTCTCAAAAACGGTAAGTCTGGCGTGGTTTTGACCATAACAAGATTTGTAGAGGCATTCATTACGAACATTTTAAACCAAAAATCTTAATTCTAGGCCTACTAGTTTCCGAGAAAATGAAAATAAACCAAATTATGCCATACTTTTAGCTGAAAATATGTAAAAATATGTATGTTATTGTGCGATGCACATATTTTTTCTCAAAAACGGTAAGTCTGGCGTGGTTTTGACCATAAAAAGATTTGTAGAGGCATTCATTACGAACATTTTTAAACCAAAAATCTTAATTCTAGGCCTACTAGTTTCCGAGAAAATGAAAATAAACCAAATTATGCCATACTTTTAGCTGAAAATATGTATGTTATTGTGCGATGCACATATTTTTTCTCAAAAACGGTAAGTCTGGCGTGGTTTTTGACCATAACAAGATTTGTAGAGGCATTCATTACGAACATTTTAAACCAAAAATCTTTATTCTAGGCCTACTAGTTTCCGAGAAAATGAAAATAAACCAAATTATGCCATACTTTTAGCTGAAAATATGTATGTTATTGTGCGATGCACATATTTTTTCTCAAAAACGGTAAGTCTGGCGTGGTTTTGACCATAACAAGATTTGTAGAGGCATTCATTACGAACATTTTAAACCAAAAATCTTAATTCTAGGCCTACTAGTTTCCGAGAAAATGAAAATAAACCAAATTATGCCATACTTTTAGCTGAAAATATGTATGTTATTGTGCGATGCACATATTTTTTCTCAAAAACGGTAAGTCTGGCGTGGTTTTGACCATAACAAGATTGTAGAGGCATTCATTACGAACATTTTAAACCAAAAATCTTTATTCTAGGCCTACTAGTTTCCGAGAAAATGAAAATAAACCAAATTATGCCATACTTTTAGCTGAAAATATGTATGTTATTGTGCGATGCACATATTTTTTCTCAAAAACGGTAAGTCTGGCGATGGTTTTGACCATAACAAGATTTGTAGAGGCATTCATTACGAACATTTTAAACCAAAAATCTTAATTCTAGGCCTACTAGTTTCCGAGAAAATGAAAATAAACCAAATTATGCCATACTTTTAGCTGAAAATATGTATGTTATTGTGCGATGCACATATTTTTTCTCAAAAACGGTAAGTCTGGCGTGGTTTTGACCATAACAAGATTTGTAGAGGCATTCATTACGAACATTTTAAACCAAAAATCTTAATTCTAGGCCTACTAGTTTCCGAGAAGAATGAAAATAAACCAAATTATGCCATACTTTTAGCTGAAAATATGTATGTTATTGTGCGATGCACATATTTTTCTCAAAAACGGTAAGTCTGGCGTGGTTTTGACTATAACAAGATTTGTAGAGGCATTCATTACGAACATTTTAAACCAAAAATCTTAATTCTAGGCCTACTAGTTTCCGAGAAAATGAAAATAAACCAAATTATGCCATACTTTTAGCTGAAAATATGTAAAAATATGTATGTTATTGTGCGATGCACATATTTTTTCTCAAAAACGGTAAGTCTGGCGTGGTTTTGACCATAACAAGATTGTAGAGGCATTCATTACGAACATTTTAAACCAAAAATCTTAATTCTAGGCCTACTAGTTTCCGAGAAAATGAAAATAAACCAATTATGCCATACTTTTAGCTGAAAAATATGTAAATATTGTAGTTATTGTGCGATGCACATATTTTTTCTCAAAAACGGTAAGTCTGGCGTGGTTTTGACCATAACAAGATTTGTAGAGGCATTCATTACGAACATTTTTAAACCAAAAATCTTAATTCTAGGCCTACTAGTTTCCGAGAAAATGAAAATAAACCAAATTATGCCATACTTTTAGCTGAAAATTATGTATGTTATTGTGCGATGCACATATTTTTTCTCAAAAACGGTAAGTCTGGCGTGGTTTTGACCATAACAAGATTTGTAGAGGCATTCATTACGAACATTTTAAACCAAAAATCTTAATTCTAGGCCTACTAGTTTCCGAGAAAATGAAAATAAACCAAATTATGCCATACTTTTAGCTGAAAATATGTATGTTATTGTGCGATGCACATATTTTTTCTCAAAAACGGTAAGTCTGGCGTGGTTTTGACCATAACAAGATTGTAGAGGCATTCATTACGAACATTTTAAACCAAAAATCTTAATTCTAGGCCTACTAGTTTCCGAGAAAATGAAAAATAAACCAAATTATGCCATACTTTTAGCTGAAAATATGTATGTTATTGTGCGATGCACATATTTTTTCTCAAAAAACGGTAAGTCTGGCGTGGTTTTTGACCATAACAAGATTTGTAGAGGCATTCATTACGAACATTTTTAAACCAAAAATCTTAATTCTAGGCCTACTAGTTTCCGAGAAAATGAAAAATAAACCAAATTATGCCATACTTTTAGCTGAAAATATGTATGTTATTGTGCGATGCACATATTTTTTTCTCAAAACGGTAAAGTCTGGCGTGGTTTTGACCATAACAAGATTTGTAGAGGCATTCATTACGAACATTTTAAACCAAAAATCTTAATTCTAGGCCTACTAGTTTCCTTCCGAGAAAATTAAAATAAACCAAATTATGCCATACTTTTAGCTGAAAATATGTATGTTATTGTGCGATGCACATATTTTTTCTCAAAAACGGTAAGTCTGGCGTGGTTTTGACCATAACAAGATTTGTAGAGGCATTCATTACGAACATTTTAAACCAAAAATCTTAATTCTAGGCCTACTAGTTTCCGAGAAAATGAAATAAACCAAATTATGCCATACTTTTAGCTGAAAATATGTAAAAATATGTATGTTATTGTGCGATGCACATATTTTTTCTCAAAAACGGTAAGTCTGGCGTGGTTTTGACCATAACAAGATTTGTAGAGGCATTCATTACGAACATTTTAAACCAAAAATCTTAATTCTAGGCCTACTAGTTTCCGAGAAAATGAAAATAAACCAAATTATGCCATACTTTTAGCTGAAAATATGTAAAAATATGTATGTTATTGTGCGATGCACATATTTTTTCTCAAAAACGGTAAGTCTGGCGTGGTTTTGACCATAACAAGATTTGTAGAGGCATTCATTACGAACATTTTAAACCAAAAATCTTAATTCTAGGCCTACTAGTTTCCGAGAAAATGAAAATAAACCAAATTATGCCATACTTTTAGCTGAAAATATGTATGTTATTGTGCGATGCACATATTTTTTCTCAAAAACGGTAAGTCTGGCGTGGTTTTGACCATAACAAGATTTGTATAGGCATTCATTACGAACATTTTAAACCAAAAATCTTTATTCTAGGCCTACTAGTTCCGAGAAAATGAAAATAAACCAAATTATGCCATACTTTTAGCTGAAAATATGTATGTTATTGTGCGATGCACATATTTTTTCTCAAAAACGGTAAGTCTGGCGTGGTTTTGACCATAACAAGATTTGTAGAGGCATTCATTACGAACATTTTAAACCAAAAATCTTAATTCTAGGCCTACTAGTTTCCGAGAAAATGAAAATAAACCAAATTATGCCATACTTTTAGCTGAAAATATGTAAAAATATGTATGTTATTGTGCGATGCACATATTTTTTCTCAAAAACGGTAAGTCTGGCGTGGTTTTGACCATAACAAGATTTGTAGAGGCATTCATTACGAACATTTTAAACCAAAAATCTTAATTCTAGGCCTACTAGTTTCCGAGAAAATGAAAATAAACCAAATTATGCCATACTTTTAGCTGAAAATATGTATGTTATTGTGCGATGCACATATTTTTTCTCAAAAACGGTAAGTCTGGCGTGGTTTTGACCATAACAAGATTTGTAGAGGCATTCATTACGAACATTTTAAACCAAAAATCTTAATTCTACGCCTACTAGTTTCCGAGAAAATGAAAATAAACCAAATTATGCCATACTTTTAGCTGAAAATATGTATGTTATTGTGCGATGCACATATTTTTTCTCAAAAACGGTAAGTCTGGCGTGGTTTTGACCATAACAAGATTTGTAGAGGCATTCATTACGAACATTTTAAACCAAAAATCTTAATTCTAGGCCTACTAGTTTCCGAGAAAATGAAAATAAACCAAATTATGCCATACTTTTAGCTGAAAATATGTAAAAATATGTATGTTATTGTGCGATGCACATATTTTTTCTCAAAAACGGTAAGTCTGGCGTGGTTTTGACCATAACAAGATTTGTAGAGGCATTCATTACGAACATTTTAAACCAAAAATCTTAATTCTAGGCCTACTAGTTTCCGAGAAAATGAAAATAAACCAAATTATGCCATACTTTTAGCTGAAAATATGTAAAAATATGTATGTTATTGTGCGATGCACATATTTTTTCTCAAAAACGGTAAGTCTGGCGTGGTTTTGACCATAACAAGATTTGTAGAGGCATTCATTACGAACATTTTAAACCAAAAATCTTAATTCTAGGCCTACTAGTACCCGAGAAAATGAAAATAAACCAAATTATGCCATACTTTTAGCTGAAAATATGTATGTTATTGTGCGATGCACATATTTTTTCTCAAAAACGGTAAGTCTGTCGTGGTTTTGACCATAACAAGATTTGTAGAGGCATTCATTACGAACATTTTAAACCAAAAATCTTAATTCTAGGCCTACTAGTTTCCGAGAAAATGAAAATAAACCAAATTATGCCATACTTTTAGCTGAAAATATGTATGTTATTGTGCGATGCACATATTTTTTCTCAAAAACGGTAAGTCTGGCGTGGTTTTGACCATAACAAGATTTGTAGAGGCATTCATTACGAACATTTTAAACCAAAAATCTTAATTCTAGGCCTACTAGTTTCCGAGAAAATGAAAATAAACCAAATTATGCCATACTTTTAGCTGAAAATATGTAAAAATATGTATGTTATTGTGCGATGCACATATTTTTTCTCAAAAACGGTAAGTCTGGCGTGGTTTTGACCATAACAAGATTTGTAGAGGCATTCATTACGAACATTTTAAACCAAAAATCTTAATTCTAGGCCTACTAGTTTCCGAGAAAATGAAAATAAACCAAATTATGCCATACTTTTAGCTGAAAATATGTAAAAATATGTATGTTATTGTGCGATGCACATATTTTTTCTCAAAAACGGTAAGTCTGGCGTGGTTTTGACCATAACAAGATTTGTAGAGGCATTCATTACGAACATTTTAAACCAAAAATCTTAATTCTAGGCCTACTAGTTTCCGAGAAAATGAAAATAAACCAAATTATGCCATACTTTTAGCTGAAAATATGTATGTTATTGTGCGATGCACATATTTTTTCTCAAAAACGGTAAGTCTGGCGTGGTTTTGACCATAACAAGATTTGTAGAGGCATTCATTACGAACATTTTAAACCAAAAATCTTAATTCTAGGCCTACTAGTTTCCGAGAAAATGAAAATAAACCAAATTATGCCATACTTTTAGCTGAAAATATGTAAAAATATGTATGTTATTGTGCGATGCACATATTTTTTCTCAAAAACGGTAAGTCTGGCGTGGTTTTGACCATAACAAGATTTGTAGAGGCATTCATTACGAACATTTTAAACCAAAAATCTTAATTCTAGGCCTACTAGTTTCCGAGAAAATGAAAATAAACCAAATTATGCCATACTTTTAGCTGAAAATATGTATGTTATTGTGCGATGCACATATTTTTTCTCAAAAACGGTAAGTCTGGCGTGGTTTTGACCATAACAAGATTTGTAGAGGCATTCATTACGAACATTTTAAACCAAAAATCTTAATTCTACGCCTACTAGTTTCCGAGAAAATGAAAATAAACCAAATTATGCCATACTTTTAGCTGAAAATATGTATGTTATTGTGCGATGCACATATTTTTTCTCAAAAACGGTAAGTCTGGCGTGGTTTTGACCATAACAAGATTTGTAGAGGCATTCATTACGAACATTTTAAACCAAAAATCTTAATTCTAGGCCTACTAGTTTCCGAGAAAATGAAAATAAACCAAATTATGCCATACTTTTAGCTGAAAATATGTATGTTATTGTGCGATGCACATATTTTTTCTCAAAAACGGTAAGTCTGGCGTGGTTTTGACCATAACAAGATTTGTAGAGGCATTCATTACGAACATTTTAAACCAAAAATCTTAATTCTAGGCCTACTAGTTTCCGAGAAAATGAAAATAAACCAAATTATGCCATACTTTTAGCTGAAAATATGTATGTTATTGTGCGATGCACATATTTTTTCTCAAAAACG
The DNA here is from genome assembly GCA_930367185.1 of Myathropa florea. Classification (NCBI taxonomy): domain Eukaryota; kingdom Metazoa; phylum Arthropoda; class Insecta; order Diptera; family Syrphidae; genus Myathropa; species Myathropa florea. Next base: position 11,190 of record CAKNEX010000012.1, read on the forward strand.
GTAAGTCTGGCGTGGTTTTGACCATAACAAGATTTGTAGAGGCATTCATTACGAACATTTTAAACCAAAAATCTTAATTCTAGGCCTACTAGTTTCCGAGAAAATGAAAATAAACCAAATTATGCCATACTTTTAGCTGAAAATATGTAAAAATATGTATGTTATTGTGCGATGCACATATTTTTTCTCAAAAACGGTAAGTCTGGCGTGGTTTTGACCATAACAAGATTTGTAGAGGCATTCATTACGAACATTTTAAACCAAAAATCTTTATTCTAGGCCTACTAGTTTCCGAGAAAATGAAAATAAACCAAATTATGCCATACTTTTAGCTGAAAATATGTAAAAATATGTATGTTATTGTGCGATGCACATATTTTTTCTCAAAAACGGTAAGTCTGGCGTGGTTTTAACCATAACAAGATTTGTAGAGGCATTCATTACGAACATTTTAAACCAAAAATCTTAATTCTAGGCCTACTAGTTTCCGAGAAAATGAAAATAAACCAAATTATGCCATAATTTTAGCTGAAAATATGTATGTTATTGTGCGATGCACATATTTTTTCTCAAAAACGGTAAGTCTGGCGTGGTTTTGACCATAACAAGATTTGTAGAGGCATTCATTACGAACATTTCAAACCAAAAATCTTAATTCTAGGCCTACTAGTTTCCGAGAAAATGAAAATAAACCAAATTATGCCATACTTTTAGCTGAAAATATGTATGTTATTGTGCGATGCACATATTTTTTCTCAAAAACGGTAAGTCTGGCGTGGTTTTGACCATAACAAGATTTGTAGAGGCATTCATTACGAACATTTTAAACCAAAAATCTTAATTCTAGGCCTACTAGTTTCCGAGAAAATGAAAATAAACCAAATTATGCCATACTTTTAGCTGAAAATATGTATGTTATTGTGCGATGCACATATTTTTTCTCAAAAACGGTAAGTCTGGCGTGGTTTTGACCATAGCAAGATTTGTAGAGGCATTCATTACGAACATTTTAAACCAAAAATCTTAATTCTAGGCCTACTAGTTTCCGAGAAAATGAAAATAAACCAAATTATGCCATACTTTTAGCTGAAAATATGTATGTTATTGTGCGATGCACATATTTTTTCTCAAAAACGGTAAGTCTGGCGTGGTTTTGACCATAACAAGATTTGTAGAGGCATTCATTACGAACATTTTAAACCAAAAATCTTAATTCTAGGCCTACTAGTTTCCGAGAAAATGAAAATAAACCAAATTATGCCATACTTTTAGCTGAAAATATGTATGTTATTGTGCGATGCACATATTTTTTCTCAAAAACGGTAAGTCTGGCGTGGTTTTGACCATAACAAGATTTGTAGAGGCATTCATTACGAACATTTTAAACCAAAAATCTTTATTCTAGGCCTACTAGTTTCCGAGAAAATGAAAATAAACCAAATTATGCCATACTTTTAGCTGAAAATATGTAAAAATATGTATGTTATTGTGCGATGCACATATTTTTTCTCAAAAACGGTAAGTCTGGCGTGGTTTTGACCATAACAAGATTTGTAGAGGCATTCATTACGAACATTTTAAACCAAAAATCTTTATTCTAGGCCTACTAGTTTCCGAGAAAATGAAAATAAACCAAATTATGCCATACTTTTAGCTGAAAATATGTATGTTATTGTGCGATGCACATATTTTTTCTCAAAAACGGTAAGTCTGGCGTGGTTTTGACCATAACAAGATTTGTAGAGGCATTCATTACGAACATTTTAAACCAAAAATCTTTATTCTAGGCCTACTAGTTTCCGAGAAAATGAAAATAAACCAAATTATGCCATACTTTTAGCTGAAAATATGTAAAAATATGTATGTTATTGTGCGATGCACATATTTTTTCTCAAAAACGGTAAGTCTGGCGTGGTTTTGACCATAACAAGATTTGTAGAGGCATTCATTACGAACATTTTAAACCAAAAATCTTTATTCTAGGCCTACTAGTTTCCGAGAAAATGAAAATAAACCAAATTATGCCATACTTTTAGCTGAAAATATGTATGTTATTGTGCGATGCACATATTTTTTCTCAAAAACGGTAAGTCTGGCGTGGTTTTGACCATAACAAGATTTGTAGAGGCATTCATTACGAACATTTTAAACCAAAAATCTTAATTCTAGGCCTACTAGTTTCCGAGAAAATGAAAATAAACCAAATTATGCCATACTTTTAGCTGAAAATATGTATGTTATTGTGCGATGCACATATTTTTTCTCAAAAACGGTAAGTCTGGCGTGGTTTTGACCATAACAAGATTTGTAGAGGCATTCATTACGAACATTTTAAACCAAAAATCTTAATTCTAGGCCTACTAGTTTCCGAGAAAATGAAAATAAACCAAATTATGCCATACTTTTAGCTGAAAATATGTAAAAATATGTATGTTATTGTGCGATGCACATATTTTTTCTCAAAAACGGTAAGTCTGGCGTGGTTTTGACCATAACAAGATTTGTAGAGGCATTCATTACGAACATTTTAAACCAAAAATCTTAATTCTAGGCCTACTAGTTTCCGAGAAAATGAAAATAAACCAAATTATGCCATACTTTTAGCTGAAAATATGTATGTTATTGTGCGATGCACATATTTTTTCTCAAAAACGGTAAGTCTGGCGTGGTTTTGACCATAACAAGATTTGTAGAGGCATTCATTACGAACATTTTAAACCAAAAATCTTAATTCTAGGCCTACTAGTTTCCGAGAAAATGAAAATAAACCAAATTATGCCATACTTTTAGCTGAAAATATGTATGTTATTGTGCGATGCACAAATTTTTTCTCAAAAACGGTAAGTCTGGCGTGGTTTTGACCATAACAAGATTTGTAGAGGCATTCATTACGAACATTTTAAACCAAAAATCTTAATTCTAGGCCTACTAGTTTCCGAGAAAATGAAAATAAACCAAATTATGCCATACTTTTAGCTGAAAATATGTATGTTATTGTGCGATGCACATATTTTTTCTCAAAAACGGTAAGTCTGGCGTGGTTTTGACCATAACAAGATTTGTAGAGGCATTCATTACGAACATTTTAAACCAAAAATCTTAATTCTAGGCCTACTAGTTTCCGAGAAAATGAAAATAAACCAAATTATGCCATACTTTTAGCTGAAAATATGTATGTTATTGTGCGATGCACATATTTTTTCTCAAAAACGGTAAGTCTGGCGTGGTTTTGACCATAACAAGATTTGTAGAGGCATTCATTACGAACATTTTAAACCAAAAATCTTTATTCTAGGCCTACTAGTTTCCGAGAAAATGAAAATAAACCAAATTATGCCATACTTTTAGCTGAAAATATGTATGTTATTGTGCGATGCACATATTTTTTCTCAAAAACGGTAAGTCTGGCGTGGTTTTGACCATAACAAGATTTGTAGAGGCATTCATTACGAACATTTTAAACCAAAAATCTTAATTCTAGGCCTACTAGTTTCCGAGAAAATGAAAATAAACCAAATTATGCCATACTTTTAGCTGAAAATATGTATGTTATTGTGCGATGCACATATTTTTTCTCAAAAACGGTAAGTCTGGCGTGGTTTTGACCATAACAAGATTTGTAGAGGCATTCATTACGAACATTTTAAACCAAAAATCTTAATTCTAGGCCTACTAGTTTCCGAGAAAATGAAAATAAACCAAATTATGCCATACTTTTAGCTGAAAATATGTATGTTATTGTGCGATGCACATATTTTTTCTCAAAAACGGTAAGTCTGGCGTGGTTTTGACCATAACAAGATTTGTAGAGGCATTCATTACGAACATTTTAAACCAAAAATCTTAATTCTAGGCCTACTAGTTTCCGAGAAAATGAAAATAAACCAAATTATGCCATACTTTTAGCTGAAAATATGTAAAAATATGTATGTTATTGTGCGATGCACATATTTTTTCTCAAAAACGGTAAGTCTGGCGTGGTTTTGACCATAACAAGATTTGTAGAGGCATTCATTACGAACATTTTAAACCAAAAATCTTTATTCTAGGCCTACTAGTTTCCGAGAAAATGAAAATAAACCAAATTATGCCATACTTTTAGCTGAAAATATGTATGTTATTGTGCGATGCACATATTTTTTCTCAAAAACGGTAAGTCTGGCGTGGTTTTGACCATAACAAGATTTGTAGAGGCATTCATTACGAACATTTTAAACCAAAAATCTTAATTCTAGGCCTACTAGTTTCCGAGAAAATGAAAATAAACCAAATTATGCCATACTTTTAGCTGAAAATATGTATGTTATTGTGCGATGCACATATTTTTTCTCAAAAACGGTAAGTCTGGCGTGGTTTTGACCATAACAAGATTTGTAGAGGCATTCATTACGAACATTTTAAACCAAAAATCTTAATTCTAGGCCTACTAGTTTCCGAGAAAATGAAAATAAACCAAATTATGCCATACTTTTAGCTGAAAATATGTATGTTATTGTGCGATGCACATATTTTTTCTCAAAAACGGTAAGTCTGGCGTGGTTTTGACCATAACAAGATTTGTAGAGGCATTCATTACGAACATTTTAAACCAAAAATCTTAATTCTAGGCCTACTAGTTTCCGAGAAAATGAAAATAAACCAAATTATGCCATACTTTTAGCTGAAAATATGTATGTTATTGTGCGATGCACATATTTTTTCTCAAAAACGGTAAGTCTGGCGTGGTTTTGACCATAACAAGATTTGTAGAGGCATTCATTACGAACATTTTAAACCAAAAATCTTAATTCTAGGCCTACTAGTTTCCGAGAAAATGAAAATAAACCAAATTATGCCATACTTTTAGCTGAAAATATGTAAAAATATGTATGTTATTGTGCGATGCACATATTTTTTCTCAAAAACGGTAAGTCTGGCGTGGTTTTGACCATAACAAGATTTGTAGAGGCATTCATTACGAACATTTTAAACCAAAAATCTTTATTCTAGGCCTACTAGTTTCCGAGAAAATGAAAATAAACCAAATTATGCCATACTTTTAGCTGAAAATATGTATGTTATTGTGCGATGCACATATTTTTTCTCAAAAACGGTAAGTCTGGCGTGGTTTTGACCATAACAAGATTTGTAGAGGCATTCATTACGAACATTTTAAACCAAAAATCTTAATTCTAGGCCTACTAGTTTCCGAGAAAATGAAAATAAACCAAATTATGCCATACTTTTAGCTGAAAATATGTATGTTATTGTGCGATGCACATATTTTTTCTCAAAAACGGTAAGTCTGGCGTGGTTTTGACCATAACAAGATTTGTAGAGGCATTCATTACGAACATTTTAAACCAAAAATCTTTATTCTAGGCCTACTAGTTTCCGAGAAAATGAAAATAAACCAAATTATGCCATACTTTTAGCTGAAAATATGTAAAAATATGTATGTTATTGTGCGATGCACATATTTTTTCTCAAAAACGGTAAGTCTGGCGTGGTTTTGACCATAACAAGATTTGTAGAGGCATTCATTACGAACATTTTAAACCAAAAATCTTAATTCTAGGCCTACTAGTTTCCGAGAAAATGAAAATAAACCAAATTATGCCATACTTTTAGCTGAAAATATGTATGTTATTGTGCGATGCACATATTTTTTCTCAAAAACGGTAAGTCTGGCGTGGTTTTGACCATAACAAGATTTGTAGAGGCATTCATTACGAACATTTTAAACCAAAAATCTTAATTCTAGGCCTACTAGTTTCCGAGAAAATGAAAATAAACCAAATTATGCCATACTTTTAGCTGAAAATATGTAAAAATATGTATGTTATTGTGCGATGCACATATTTTTTCTCAAAAACGGTAAGTCTGGCGTGGTTTTGACCATAACAAGATTTGTAGAGGCATTCATTACGAACATTTTAAACCAAAAATCTTAATTCTAGGCCTACTAGTTTCCGAGAAAATGAAAATAAACCAAATTATGCCATACTTTTAGCTGAAAATATGTATGTTATTGTGCGATGCACATATTTTTTCTCAAAAACGGTAAGTCTGGCGTGGTTTTGACCATAACAAGATTTGTAGAGGCATTCATTACGAACATTTTAAACCAAAAATCTTAATTCTAGGCCTACTAGTTTCCGAGAAAATGAAAATAAACCAAATTATGCCATACTTTTAGCTGAAAATATGTAAAAATATGTATGTTATTGTGCGATGCACATATTTTTTCTCAAAAACGGTAAGTCTGGCGTGGTTTTGACCATAACAAGATTTGTAGAGGCATTCATTACGAACATTTTAAACCAAAAATCTTAATTCTAGGCCTACTAGTTTCCGAGAAAATGAAAATAAACCAAAATTATGTATGTTATTGTGCGATGCACATATTTTTTCTCAAAAACGGTAAGTCTGGCGTGGTTTTGACCATAACAAGATTTGTAGAGGCATTCATTACGAACATTTTAAACCAAAAATCTTAATTCTAGGCCTACTAGTTTCCGAGAAAATGAAAATAAACCAAATTATGCCATACTTTTAGCTGAAAATATGTATGTTATTGTGCGATGCACATATTTTTTCTCAAAAACGGTAAGTCTGGCGTGGTTTTGACCATAACAAGATTTGTAGAGGCATTCATTACGAACATTTTAAACCAAAAATCTTAATTCTAGGCCTACTAGTTTCCGAGAAAATGAAAATAAACCAAATTATGCCATACTTTTAGCTGAAAATATGTAAAAATATGTATGTTATTGTGCGATGCACATATTTTTTCTCAAAAACGGTAAGTCTGGCGTGGTTTTGACCATAACAAGATTTGTAGAGGCATTCATTACGAACATTTTAAACCAAAAATCTTAATTCTAGGCCTACTAGTTTCCGAGAAAATGAAAATAAACCAAATGATGCCATACTTTTAGCTGAAAATATGTATGTTATTGTGCGATGCACATATTTTTTCTCAAAAACGGTAAGTCTGGCGTGGTTTTGACCATAACAAGATTTGTAGAGGCATTCATTACGAACATTTTAAACCAAAAATCTTAATTCTAGACCAAAAATCTTAATTCTAGGCCTACTAGTTTCCGAGAAAATGAAAATAAACCAAATTATGCCATACTTTTAGCTGAAAATATGTATGTTATTGTGCGATGCACATATTTTTTCTCAAAAACGGTAAGTCTGGCGTGGTTTTGACCATAACAAGATTTGTAGGCATTCATTACGAACATTTTAAACCAAAAATCTTAATTCTAGGCCTACTAGTTTCCGAGAAAATGAAAATAAACCAAATTATGCCATACTTTTAGCTGAAAATATGTAAAAATATGTATGTTATTGTGCGATGCACATATTTTTTCTCAAAAACGGTAAGTCTGGCGTGGTTTTGACCATAACAAGATTTGTAGAGGCATTCATTACGAACATTTTAAACCAAAAATATTAATTCTAGGCCTACTAGTTTCCGAGAAAATGAAAATAAACCAAATTATGCCATACTTTTAGCTGAAAATATGTATGTTATTGTGCGATGCACATATTTTTTCTCAAAAACGGTAAGTCTGGCTAGGTTTTGACCAGAACAAGATTTGTAGAGGCATTCATTACGAACATTTTAAACCAAAAATCTTAATTCTAGGCCTACTAGTTTCCGAGAAAATGAAAATAAACCAAATTATGCCATACTTTTAGCTGAAAATATGTATGTTATTGTGCGATGCACATATTTTTTCTCAAAAACGGTAAGTCTGGCGTGGTTTTGACCATAACAAGATTTGTAGAGGCATTCATTACGAACATTTTAAACCAAAAATCTTAATTCTAGGCCTACTAGTTTCCGAGAAAATGAAAATAAACCAAATTATGCCATACTTTTAGCTGAAAATATGTATGTTATTGTGCGATGCACATATTTTTTCTCAAAAACGGTAAGTCTGGCGTGGTTTTGACCATAACAAGATTTGTAGAGGCATTCATTACGAACATTTTAAACCAAAAATCTTAATTCTAGGCCTACTAGTTTCCGAGAAAATGAAAATAAACCAAATTATGCCATACTTTTAGCTGAAAATATGTATGTTATTGTGCGATGCACATATTTTTTCTCAAAAACGGTAAGTCTGGCGTGGTTTTGACCATAACAAGATTTGTAGAGGCATTCATTACGAACATTTTAAACCAAAAATCTTAATTCTAGGCCTACTAGTTTCCGAGAAAATGAAAATAAACCAAATTATGCCATACTTTTAGCTGAAAATATGTATGTTATTGTGCGATGCACATATTTTTTCTCAAAAACGGTAAGTCTGGCGTGGTTTTGACCATAACAAGATTTGTAGAGGCATTCATTACGAACATTTTAAACCAAAAATCTTAATTCTAGGCCTACTAGTTTCCGAGAAAATGAAAATAAACCAAATTATGCCATACTTTTAGCTGAAAATATGTATGTTATTGTGCGATGCACATATTTTTTCTCAAAAACGGTAAGTCTGGCGTGGTTTTGACCATAACAAGATTTGTAGAGGCATTCATTACGAACATTTTAAACCAAAAATCTTAATTCTAGGCCTACTAGTTTCCGAGAAAATGAAAATAAACCAAATTATGCCATACTTTTAGCTGAAAATATGTATGTTATTGTGCGATGCACATATTTTTTCTCAAAAACGGTAAGTCTGGCGTGGTTTTGACCATAACAAGATTTGTAGAGGCATTCATTACGAACATTTTAAACCAAAAATCTTAATTCTAGGCCTACTAGTTTCCGAGAAAATGAAAATAAACCAAATTATGCCATACTTTTAGCTGAAAATATGTATGTTATTGTGCGATGCACATATTTTTTCTCAAAAACGGTAAGTCTGGCGTGGTTTTGACCATAACAAGATTTGTAGAGGCATTCATTACGAACATTTTAAACCAAAAATCTTAATTCTAGGCCTACTAGTTTCCGAGAAAATGAAAATAAACCAAATTATGCCATACAAAAACGGTAAGTCTGGCGTGGTTTTGACCATAACAAGATTTGTAGAGGCATTCATTACGAACATTTTAAACCAAAAATCTTAATTCTAGGCCTACTAGTTTCCGAGAAAATGAAAATAAACCAAATTATGCCATACTTTTAGCTGAAAATATGTAAAAATATGTATGTTATTGTGCGATGCACATATTTTTTCTCAAAAACGGTAAGTCTGGCGTGGTTTTGACCATAACAAGATTTGTAGAGGCATTCATTACGAACATTTTAAACCAAAAATCTTAATTCGAGGCTCACTAGTTTCCGAGAAAATGAAAATAAACCAAATTATGCCATACTTTTAGCTGAAAATATGTATGTTATTGTGCGATGCACATATTTTTTCTCAAAAACGGTAAGTCTGGCGTGGTTTTGACCATAACAAGATTTGTAGAGGCATTCATTACGAACATTTTAAACCAAAAATCTTAATTCTAGGCCTACTAGTTTCCGAGAAAATGAAAATAAACCAAATTATGCCATACTTTTAGCTGAAAATATGTAAAAATATGTATGTTATTGTGCGATGCACATATTTTTTCTCAAAAACGGTAAGTCTGGCGTGGTTTTGACCATAACAAGATTTGTAGAGGCATTCATTACGAACATTTTAAACCAAAAATCTTAATTCTAGGCCTACTAGTTTCCGAGAAAATGAAAATAAACCAAATTATGCCATACTTTTAGCTGAAAATATGTAAAAATATGTATGTTATTGTGCGATGCACATATTTTTTCTCAAAAACGGTAAGTCTGGCGTGGTTTTGACCATAACAAGATTTGTAGAGGCATTCATTACGAACATTTTAAACCAAAAATCTTAATTCTAGGCTCACTAGTTTCCGAGAAAATGAAAATAAACCAAATTATGCCATACTTTTAGCTGAAAATATGTATGTTATTGTGCGATGCACATATTTTTTCTCAAAAACGGTAAGTCTGGCGTGGTTTTGACCATAACAAGATTTGTAGAGGCATTCATTACGAACATTTTAAACCAAAAATCTTAATTCTAGGCCTACTAGTTTCCGAGAAAATGAAAATAAACCAAATTATGCCATACTTTTAGCTGAAAATATGTAAAAATATGTATGTTATTGTGCGATGCACATATTTTTTCTCAAAAACGGTAAGTCTGGCGTGGTTTTGACCATAACAAGATTTGTAGAGGCATTCATTACGAACATTTTAAACCAAAAATCTTAATTCTAGGCCTACTAGTTTCCGAGAAAATGAAAATAAACCAAATTATGCCATACTTTTAGCTGAAAATATGTATGTTATTGTGCGATGCACATATTTTTTCTCAAAAACGGTAAGTCTGGCGTGGTTTTGACCATAACAAGATTTGTAGAGGCATTCATTACGAACATTTTAAACCAAAAATCTTAATTCTAGGCCTACTAGTTTCCGAGAAAATGAAAATAAACCAAATTATGCCATACTTTTAGCTGAAAATATGTATGTTATTGTGCGATGCACATATTTTTTCTCAAAAACGGTAAGTCTGGCGTGGTTTTGACCATAACAAGATTTGTAGAGGCATTCATTACGAACATTTTAAACCAAAAATCTTAATTCTAGGCCTACTAGTTTCCGAGAAAATGAAAATAAACCAAATTATGCCATACTTTTAGCTGAAAATATGTATGTTATTGTGCGATGCACATATTTTTTCTCAAAAACGGTAAGTCTGGCGTGGTTTTGACCATAACAAGATTTGTAGAGGCATTCATTACGAACATTTTAAACCAAAAATCTTAATTCTAGGCCTACTAGTTTCCGAGAAAATGAAAATAAACCAAATTATGCCATACTTTTAGCTGAAAATATGTATGTTATTGTGCGATGCACATATTTTTTCTCAAAAACGGTAAGTCTGGCGTGGTTTTGACCATAACAAGATTTGTAGAGGCATTCATTACGAACATTTTAAACCAAAAATCTTAATTCTAGGCCTACTAGTTTCCGAGAAAATGAAAATAAACCAAATTATGCCATACTTTTAGCTGAAAATATGTATGTTATTGTGCGATGCACATATTTTTTCTCAAAAACGGTAAGTCTGGCGTGGTTTTGACCATAACAAGATTTGTAGAGGCATTCATTACGAACATTTTAAACCAAAAATCTTAATTCTAGGCCTACTAGTTTCCGAGAAAATGAAAATAAACCAAATTATGCCATACTTTTAGCTGAAAATATGAAAAAATATGTATGTTATTGTGCGATGCACATATTTTTTCTCAAAAACGGTAAGTCTGGCGTGGTCTTGACCATAACAAGATTTGTAGAGGCATTCATTACGAACATTTTAAACCAAAAATCTTAATTCTAGGCCTACTAGTTTCCGAGAAAATGAAAATAAACCAAATTATGCCATACTTTTAGCTGAAAATATGTATGTTATTGTGCGATGCACATATTTTTTCTCAAAAACGGTAAGTCTGGCGTGGTTTTGACCATAAAAAGATTTGTAGAGGCATTCATTACGAACATTTTAAACCAAAAATCTTAATTCTAGGCCTACTAGTTTCCGAGAAAATGAAAATAAACCAAATTATGCCATACTTTTAGCTGAAAATATGTAAAAATATGTATGTTATTGTGCGATGCACATATTTTTTCTCAAAAACGGTAAGTCTGGCGTGGTTTTGACCATAACAAGATTTGTAGAGGCATTCATTACGAACATTTTAAACCAAAAATCTTAATTCTAGGCCTACTAGTTTCCGAGAAAATGAAAATAAACCAAATTATGCCATACTTTTAGCTGAAAATATGTATGTTATTGTGCGATGCACATATTTTTTCTCAAAAACGGTAAGTCTGGCGTGGTTTTGACCATAACAAGATTTGTAGAGGCATTCATTACGAACATTTTAAACCAAAAATCTTAATTCTAGGCCTACTAGTTTCCGAGAAAATGAAAATAAACCAAATTATGCCATACTTTTAGCTGAAAATATGTATGTTATTGTGCGATGCACATATTTTTTCTCAAAAACGGTAAGTCTGGCGTGGTTTTGACCATAACAAGATTTGTAGAGGCATTCATTACGAACATTTTAAACCAAAAATCTTAATTCTAGGCCTACTAGTTTCCGAGAAAATGAAAATAAACCAAATTATGCCATACTTTTAGCTGAAAATATGTATGTTATTGTGCGATGCACATATTTTTTCTCAAAAACGGTAAGTCTGGCGTGGTTTTGACCATAACAAGATTTGTAGAGGCATTCATTACGAACATTTTAAACCAAAAATCTTAATTCTAGGCCTACTAGTTTCCGAGAAAATGAAAATAAACCAAATTATGCCATACTTTTAGCTGAAAATATGAAAAAATATGTATGTTATTGTGCGATGCACATATTTTTTCTCAAAAACGGTAAGTCTGGCGTGGTCTTGACCATAACAAGATTTGTAGAGGCATTCATTACGAACATTTTAAACCAAAAATCTTAATTCTAGGCCTACTAGTTTCCGAGAAAATGAAAATAAACCAAATTATGCCATACTTTTAGCTGAAAATATGTATGTTATTGTGCGATGCACATATTTTTTTCTCAAAAACGGTAAGTCTGGCGTGGTTTTGACCATAACAAGATTTGTAGAGGCATTCATTACGAACATTTTAAACCAAAAATCTTAATTCTAGGCCTACTAGTTTCCGAGAAAATGAAAATAAACCAAATTATGCCATACTTTTAGCTGAAAATATGTAAAAATATGTATGTTATTGTGCGATGCACATATTTTTTCTCAAAAACGGTAAGTCTGGCGTGGTTTTGACCATAACAAGATTTGTAGAGGCATTCATTACGAACATTTTAAACCAAAAATCTTAATTCTAGGCCTACTAGTTTCCGAGAAAATGAAAATAAACCAAATTATGCCATACTTTTAGCTGAAAATATGTATGTTATTGTGCGATGCACATATTTTTTCTCAAAAACGGTAAGTCTGGCGTGGTTTTGACCATAACAAGATTTGTAGAGGCATTCATTACGAACATTTTAAACCAAAAATCTTAATTCTAGGCCTACTAGTTTCCGAGAAAATGAAAATAAACCAAATTATGCCATACTTTTAGCTGAAAATATGTATGTTATTGTGCGATGCACATATTTTTTCTCAAAAACGGTAAGTCTGGCGTGGTTTTGACCATAACAAGATTTGTAGAGGCATTCATTACGAACATTTTAAACCAAAAATCTTAATTCTAGGCCTACTAGTTTCCGAGAAAATGAAAATAAACCAAATTATGCCATACTTTTAGCTGAAAATATGTATGTTATTGTGCGATGCACATATTTTTTCTCAAAAACGGTAAGTCTGGCGTGGTTTTGACCATAACAAGATTTGTAGAGGCATTCATTACGAACATTTTAAACCAAAAATCTTAATTCTAGGCCTACTAGTTTCCGAGAAAATGAAAATAAACCAAATTATGCCATACTTTTAGCTGAAAATATGTATGTTATTGTGCGATGCACATATTTTTTCTCAAAAACGGTAAGTCTGGCGTGGTTTTGACCATAACAAGATTTGTAGAGGCATTCATTACGAACATTTTAAACCAAAAATCTTAATTCTAGGCCTACTAGTTTCCGAGAAAATGAAAATAAACCAAATTATGCCATACTTTTAGCTGAAAATATGTATGTTATTGTGCGATGCACATATTTTTTCTCAAAAACGGTAAGTCTGGCGTGGTTTTGACCATAACAAGATTTGTAGAGGCATTCATTACGAACATTTTAAACCAAAAATCTTAATTCTAGGCCTACTAGTTTCCGAGAAAATGAAAATAAACCAAATTATGCCATACTTTTAGCTGAAAATATGTATGTTATTGTGCGATGCACATATTTTTTCTCAAAAACGGTAAGTCTGGCGTGGTTTTGACCATAACAAGATTTGTAGAGGCATTCATTACGAACATTTTAAACCAAAAATCTTAATTCTAGGCCTACTAGTTTCCGAGAAAATGAAAATAAACCAAATTATGCCATACTTTTAGCTGAAAATATGTAAAAATATGTATGTTATTGTGCGATGCACATATTTTTTCTCAAAAACGGTAAGTCTGGCGTGGTTTTGACCATAACAAGATTTGTAGAGGCATTCATTACGAACATTTTAAACCAAAAATCTTAATTCTAGGCCTACTAGTTTCCGAGAAAATGAAAATAAACCAAATTATGCCATACTTTTAGCTGAAAATATGTATGTTATTGTGCGATGCACATATTTTTTCTCAAAAACGGTAAGTCTGGCGTGGTTTTGACCATAACAAGATTTGTAGAGGCATTCATTACGAACATTTTAAACCAAAAATCTTAATTCTAGGCCTACTAGTTTCCGAGAAAATGAAAATAAACCAAATTATGCCATACTTTTAGCTGAAAATATGTATGTTATTGTGCGATGCACATATTTTTTCTCAAAAACGGTAAGTCTGGCGTGGTTTTGACCATAACAAGATTTGTAGAGGCATTCATTACGAACATTTTAAACCAAAAATCTTAATTCTAGGCCTACTAGTTTCCGAGAAAATGAAAATAAACCAAATTATGCCATACTTTTAGCTGAAAATATGTAAAAATATGTATGTTATTGTGCGATGCACATATTTTTTCTCAAAAACGGTAAGTCTGGCGTGGTTTTGACCATAACAAGATTTGTAGAGGCATTCATTACGAACATTTTAAACCAAAAATCTTAATTCTAGGCCTACTAGTTTCCGAGAAAATGAAAATAAACCAAATTATGCCATACTTTTAGCTGAAAATATGTATGTTATTGTGCGATGCACATATTTTTTCTCAAAAACGGTAAGTCTGGCGTGGTTTTGACCATAACAAGATTTGTAGAGGCATTCATTACGAACATTTTAAACCAAAAATCTTAATTCTAGGCCTACTAGTTTCCGAGAAAATGAAAATAAACCAAATTATGCCATACTTTTAGCTGAAAATATGTATGTTATTGTGCGATGCACATATTTTTTCTCAAAAACGGTAAGTCTGGCGTGGTTTTGACCATAACAAGATTTGTAGAGGCATTCATTACGAACATTTTAAACCAAAAATCTTAATTCTAGGCCTACTAGTTTCCGAGAAAATGAAAATAAACCCAATTATGCCATACTTTTAGCTGAAAATATGTATGTTATTGTGCGATGCACATATTTTTTCTCAAAAACGGTAAGTCTGGCGTGGTTTTGACCATAACAAGATTTGTAGAGGCATTCATTACGAACATTTTAAACCAAAAATCTTAATTCTAGGCCTACTAGTTTCCGAGAAAATGAAAATAAACCAAATTATGCCATACTTTTAGCTGAAAATATGTAAAAATATGTATGTTATTGTGCGATGCACATATTTTTTCTCAAAAACGGTAAGTCTGGCGTGGTTTTGACCATAACAAGATTTGTAGAGGCATTCATTACGAACATTTTAAACCAAAAATCTTTATTCTAGGCCTACTAGTTTCCGAGAAAATGAAAATAAACCAAATTATGCCATACTTTTAGCTGAAAATATGTATGTTATTGTGCGATGCACATATTTTTTCTCAAAAACGGTAAGTCTGGCGTGGTTTTGACCATAACAAGATTTGTAGAGGCATTCATTACGAACATTTTAAACCAAAAATCTTAATTCTAGGCCTACTAGTTTCCGAGAAAATGAAAATAAACCAAATTATGCCATACTTTTAGCTGAAAATATGTATGTTATTGTGCGATGCACATATTTTTTCTCAAAAACGGTAAGTCTGGCGTGGTTTTGACCATAACAAGATTTGTAGAGGCATTCATTACGAACATTTTAAACCAAAAATCTTAATTCTAGGCCTACTAGTTTCCGAGAAAATGAAAATAAACCAAATTATGCCATACTTTTAGCTGAAAATATGTATGTTATTGTGCGATGCACATATTTTTTCTCAAAAACGGTAAGTCTGGCGTGGTTTTGACCATAACAAGATTTGTAGAGGCATTCATTACGAACATTTTAAACCAAAAATCTTAATTCTAGGCCTACTAGTTTCCGAGAAAATTAAAATAAACCAAATTATGCCATACTTTTAGCTGAAAATATGTATGTTATTGTGCGATGCACATATTTTTTCTCAAAAACGGTAAGTCTGGCGTGGTTTTGACCATAACAAGATTTGTAGAGGCATTCATTACGAACATTTTAAACCAAAAATCTTAATTCTAGGCCTACTAGTTTCCGAGAAAATGAAAATAAACCAAATTATGCCATACTTTTAGCTGAAAATATGTAAAAATATGTATGTTATTGTGCGATGCACATATTTTTTCTCAAAAACGGTAGGTCTGGCGTGGTTTTGACCATAACAAGATTTGTAGAGGCATTCATTACGAACATTTTAAACCAAAAATCTTAATTCTAGGCCTACTAGTTTCCGAGAAAATGAAAATAAACCAAATTATGCCATACTTTTAGCTGAAAATATGTAAAAATATGTATGTTATTGTGCGATGCACATATTTTTTCTCAAAAACGGTAAGTCTGGCGTGGTATTGACCATAACAAGATTTGTAGAGGCATTCATTACGAACATTTTAAACCAAAAATCTTAATTCTAGGCCTACTAGTTTCCGAGAAAATGAAAATAAACCAAATTATGCCATACTTTTAGCTGAAAATATGTATGTTATTGTGCGATGCACATATTTTTTCTCAAAAACGGTAAGTCTGGCGTGGTTTTGACCATAACAAGATTTGTAGAGGCATTCATTACGAACATTTTAAACCAAAAATCTTAATTCTAGGCCTACTAGTTTCCGAGAAAATGAAAATAAACCAAATTATGCCATACTTTTAGCTGAAAATATGTATGTTATTGTGCGATGCACATATTTTTTCTCAAAAACGGTAAGTCTGGCGTGGTTTTGACCATAACAAGATTTGTAGAGGCATTCATTACGAACATTTTAAACCAAAAATCTTAATTCTAGGCCTACTAGTTTCCGAGAAAATGAAAATAAACCAAATTATGCCATACTTTTAGCTGAAAATATGTATGTTATTGTGCGATGCACATATTTTTTCTCAAAAACGGTAAGTCTGGCGTGGTTTTGACCATAACAAGATTTGTAGAGGCATTCATTACGAACATTTTAAACCAAAAATCTTAATTCTAGGCCTACTAGTTTCCGAGAAAATGAAAATAAACCAAATTATGCCATACTTTTAGCTGAAAATATGTATGTTATTGTGCGATGCACATATTTTTTCTCAAAAACGGTAAGTCTGGCGTGGTTTTGACCATAACAAGATTTGTAGAGGCATTCATTACGAACATTTTAAACCAAAAATCTTAATTCTAGGCCTACTAGTTTCCGAGAAAATGAAAATAAACCAAATTATGCCATACTTTTAGCTGAAAATATGTATGTTATTGTGCGATGCACATATTTTTTCTCAAAAACGGTAAGTCTGGCGTGGTTTTGACCATAACAAGATTTGTAGAGGCATTCATTACGAACATTTTAAACCAAAAATCTTAATTCTAGGCCTACTAGTTTCCGAGAAAATGAAAATAAACCAAATTATGCCATACTTTTAGCTGAAAATATGTAAAAATATGTATGTTATTGTGCGATGCACATATTTTTTCTCAAAAACGGTAAGTCTGGCGTGGTTTTGACCATAACAAGATTTGTAGAGGCATTCATTACGAACATTTTAAACCAAAAATCTTAATTCTAGGCCTACTAGTTTCCGAGAAAATGAAAATAAACAAAATTATGCCATACTTTTAGCTGAAAATATGTATGTTATTGTGCGATGCACATATTTTTTCTCAAAAACGGTAAGTCTGGCGTGGTTTTGACCATAACAAGATTTGTAGAGGCATTCATTACGAACATTTTAAACCAAAAATCTTAATTCTAGGCCTACTAGTTTCCGAGAAAATGAAAATAAACCAAATTATGCCATACTTTTAGCTGAAAATATGTAAAAATATGTATGTTATTGTGCGATGCACATATTTTTTCTCAAAAACGGTAAGTCTGGCGTGGTTTTGACCATAACAAGATTTGTAGAGGCATTCATTACGAACATTTTAAACCAAAAATCTTAATTCTAGGCCTACTAGTTTCCGAGAAAATGAAAATAAACCAAATTATGCCATACTTTTAGCTGAAAATATGTAAAAATATGTATGTTATTGTGCGATGCACATATTTTTTCTCAAAAACGGTAAGTCTGGCGTGGTTTTGACCATAACAAGATTTGTAGAGGCATTCATTACGAACATTTTAAACCAAAAATCTTAATTCTAGGCCTACTAGTTTCCGAGAAAATGAAAATAAACCAAATTATGCCATACTTTTAGCTGAAAATATGTAAAAATATGTATGTTATTGTGCGATGCACATATTTTTTCTCAAAAACGGTAAGTCTGGCGTGGTTTTGACCATAACAAGATTTGTAGAGGCATTCATTACGAACATTTTAAACCAAAAATCTTAATTCTAGGCCTACTAGTTTCCGAGAAAATGAAAATAAACCAAATTATGCCATACTTTTAGCTGAAAATATGTATGTTATTGTGCGATGCACATATTTTTTCTCAAAAACGGTAAGTCTGGCGTGGTTTTGACCATAACAAGATTTGTAGAGGCATTCATTACGAACATTTTAAACCAAAAATCTTAATTCTAGGCCTACTAGTTTCCGAGAAAATGAAAATAAACCAAATTATGCCATACTTTTAGCTGAAAATATGTATGTTATTGTGCGATGCACATATTTTTTCTCAAAAACGGTAAGTCTTGCGTGGTTTTGACCATAACAAGATTTGTAGAGGCATTCATTACGAACATTTTAAACCAAAAATCTTAATTCTAGGCCTACTAGTTTCCGAGAAAATGAAAATAAACCAAATTATGCCATACTTTTAGCTGAAAATATGTAAAAATATGTATGTTATTGTGCGATGCACATATTTTTTCTCAAAAACGGTAAGTCTGGCGTGGTTTTGACCATAACAAGATTTGTAGAGGCATTCATTACGAACATTTTAAACCAAAAATCTTAATTCTAGGCCTACTAGTTTCCGAGAAAATGAAAATAAACCAAATTATGCCATACTTTTAGCTGAAAATATGTATGTTATTGTGCGATGCACATATTTTTTCTCAAAAACGGTAAGTCTGGCGTGGTTTTGACCATAACAAGATTTGTAGAGGCATTCATTACGAACATTTTAAACCAAAAATCTTAATTCTAGGCCTACTAGTTTCCGAGAAAATGAAAATAAACCAAATTATGCCATACTTTTAGCTGAAAATATGTATGTTATTGTGCGATGCACATATTTTTTCTCAAAAACGGTAAGTCTGGCGTGGTTTTGACCATAACAAGATTTGTAGAGGCATTCATTACGAACATTTTAAACCAAAAATCTTAATTCTAGGCCTACTAGTTTCCGAGAAAATGAAAATAAACCAAATTATGCCATACTTTTAGCTGAAAATATGTATGTTATTGTGCGATGCACATATTTTTTCTCAAAAACGGTAAGTCTGGCGTGGTTTTGACCATAACAAGATTTGTAGAGGCATTCATTACGAACATTTTAAACCAAAAATCTTAATTCTAGGCCTACTAGTTTCCGAGAAAATGAAAATAAACCAAATTATGCCATACTTTTAGCTGAAAATATGTAAAAATATGTATGTTATTGTGCGATGCACATATTTTTTCTCAAAAACGGTAAGTCTGGCGTGGTTTTGACCATAACCATAAATGAAAATAAACCAAATTATGCCATACTTTTAGCTGAAAATATGTATGTTATTGTGCGATGCACATATTTTTTCTCAAAAACGGTAAGTCTGGCGTGGTTTTGACCATAACAAGATTTGTAGAGGCATTCATTACGAACATTTTAAACCAAAAATCTTAATTCTAGGCCTACTAGTTTCCGAGAAAATTAAAATAAACCAAATTATGCCATACTTTTAGCTGAAAATATGTATGTTATTGTGCGATGCACATATTTTTTCTCAAAAACGGTAAGTCTGGCGTGGTTTTGACCATAACAAGATTTGTAGAGGCATTCATTACGAACATTTTAAACCAAAAATCTTAATTCTAGGCCTACTAGTTTCCGAGAAAATGAAAATAAACCAAATTATGCCATACTTTTAGCTGAAAATATGTAAAAATATGTATGTTATTGTGCGATGCACATATTTTTTCTCAAAAACGGTAGGTCTGGCGTGGTTTTGACCATAACAAGATTTGTAGAGGCATTCATTACGAACATTTTAAACCAAAAATCTTAATTCTAGGCCTACTAGTTTCCGAGAAAATGAAAATAAACCAAATTATGCCATACTTTTAGCTGAAAATATGTAAAAATATGTATGTTATTGTGCGATGCACATATTTTTTCTCAAAAACGGTAAGTCTGGCGTGGTATTGACCATAACAAGATTTGTAGAGGCATTCATTACGAACATTTTAAACCAAAAATCTTAATTCTAGGCCTACTAGTTTCCGAGAAAATGAAAATAAACCAAATTATGCCATACTTTTAGCTGAAAATATGTATGTTATTGTGCGATGCACATATTTTTTCTCAAAAACGGTAAGTCTGGCGTGGTTTTGACCATAACAAGATTTGTAGAGGCATTCATTACGAACATTTTAAACCAAAAATCTTAATTCTAGGCCTACTAGTTTCCGAGAAAATGAAAATAAACCAAATTATGCCATACTTTTAGCTGAAAATATGTATGTTATTGTGCGATGCACATATTTTTTCTCAAAAACGGTAAGTCTGGCGTGGTTTTGACCATAACAAGATTTGTAGAGGCATTCATTACGAACATTTTAAACCAAAAATCTTAATTCTAGGCCTACTAGTTTCCGAGAAAATGAAAATAAACCAAATTATGCCATACTTTTAGCTGAAAATATGTATGTTATTGTGCGATGCACATATTTTTTCTCAAAAACGGTAAGTCTGGCGTGGTTTTGACCATAACAAGATTTGTAGAGGCATTCATTACGAACATTTTAAACCAAAAATCTTAATTCTAGGCCTACTAGTTTCCGAGAAAATGAAAATAAACCAAATTATGCCATACTTTTAGCTGAAAATATGTATGTTATTGTGCGATGCACATATTTTTTCTCAAAAACGGTAAGTCTGGCGTGGTTTTGACCATAACAAGATTTGTAGAGGCATTCATTACGAACATTTTAAACCAAAAATCTTAATTCTAGGCCTACTAGTTTCCGAGAAAATGAAAATAAACCAAATTATGCCATACTTTTAGCTGAAAATATGTATGTTATTGTGCGATGCACATATTTTTTCTCAAAAACGGTAAGTCTGGCGTGGTTTTGACCATAACAAGATTTGTAGAGGCATTCATTACGAACATTTTAAACCAAAAATCTTAATTCTAGGCCTACTAGTTTCCGAGAAAATGAAAATAAACCAAATTATGCCATACTTTTAGCTGAAAATATGTAAAAATATGTATGTTATTGTGCGATGCACATATTTTTTCTCAAAAACGGTAAGTCTGGCGTGGTTTTGACCATAACAAGATTTGTAGAGGCATTCATTACGAACATTTTAAACCAAAAATCTTAATTCTAGGCCTACTAGTTTCCGAGAAAATGAAAATAAACAAAATTATGCCATACTTTTAGCTGAAAATATGTATGTTATTGTGCGATGCACATATTTTTTCTCAAAAACGGTAAGTCTGGCGTGGTTTTGACCATAACAAGATTTGTAGAGGCATTCATTACGAACATTTTAAACCAAAAATCTTAATTCTAGGCCTACTAGTTTCCGAGAAAATGAAAATAAACCAAATTATGCCATACTTTTAGCTGAAAATATGTAAAAATATGTATGTTATTGTGCGATGCACATATTTTTTCTCAAAAACGGTAAGTCTGGCGTGGTTTTGACCATAACAAGATTTGTAGAGGCATTCATTACGAACATTTTAAACCAAAAATCTTAATTCTAGGCCTACTAGTTTCCGAGAAAATGAAAATAAACCAAATTATGCCATACTTTTAGCTGAAAATATGTAAAAATATGTATGTTATTGTGCGATGCACATATTTTTTCTCAAAAACGGTAAGTCTGGCGTGGTTTTGACCATAACAAGATTTGTAGAGGCATTCATTACGAACATTTTAAACCAAAAATCTTAATTCTAGGCCTACTAGTTTCCGAGAAAATGAAAATAAACCAAATTATGCCATACTTTTAGCTGAAAATATGTAAAAATATGTATGTTATTGTGCGATGCACATATTTTTTCTCAAAAACGGTAAGTCTGGCGTGGTTTTGACCATAACAAGATTTGTAGAGGCATTCATTACGAACATTTTAAACCAAAAATCTTAATTCTAGGCCTACTAGTTTCCGAGAAAATGAAAATAAACCAAATTATGCCATACTTTTAGCTGAAAATATGTATGTTATTGTGCGATGCACATATTTTTTCTCAAAAACGGTAAGTCTGGCGTGGTTTTGACCATAACAAGATTTGTAGAGGCATTCATTACGAACATTTTAAACCAAAAATCTTAATTCTAGGCCTACTAGTTTCCGAGAAAATGAAAATAAACCAAATTATGCCATACTTTTAGCTGAAAATATGTATGTTATTGTGCGATGCACATATTTTTTCTCAAAAACGGTAAGTCTTGCGTGGTTTTGACCATAACAAGATTTGTAGAGGCATTCATTACGAACATTTTAAACCAAAAATCTTAATTCTAGGCCTACTAGTTTCCGAGAAAATGAAAATAAACCAAATTATGCCATACTTTTAGCTGAAAATATGTAAAAATATGTATGTTATTGTGCGATGCACATATTTTTTCTCAAAAACGGTAAGTCTGGCGTGGTTTTGACCATAACAAGATTTGTAGAGGCATTCATTACGAACATTTTAAACCAAAAATCTTAATTCTAGGCCTACTAGTTTCCGAGAAAATGAAAATAAACCAAATTATGCCATACTTTTAGCTGAAAATATGTATGTTATTGTGCGATGCACATATTTTTTCTCAAAAACGGTAAGTCTGGCGTGGTTTTGACCATAACAAGATTTGTAGAGGCATTCATTACGAACATTTTAAACCAAAAATCTTAATTCTAGGTCTACTAGTTTCCGAGAAAATGAAAATAAACCAAATTATGCCATACTTTTAGCTGAAAATATGTATGTTATTGTGCGATGCACATATTTTTTCTCAAAAACGGTAAGTCTGGCGTGGTTTTGACCATAACAAGATTTGTAGAGGCATTCATTACGAACATTTTAAACCAAAAATCTTAATTCTAGGCCTACTAGTTTCCGAGAAAATGAAAATAAACCAAATTATGCCATACTTTTAGCTGAAAATATGTATGTTATTGTGCGATGCACATATTTTTTCTCAAAAACGGTAAGTCTGGCGTGGTTTTGACCATAACAAGATTTGTAGAGGCATTCATTACGAACATTTTAAACCAAAAATCTTAATTCTAGGCCTACTAGTTTCCGAGAAAATGAAAATAAACCAAATTATGCCATACTTTTAGCTGAAAATATGTAAAAATATGTATGTTATTGTGCGATGCACATATTTTTTCTCAAAAACGGTAAGTCTGGCGTGGTTTTGACCATAACAAGATTTGTAGAGGCATTCATTACGAACATTTTAAACCAAAAATCTTAATTCTAGGCCTACTAGTTTCCGAGAAAATGAAAATAAACCAAATTATGCCATACTTTTAGCTGAAAATATGTAAAAATATGTATGTTATTGTGCGATGCACATATTTTTTCTCAAAAACGGTAAGTCTGGCGTGGTTTTGACCATAACAAGATTTGTAGAGGCATTCATTACGAACATTTTAAACCAAAAATCTTAATTCTAGGCCTACTAGTTTCCGAGAAAATGAAAATAAACCAAATTATGCCATACTTTTAGCTGAAAATATGTAAAAATATGTATGTTATTGTGCGATGCACATATTTTTTCTCAAAAACGGTAAGTCTGGCGTGGTTTTGACCATAACAAGATTTGTAGAGGCATTCATTACGAACATTTTAAACCAAAAATCTTAATTCTAGGCCTACTAGTTTCCGAGAAAATGAAAATAAACCAAATTATGCCATACTTTTAGCTGAAAATATGTATGTTATTGTGCGATGCACATATTTTTTCTCAAAAACGGTAAGTCTGGCGTGGTTTTGACCATAACAAGATTTGTAGAGGCATTCATTACGAACATTTTAAACCAAAAATCTTAATTCTAGGCCTACTAGTTTCCGAGAAAATGAAAATAAACCAAATTATGCCATACTTTTAGCTGAAAATATGTATGTTATTGTGCGATGCACATATTTTTTCTCAAAAACGGTAAGTCTGGCGTGGTTTTGACCATAACAAGATTTGTAGAGGCATTCATTACGAACATTTTAAACCAAAAATCTTAATTCTAGGCCTACTAGTTTCCGAGAAAATGAAAATAAACCAAATTATGCCATACTTTTAGCTGAAAATATGTAAAAATATGTATGTTATTGTGCGATGCACATATTTTTTCTCAAAAACGGTAAGTCTGGCGTGGTTTTGACCATAACAAGATTTGTAGAGGCATTCATTACGAACATTTTAAACCAAAAATCTTAATTCTAGGCCTACTAGTTTCCGAGAAAATGAAAATAAACCAAATTATGCCATACTTTTAGCTGAAAATATGTATGTTATTGTGCGATGCACATATTTTTTCTCAAAAACGGTAAGTCTGGCGTGGTTTTGACCATAACAAGATTTGTAGAGGCATTCATTACGAACATTTTAAACCAAAAATCTTAATTCTAGGCCTACTAGTTTCCGAGAAAATGAAAATAAACCAAATTATGCCATACTTTTAGCTGAAAATATGTATGTTATTGTGCGATGCACATATTTTTTCTCAAAAACGGTAAGTCTGGCGTGGTTTTGACCATAACAAGATTTGTAGAGGCATTCATTACGAACATTTTAAACCAAAAATCTTAATTCTAGGCCTACTAGTTTCCGAGAAAATGAAAATAAACCAAATTATGCCATACTTTTAGCTGAAAATATGTAAAAATATGTATGTTATTGTGCGATGCACATATTTTTTCTCAAAAACGGTAAGTCTGGCGTGGTTTTGACCATAACAAGATTTGTAGAGGCATTCATTACGAACATTTTAAACCAAAAATCTTAATTCTAGGCCTACTAGTTTCCGAGAAAATGAAAATAAACCAAATTATGCCATACTTTTAGCTGAAAATATGTATGTTATTGTGCGATGCACATATTTTTTCTCAAAAACGGTAAGTCTGGCGTGGTTTTGACCATAACAAGATTTGTAGAGGCATTCATTACGAACATTCTAAACCAAAAATCTTTATTCTAGGCCTACTAGTTTCCGAGAAAATGAAAATAAACCAAATTATGCCATACTTTTAGCTGAAAATATGTAAAAAAATGTATGTTATTGTGCGATGCACATATTTTTTCTCAAAAACGGTAAGTCTGGCGTGGTTTTGACCATAACAAGATTTGTAGAGGCATTCATTACGAACATTTTAAACCAAAAATCTTAATTCTAGGCCTACTAGTTTCCGAGAAAATGAAAATAAACCAAATTATGCCATACTTTTAGCTGAAAATATGTATGTTATTGTGCGATGCACATATTTTTTCTCAAAAACGGTAAGTCTAGCGTGGTTTTGACCATAACAAGATTTGTAGAGGCATTCATTACGAACATTTTAAACCAAAAATCTTTATTCTAGGCCTACTAGTTTCCGAGAAAATGAAAATAAACCAAATTATGCCATACTTTTAGCTGAAAATATGTATGTTATTGTGCGATGCACATATTTTTTCTCAAAAACGGTAAGTCTGGCGTGGTTTTGACCATAACAAGATTTGTAGAGGCATTCATTACGAACATTTTAAACCAAAAATCTTAATTCTAGGCCTACTAGTTTCCGAGAAAATGAAAATAAACCAAATTATGCCATACTTTTAGCTGAAAATATGTAAAAATATGTATGTTATTGTGCGATGCACATATTTTTTCTCAAAAACGGTAAGTCTGGCGTGGTTTTGACCATAACAAGATTTGTAGAGGCATTCATTACGAACATTTTAAACCAAAAATCTTAATTCTAGGCCTACTAGTTTCCGAGAAAATGAAAATAAACCAAATTATGCCATACTTTTAGCTGAAAATATGTATGTTATTGTGCGATGCACATATTTTTTCTCAAAAACGGTAAGTCTGGCGTGGTTTTGACCATAACAAGATTTGTAGAGGCATTCATTACGAACATTTTAAACCAAAAATCTTAATTCTAGGCCTACTAGTTTCCGAGAAAATGAAAATAAACCAAATTATGCCATACTTTTAGCTGAAAATATGTATGTTATTGTGCGATGCACATATTTTTTCTCAAAAACGGTAAGTCTGGCGTGGTTTTGACCATAACAAGATTTGTAGAGGCATTCATTACGAACATTTTAAACCAAAAATCTTAATTCTAGGCCTACTAGTTTCCGAGAAAATGAAAATAAACCAAATTATGCCATACTTATAGCTGAAAATATGTAAAAATATGTATGTTATTGTGCGATGCACATATTTTTTCTCAAAAACGGTAAGTCTGGCGTGGTTTTGACCATAACAAGATTTGTAGAGGCATTCATTACGAACATTTTAAACCAAAAATCTTAATTCTAGGCCTACTAGTTTCCGAGAAAATGAAAATAAACCAAATTATGCCATACTTTTAGCTGAAAATATGTAAAAATATGTATGTTATTGTGCGATGCACATATTTTTTCTCAAAAACGGTAAGTCTGGCGTGGTTTTGACCATAACAAGATTTGTAGAGGCATTCATTACGAACATTTTAAACCAAAAATCTTAATTCTAGGCCTACTAGTTTCCGAGAAAATGAAAATAAACCAAATTATGCCATACTTTTAGCTGAAAATATGTATGTTATTGTGCGATGCACATATTTTTTCTCAAAAACGGTAAGTCTGGCGTGGTTTTGACCATAACAAGATTTGTAGAGGCATTCATTACGAACATTTTAAACCAAAAATCTTAATTCTAGGCCTACTAGTTTCCGAGAAAATGAAAATAAACCAAATTATGCCATACTTTTAGCTGAAAATATGTATGTTATTGTGCGATGCACATATTTTTTCTCAAAAACGGTAAGTCTGGCGTGGTTTTGACCATAACAAGATTTGTAGAGGCATTCATTACGAACATTTTAAACCAAAAATCTTAATTCTAGGCCTACTAGTTTCCGAGAAAATGAAAATAAACCAAATTATGCCATACTTTTAGCTGAAAATATGTAAAAATATATATGTTATTGTGCGATGCACATATTTTTTCTCAAAAACGGTAAGTCTGGCGTGGTTTTGACCATAACAAGATTTGTAGAGGCATTCATTACGAACATTTTAAACCAAAAATCTTAATTCTAGGCCTACTAGTTTCCGAGAAAATGAAAATAAACCAAATTATGCCATACTTTTAGCTGAAAATATGTAAAAATATGTATGTTATTGTGCGATGCACATATTTTTTCTCAAAAACGGTAAGTCTGGCGTGGTTTTGACCATAACAAGATTTGTAGAGGCATTCATTACGAACATTTTAAACCAAAAATCTTTATTCTAGGCCTACTAGTTTCCGAGAAAATGAAAATAAACCAAATTATGCCATACTTTTAGCTGAAAATATGTATGTTATTGTGCGATGCACATATTTTTTCTCAAAAACGGTAAGTCTGGCGTGGTTTTGACCATAACAAGATTTGTAGAGGCATTCATTACGAACATTGTAAACCAAAAATCTTAATTCTAGGCCTACTAGTTTCCGAGAAAATGAAAATAAACCAAATTATGCCATACTTTTAGCTGAAAATATGTATGTTATTGTGCGATGCACATATTTTTTCTCAAAAACGGTAAGTCTGGCGTGGTTTTGACCATAACAAGATTTGTAGAGGCATTCATTACGAACATTTTAAACCAAAAATCTTTATTCTAGGCCTACTAGTTTCCGAGAAAATGAAAATAAACCAAATTATGCCATACTTTTAGCTGAAAATATGTATGTTATTGTGCGATGCACATATTTTTTCTCAAAAACGGTAAGTCTGGCGTGGTTTTGACCATAACAAGATTTGTAGAGGCATTCATTACGAACATTTTAAACCAAAAATCTTAATTCTAGGCCTACTAGTTTCCGAGAAAATGAAAATAAACCAAATTATGCCATACTTTTAGCTGAAAATATGTAAAAATATGTATGTTATTGTGCGATGCACATATTTTTTCTCAAAAACGGTAAGTCTGGCGTGGTTTTGACCATAACAAGATTTGTAGAGGCATTCATTACGAACATTTTAAACCAAAAATCTTAATTCTAGGCCTACTAGTTTCCGAGAAAATGAAAATAAACCAAATTATGCCATACTTTTAGCTGAAAATATGTATGTTATTGTGCGATGCACATATTTTTTCTCAAAAACGGTAAGTCTGGCGTGGTTTTGACCATAACAAGATTTGTAGAGGCATTCATTACGAACATTTTAAACCAAAAATCTTAATTCTAGGCCTACTAGTTTCCGAGAAAATGAAAATAAACCAAATTATGCCACACTTTTAACTGAAAATATGTATGTTATTGTGCGATGCACATATTTTTTCTCAAAAACGGTAAGTCTGGCGTGGTTTTGACCATAACAAGATTTGTAGAGGCATTCATTACGAACATTTTAAACCAAAAATCTTAATTCTAGGCCTACTAGTTTCTGAGAAAATGAAAATGAACCAAATTATGCCATACTTTTAGCTGAAAATATGTATGTTATTGTGCGATGCACATATTTTTTCTCAAAAACGGTAAGTCTGGCGTGGTTTTGACCATAACAAGATTTGTAGAGGCATTCATTACGAACATTTTAAACCAAAAATCTTAATTCTAGGCCTACTAGTTTCCGAGAAAATGAAAATAAACCAAATTATGCCATACTTTTAGCTGAAAATATGTAAAAATATGTATGTTATTGTGCGATGCACATATTTTTTCTCAAAAACGGTAAGTCTGGCGTGGTTTTGACCATAACAAGATTTGTAGAGGCATTCATTACGAACATTTTAAACCAAAAATCTTAATTCTAGGCCTACTAGTTTCCGAGAAAATGAAAATAAACCAAATTATGCCATACTTTTAGCTGAAAATATGTATGTTATTGTGCGATGCACATATTTTTTCTCAAAAACGGTAAGTCTGGCGTGGTTTTGACCATAACAAGATTTGTAGAGGCATTCATTACGAACATTTTAAACCAAAAATCTTAATTCTAGGCCTACTAGTTTCCGAGAAAATGAAAATAAACCAAATTATGCCATACTTTTAGCTGAAAATATGTATGTTATTGTGCGATGCACATATTTTTTCTCAAAAACGGTAAGTCTGGCGTGGTTTTGACCATAACAAGATTTGTAGAGGCATTCATTACGAACATTTTAAACCAAA
The DNA here is from genome assembly GCA_930367185.1 of Myathropa florea. Taxonomy (NCBI): domain Eukaryota; kingdom Metazoa; phylum Arthropoda; class Insecta; order Diptera; family Syrphidae; genus Myathropa; species Myathropa florea. Next base: position 40,849 of record CAKNEX010000012.1, read on the forward strand.
AATCTTAATTCTAGGCCTACTAGTTTCCGAGAAAATGAAAATAAACCAAATTATGCCATACTTTTAGCTGAAAATATGTAAAAATATGTATGTTATTGTGCGATGCACATATTTTTTCTCAAAAACGGTAAGTCTGGCGTGGTTTTGACCATAACAAGATTTGTAGAGGCATTCATTACGAACATTTTAAACCAAAAATCTTAATTCTAGGCCTACTAGTTTCCGAGAAAATGAAAATAAACCAAATTATGCCATACTTTTAGCTGAAAATATGTATGTTATTGTGCGATGCACATATTTTTTCTCAAAAACGGTAAGTCTGGCGTGGTTTTGACCATAACAAGATTTGTAGAGGCATTCATTACGAACATTTTAAACCAAAAATCTTAATTCTAGGCCTACTAGTTTCCGAGAAAATGAAAATAAACCAAATTATGCCATACTTTTAGCTGAAAATATGTAAAAATATGTATGTTATTGTGCGATGCACATATTTTTTCTCAAAAACGGTAAATCTGGCGTGGTTTTGACCATAGCAAGATTTGTAGAGGCATTCATTACGAACATTTTAAACCAAAAATCTTTATTCTAGGCCTACTAGTTTCCGAGAAAATGAAAATAAACCAAATTATGCCATACTTTTAGCTGAAAATATGTATGTTATTGTGCGATGCACATATTTTTTCTCAAAAACGGTAAGTCTGGCGTGGTTTTGACCATAACAAGATTTGTAGAGGCATTCATTACGAACATTTTAAACCAAAAATCTTAATTCTAGGCCTACTAGTTTCCGAGAAAATGAAAATAAACCAAATTATGCCATACTTTTAGCTGAAAATATGTATGTTATTGTGCGATGCACATATTTTTTCTCAAAAACGGTAAGTCTGGCGTGGTTTTGACCATAACAAGATTTGTAGAGGCATTCATTACGAACATTTTAAACCAAAAATCTTAATTCTAGGCCTACTAGTTTCCGAGAAAATGAAAATAAACCAAATTATGCCATACTTTTAGCTGAAAATATGTATGTTATTGTGCGATGCACATATTTTTTCTCAAAAACGGTAAGTCTGGCGTGGTTTTGACCATAACAAGATTTGTAGAGGCATTCATTACGAACATTTTAAACCAAAAATCTTTATTCTAGGCCTACTAGTTTCCGAGAAAATGAAAATAAACCAAATTATGCCATACTTTTAGCTGAAAATATGTATGTTATTGTGCGATGCACATATTTTTTCTCAAAAACGGTAAGTCTGGCGTGGTTTTGACCATAACAAGATTTGTAGAGGCATTCATTACGAACATTTTAAACCAAAAATCTTAATTCTAGGCCTACTAGTTTCCGAGAAAATGAAAATAAACCAAATTATGCCATACTTTTAGCTGAAAATATGTATGTTATTGTGCGATGCACATATTTTTTCTCAAAAACGGTAAGTCTGGCGTGGTTTTGACCATAACAAGATTTGTAGAGGCATTCATTACGAACATTTTAAACCAAAAATCTTAATTCTAGGCCTACTAGTTTCCGAGAAAATGAAAATAAACCAAATTATGCCATACTTTTAGCTGAAAATATGTAAAAATATGTATGTTATTGTGCGATGCACATATTTTTTCTCAAAAACGGTAAGTCTGGCGTGGTTTTGACCATAACAAGATTTGTAGAGGCATTCATTACGAACATTTTAAACCAAAAATCTTAATTCTAGGCCTACTAGTTTCCGAGAAAATGAAAATAAACCAAATTATGCCATACTTTTAGCTGAAAATATGTATGTTATTGTGCGATGCACATATTTTTTCTCAAAAACGGTAAGTCTGGCGTGGTTTTGACCATAACAAGATTTGTAGAGGCATTCATTACGAACATTTTAAACCAAAAATCTTAATTCTAGGCCTACTAGTTTCCGAGAAAATGAAAATAAACCAAATTATGCCATACTTTTAGCTGAAAATATGTAAAAATATGTATGTTATTGTGCGATGCACATATTTTTTCTCAAAAACGGTAAGTCTGGCGTGGTTTTGACCATAACAAGATTTGTAGAGGCATTCATTACGAACATTTTAAACCAAAAATCTTAATTCTAGGCCTACTAGTTTCCGAGAAAATGAAAATAAACCAAATTATGCCATACTTTTAGCTGAAAATATGTATGTTATTGTGCGATGCACATATTTTTTCTCAAAAACGGTAAGTCTGGCGTGTTTTTGACCATAACAAGATTTGTAGAGGCATTCATTACGAACATTTTAAACCAAAAATCTTAATTCTAGGCCTACTAGTTTCCGAGAAAATGAAAATAAACCAAATTATGCCATACTTTTAGCTGAAAATATGTATGTTATTGTGCGATGCACATATTTTTTCTCAAAAACGGTAAGTCTGGCGTGGTTTTGACCATAACAAGATTTGTAGAGGCATTCATTACGAACATTTTAAACCAAAAATCTTTATTCTAGGCCTACTAGTTTCCGAGAAAATGAAAATAAACCAAATTATGCCATACTTTTAGCTGAAAATATGTAAAAATATGTATGTTATTGTGCGATGCACATATTTTTTCTCAAAAACGGTAAGTCTGGCGTGGTTTTGACCATAACAAGATTTGTAGAGGCATTCATTACGAACATTTTAAACCAAAAATCTTAATTCTAGGCCTACTAGTTTCCGAGAAAATGAAAATAAACCAAATTATGCCATACTTTTAGCTGAAAATATGTATGTTATTGTGCGATGCACATATTTTTTCTCAAAAACGGTAAGTCTGGCGTGGTTTTGACCATAACAAGATTTGTAGAGGCATTCATTACGAACATTTTAAACCAAAAATCTTAATTCTAGGCCTACTAGTTTCCGAGAAAATGAAAATAAACCAAATTATGCCATACTTTTAGCTGAAAATATGTAAAAATATGTATGTTATTGTGCGATGCACATATTTTTTCTCAAAAACGGTAAGTCTGGCGTGGTTTTGACCATAACAAGATTTGTAGAGGCATTCATTACGAACATTTTAAACCAAAAATCTTAATTCTAGGCCTACTAGTTTCCGAGAAAATGAAAATAAACCAAATTATGCCATACTTTTAGCTGAAAATATGTATGTTATTGTGCGATGCACATATTTTTTCTCAAAAACGGTAAGTCTGGCGTGTTTTTGACCATAACAAGATTTGTAGAGGCATTCATTACGAACATTTTAAACCAAAAATCTTAATTCTAGGCCTACTAGTTTCCGAGAAAATGAAAATAAACCAAATTATGCCATACTTTTAGCTGAAAATATGTATGTTATTGTGCGATGCACATATTTTTTCTCAAAAACGGTAAGTCTGGCGTGGTTTTGACCATAACAAGATTTGTAGAGGCATTCATTACGAACATTTTAAACCAAAAATCTTTATTCTAGGCCTACTAGTTTCCGAGAAAATGAAAATAAACCAAATTATGCCATACTTTTAGCTGAAAATATGTAAAAATATGTATGTTATTGTGCGATGCACATATTTTTTCTCAAAAACGGTAAGTCTGGCGTGGTTTTGACCATAACAAGATTTGTAGAGGCATTCATTACGAACATTTTAAACCAAAAATCTTAATTCTAGGCCTACTAGTTTCCGAGAAAATGAAAATAAACCAAATTATGCCATACTTTTAGCTGAAAATATGTATGTTATTGTGCGATGCACATATTTTTTCTCAAAAACGGTAAGTCTGGCGTGGTTTTGACCATAACAAGATTTGTAGAGGCATTCATTACGAACATTTTAAACCAAAAATCTTAATTCTAGGCCTACTAGTTTCCGAGAAAATGAAAATAAACCAAATTATGCCATACTTTTAGCTGAAAATATGTAAAAATATGTATGTTATTGTGCGATGCACATATTTTTTCTCAAAAACGGTAAGTCTGGCGTGGTTTTGACCATAACAAGATTTGTAGAGGCATTCATTACGAACATTTTAAACCAAAAATCTTAATTCTAGGCCTACTAGTTTCCGAGAAAATGAAAATAAACCAAATTATGCCATACTTTTAGCTGAAAATATGTAAAAATATGTATGTTATTGTGCGATGCACATATTTTTTCTCAAAAACGGTAAGTCTGGCGTGGTTTTGACCATAACAAGATTTGTAGAGGCATTCATTACGAACATTTTAAACCAAAAATCTTAATTCTAGGCCTACTAGTTTCCGAGAAAATGAAAATAAACCAAATTATGCCATACTTTTAGCTGAAAATATGTATGTTATTGTGCGATGCACATATTTTTTCTCAAAAACGGTAAGTCTGGCGTGGTTTTGACCATAACAAGATTTGTAGAGGCATTCATTACGAACATTTTAAACCAAAAATCTTAATTCTAGGCCTACTAGTTTCCGAGAAAATGAAAATAAACCAAATTATGCCATACTTTTAGCTGAAAATATGTAAAAATATGTATGTTATTGTGCGATGCACATATTTTTTCTCAAAAACGGTAAGTCTGGCGTGGTTTTGACCATAACAAGATTTGTAGAGGCATTCATTACGAACATTTTAAACCAAAAATCTTAATTCTAGGCCTACTAGTTTCCGAGAAAATGAAAATAAACCAAATTATGCCATACTTTTAGCTGAAAATATGTATGTTATTGTGCGATGCACATATTTTTTCTCAAAAACGGTAAGTCTGGCGTGGTTTTGACCATAACAAGATTTGTAGAGGCATTCATTACGAACATTTTAAACCAAAAATCTTAATTCTAGGCCTACTAGTTTCCGAGAAAATGAAAATAAACCAAATTATGCCATACTTTTAGCTGAAAATATGTAAAAATATGTATGTTATTGTGCGATGCACATATTTTTTCTCAAAAACGGTAAGTCTGGCGTGGTTTTGACCATAACAAGATTTGTAGAGGCATTCATTACGAACATTTTAAACCAAAAATCTTAATTCTAGGCCTACTAGTTTCCGAGAAAATGAAAATAAACCAAATTATGCCATACTTTTAGCTGAAAATATGTATGTTATTGTGCGATGCACATATTTTTTCTCAAAAACGGTAAGTCTGGCGTGGTTTTGACCATAACAAGATTTGTAGAGGCATTCATTACGAACATTTTAAACCAAAAATCTTAATTCTAGGCCTACTAGTTTCCGAGAAAATGAAAATAAACCAAATTATGCCATACTTTTAGCTGAAAATATGTATGTTATTGTGCGATGCACATATTTTTTCTCAAAAACGGTAAGTCTGGCGTGGTTTTGACCATAACAAGATTTGTAGAGGCATTCATTACGAACATTTTAAACCAAAAATCTTAATTCTAGGCCTACTAGTTTCCGAGAAAATGAAAATAAACCAAATTATGCCATACTTTTAGCTGAAAATATGTATGTTATTGTGCGATGCACATATTTTTTCTCAAAAACGGTAAGTCTGGCGTGGTTTTGACCATAACAAGATTTGTAGAGGCATTCATTACGAACATTTTAAACCAAAAATCTTAATTCTAGGCCTACTAGTTTCCGAGAAAATGAAAATAAACCAAATTATGCCATACTTTTAGCTGAAAATATGTATGTTATTGTGCGATGCACATATTTTTTCTCAAAAACGGTAAGTCTGGCGTGGTTTTGACCATAACAAGATTTGTAGAGGCATTCATTACGAACATTTTAAACCAAAAATCTTAATTCTAGGCCTACTAGTTTCCGAGAAAATGAAAATAAACCAAATTATGCCATACTTTTAGCTGAAAATATGTAAAAATATGTATGTTATTGTGCGATGCACATATTTTTTCTCAAAAACGGTAAGTCTGGCGTGGTTTTGACCATAACAAGATTTGTAGAGGCATTCATTACGAACATTTTAAACCAAAAATCTTAATTCTAGGCCTACTAGTTTCCGAGAAAATGAAAATAAACCAAATTATGCCATACTTTTAGCTGAAAATATGTATGTTATTGTGCGATGCACATATTTTTTCTCAAAAACGGTAAGTCTGGCGTGGTTTTGACCATAACAAGATTTGTAGAGGCATTCATTACGAACATTTTAAACCAAAAATCTTAATTCTAGGCCTACTAGTTTCCGAGAAAATGAAAATAAACCAAATTATGCCATACTTTTAGCTGAAAATATGTATGTTATTGTGCGATGCACATATTTTTTCTCAAAAACGGTAAGTCTGGCGTGGTTTTGACCATAACAAGATTTGTAGAGGCATTCATTACGAACATTTTAAACCAAAAATCTTAATTCTAGGCCTACTAGTTTCCGAGAAAATGAAAATAAACCAAATTATGCCATACTTTTAGCTGAAAATATGTATGTTATTGTGCGATGCACATATTTTTTCTCAAAAACGGTAAGTCTGGCGTGGTTTTGACCATAACAAGATTTGTAGAGGCATTCATTACGAACATTTTAAACCAAAAATTTTAATTCTAGGCCTACTAGTTTCCGAGAAAATGAAAATAAACCAAATTATGCCATACTTTTAGCTGAAAATATGTATGTTATTGTGCGATGCACATATTTTTTCTCAAAAACGGTAAGTCTGGCGTGGTTTTGACCATAACAAGATTTGTAGAGGCATTCATTACGAACATTTTAAACCAAAAATCTTAATTCTAGGCCTACTAGTTTCCGAGAAAATGAAAATAAACCAAATTATGCCATACTTTTAGCTGAAAATATGTATGTTATTGTGCGATGCACATATTTTTTCTCAAAAACGGTAAGTCTGGCGTGGTTTTGACCATAACAAGATTTGTAGAGGCATTCATTACGAACATTTTAAACCAAAAATCTTAATTCTAGGCCTACTAGTTTCCGAGAAAATGAAAATAAACCAAATTATGCCATACTTTTAGCTGAAAATATGTAAAAATATGTATGTTATTGTGCGATGCACATATTTTTTCTCAAAAACGGTAAGTCTGGCGTGGTTTTGACCATAACAAGATTTGTAGAGGCATTCATTACGAACATTTTAAACCAAAAATCTTTATTCTAGGCCTACTAGTTTCCGAGAAAATGAAAATAAACCAAATTATGCCATACTTTTAGCTGAAAATATGTATGTTATTGTGCGATGCACATATTTTTTCTCAAAAACGGTAAGTCTGGCGTGGTTTTGACCGTAACAAGATTTGTAGAGGCATTCATTACGAACATTTTAAACCAAAAATCTTAATTCTAGGCCTACTAGTTTCCGAGAAAATGAAAATAAACCAAATTATGCCATACTTTTAGCTGAAAATATGTATGTTATTGTGCGATGCACATATTTTTTCTCAAAAACGGTAAGTCTGGCGTGGTTTTGACCATAACAAGATTTGTAGAGGCATTCATTACGAACATTTTAAACCAAAAATCTTAATTCTAGGCCTACTAGTTTCCGAGAAAATGAAAATAAACCAAATTATGCCATACTTTTAGCTGAAAATATGTATGTTATTGTGCGATGCACATATTTTTTCTCAAAAACGGTAAGTCTGGCGTGGTTTTGACCATAACAAGATTTGTAGAGGCATTCATTACGAACATTTTAAACCAAAAATCTTAATTCTAGGCCTACTAGTTTCCGAGAAAATGAAAATAAACCAAATTATGCCATACTTTTAGCTGAAAATATGTATGTTATTGTGCGATGCACATATTTTTTCTCAAAAACGGTAAGTCTGGCGTGGTTTTGACCATAACAAGATTTGTAGAGGCATTCATTACGAACATTTTAAACCAAAACTCTTAATTCTAGGCCTACTAGTTTCCGAGAAAATGAAAATAAACCAAATTATGCCATACTTTTAGCTGAAAATATGTAAAAATATGTATGTTATTGTGCGATGCACATATTTTTTCTCAAAAACGGTAAGTCTGGCGTGGTTTTGACCATAACAAGATTTGTAGAGGCATTCATTACGAACATTTTAAACCAAAAATCTTAATTCTAGGCCTACTAGTTTCCGAGAAAATGAAAATAAACCAAATTATGCCATACTTTTAGCTGAAAATATGTAAAAATATGTATGTTATTGTGCGATGCACATATTTTTTCTCAAAAACGGTAAGTCTGGCGTGGTTTTGACCATAACAAGATTTGTAGAGGCATTCATTACGAACATTTTAAACCAAAAATCTTTATTCTAGGCCTACTAGTTTCCGAGAAAATGAAAATAAACCAAATTATGCCATACTTTTAGCTGAAAATATGTATGTTATTGTGCGATGCACATATTTTTTCTCAAAAACGGTAAGTCTGGCGTGGTTTTGACCATAACAAGATTTGTAGAGGCATTCATTACGAACATTTTAAACCAAAAATCTTAATTCTAGGCCTACTAGTTTCCGAGAAAATGAAAATAAACCAAATTATGCCATACTTTTAGCTGAAAATATGTAAAAATATGTACAGTTAATCAAAAAAGTAAGTATACACTACCTCCTGAACTATATTTTTCCAAAGAAAACTAAATATTTCCAACAAAAATCAACAACCATTTATTTTTCTGTTTTCACAAACGTAATACTATTTTTAAAAAAGAACAAACATAACAAAATAACAAAACATAAACAATAGAATTCAACTTAAAGTAATATGAATGGAAATTTACATCAAAAAAGTAAGTATACAAACAAAAAATAAAACTTTCTGAAATTTTTCTCTGCTCTCTAGTCTTCTTATCAATATTTCGTTGGGTAGCCTTTGGCTTTTATAATTGCTTGCATTCGATTTGGCATCGAGTCAACCAATTTTGATGTTACTTGTTGGCTTATTTTAACCATCTCTTTCTGAAGCACTCTTTTCAAGTCTTATATTGTCTTGACACCGTGTTTTTGAACTTCCCGTGTCAAATGTTCCCATAAATGTTCTATTGCATTCATGACGGGCGATTGGGTGATGTTCTCAGCTGGTTACGAACATTATATAATAATTATTCCTTAACAATATGAGAGGTGTGTTTTGGGTAATTATCTTCTTGAAAGATAAATGACACTTCTAGACCCAACTTTCTAACGCTTTCAAGTAAATTAGTTTTCAATATGTCCATTTAGGCATATTTGTCCATTGTACCATCAATGAAAATTAAATTACCGACGCCATTTGCCGCCATACACCCCCATACCATTACGGAGCCACCACCGTGCTTTACAGTTCCGTCAAAAACGATTAAATTTTGCAAAAGCTCATGTAATTTGTGATCCAGCTTTCTGGAATAAGATCGTATTCTCAAATGAAACATTCATGGATCCGATGGACGTGCTAAAGTTTGTCGTAAAACAAACGCGGAGCTAGATCCCGCATACATGGCCCGAACTGTAAAGCACGGTGGTGGCTCCTCAATGGTATGGGGGTGTATGGCGGCAAAAATGCGTCGGTAATTTAATTTTCATTGATGGTACAATGGACAAATATGCCTATTTGGACATATTGAAAACTAATTTACTTGAAAGCGTTAGAAAGTTGGGTCTAGAAGTGTCATTTATCTTTCAAGAAGATAATTACCCAAAACACACCTCTCATATTGTTAAGGAATAATTATTATATAATGTTCGTAACCAGCTGAGAACATCACCCAATCGCCCGTCATGAATGCAATAGAACATTTATGGGAACATTTGACACGGGCAGTTCAAAAACACGGTGTCAAGACAATATAAGACTTGAAAAGTCTGCTTCAGAAAGAGTTGGTTAAAATAAGCCAACAAGTAACATCAAAATTGGTTGACTCGATGCCAAATCGAATGCAAGCAATTATAAAAGCCAAAGGCTACCCAACGAAATATTGATAAGAAGACTAGAGAGCAGAGAAAAATTTCAGAAAGTTTTATTTTTTGTTTGTATACTTACTTTTTTGATGTAAATTTCCATTCATATTACTTTAAGTTGAATTCTATTGTTTATGTTTTGTTATTTTGTTATGTTTGTTCTTTTTTAAAAATAGTATTACGTTTGTAAAAACAGAAAAAAAATTGGTTGTTGATTTTTGTTGCAAATATTTAGTTTTCTTTAGAAAAATATAGTTCAGGAGGTAGTGTATACTTACTTTTTTGATTAACTGTATGTTATTGTGCGATGCACATATTTTTTCTCAAAAACGGTAAGTCTGGCGTGGTTTTGACCATAACAAGATTTGTAGAGGCATTCATTACGAACATTTTAAACCAAAAATCTTAATTCTAGGCCTACTAGTTTCCGAGAAAATGAAAATAAACCAAATTATGCCATACTTTTAGCTGAAAATATGTATGTTTTTGTGCGATGCACATATTTTTTCTCAAAAACGGTAAGTCTGGCGTGGTTTTGACCATAACAAGATTTGTAGAGGCATTCATTACGAACATTTTAAACCAAAAATCTTAATTCTAGGCCTACTAGTTTCCGAGAAAATGAAAATAAACCAAATTATGCCATACTTTTAGCTGAAAATATGTAAAAATATGTATGTTATTGTGCGATGCACATATTTTTTCTCAAAAACGGTAAGTCTGGCGTGGTTTTGACCATAACAAGATTTGTAGAGGCATTCATTACGAACATTTTAAACCAAAAATCTTAATTCTAGGCCTACTAGTTTCCGAGAAAATGAAAATAAACCAAATTATGCCATACTTTTAGCTGAAAATATGTATGTTATTGTGCGATGCACATATTTTTTCTCAAAAACGGTAAGTCTGGCGTGGTTTTGACCATAACAAGATTTGTAGAGGCATTCATTACGAACATTTTAAACCAAAAATCTTAATTCTAGGCCTACTAGTTTCCGAGAAAATGAAAATAAACCAAATTATGCCATACTTTTAGCTGAAAATATGTATGTTATTGTGCGATGCACATATTTTTTCTCAAAAACGGTAAGTCTGGCGTGGTTTTGACCATAACAAGATTTGTAGAGGCATTCATTACGAACATTTTAAACCAAAAATCTTAATTCTAGGCCTACTAGTTTCCGAGAAAACGAAAATAAACCAAATTATGCCATACTTTTAGCTGAAAATATGTATGTTATTGTGCGATGCACATATTTTTTCTCAAAAACGGTAAGTCTGGCGTGGTTTTGACCATAACAAGATTTGTAGAGGCATTCATTACGAACATTTTAAACCAAAAATCTTAATTCTAGGCCTACTAGTTTCCGAGAAAATGAAAATAAACCAAATTATGCCATACTTTTAGCTGAAAATATGTATGTTATTGTGCGATGCACATATTTTTTCTCAAAAACGGTAAGTCTGGCGTGGTTTTGACCATAACAAGATTTGTAGAGGCATTCATTACGAACATTTTAAACCAAAAATCTTAATTCTAGGCCTACTAGTTTCCGAGAAAATGAAAATAAACCAAATTATGCCATACTTTTAGCTGAAAATATGTATGTTATTGTGCGATGCACATATTTTTTCTCAAAAACGGTAAGTCTGGCGTGGTTTTGACCATAACAAGATTTGTAGAGGCATTCATTACGAACATTTTAAACCAAAAATCTTAATTCTAGGCCTACTAGTTTCCGAGAAAATGAAAATAAACCAAATTATGCCATACTTTTAGCTGAAAATATGTATGTTATTGTGCGATGCACATATTTTTTCTCAAAAACGGTAAGTCTGGCGTGGTTTTGACCATAACAAGATTTGTAGAGGCATTCATTACGAACATTTTAAACCAAAAATCTTAATTCTAGGCCTACTAGTTTCCGAGAAAATGAAAATAAACCAAATTATGCCATACTTTTAGCTGAAAATATGTATGTTATTGTGCGATGCACATATTTTTTCTCAAAAACGGTAAGTCTGGCGTGGTTTTGACCATAACAAGATTTGTAGAGGCATTCATTACGAACATTTTAAACCAAAAATCTTAATTCTAGGCCTACTAGTTTCCGAGAAAATGAAAATAAACCAAATTATGCCATACTTTTAGCTGAAAATATGTATGTTTTTGTGCGATGCACATATTTTTTCTCAAAAACGGTAAGTCTGGCGTGGTTTTGACCATAACAAGATTTGTAGAGGCATTCATTACGAACATTTTAAACCAAAAATCTTAATTCTAGGCCTACTAGTTTCCGAGAAAATGAAAATAAACCAAATTATGCCATACTTTTAGCTGAAAATATGTAAAAATATGTATGTTATTGTGCGATGCACATATTTTTTCTCAAAAACGGTAAGTCTGGCGTGGTTTTGACCATAACAAGATTTGTAGAGGCATTCATTACGAACATTTTAAACCAAAAATCTTAATTCTAGGCCTACTAGTTTCCGAGAAAATGAAAATAAACCAAATTATGCCATACTTTTAGCTGAAAATATGTATGTTATTGTGCGATGCACATATTTTTTCTCAAAAACGGTAAGTCTGGCGTGGTTTTGACCATAACAAGATTTGTAGAGGCATTCATTACGAACATTTTAAACCAAAAATCTTAATTCTAGGCCTACTAGTTTCCGAGAAAATGAAAATAAACCAAATTATGCCATACTTTTAGCTGAAAATATGTATGTTATTGTGCGATGCACATATTTTTTCTCAAAAACGGTAAGTCTGGCGTGGTTTTGACCATAACAAGATTTGTAGAGGCATTCATTACGAACATTTTAAACCAAAAATCTTAATTCTAGGCCTACTAGTTTCCGAGAAAATGAAAATAAACCAAATTATGCCATACTTTTAGCTGAAAATATGTATGTTATTGTGCGATGCACATATTTTTTCTCAAAAACGGTAAGTCTGGCGTGGTTTTGACCATAACAAGATTTGTAGAGGCATTCATTACGAACATTTTAAACCAAAAATCTTAATTCTAGGCCTACTAGTTTCCGAGAAAACGAAAATAAACCAAATTATGCCATACTTTTAGCTGAAAATATGTATGTTATTGTGCGATGCACATATTTTTTCTCAAAAACGGTAAGTCTGGCGTGGTTTTGACCATAACAAGATTTGTAGAGGCATTCATTACGAACATTTTAAACCAAAAATCTTTATTCTAGGCCTACTAGTTTCCGAGAAAATGAAAATAAACCAAATTATGCCATACTTTTAGCTGAAAATATGTATGTTATTGTGCGATGCACATATTTTTTCTCAAAAACGGTAAGTCTGGCGTGGTTTTGACCATAACAAGATTTGTAGAGGCATTCATTACGAACATTTTAAACCAAAAATCTTAATTCTAGGCCTACTAGTTTCCGAGAAAATGAAAATAAACCAAATTATGCCATACTTTTAGCTGAAAATATGTATGTTATTGTGCGATGCACATATTTTTTCTCAAAAACGGTAAGTCTGGCGTGGTTTTGACCATAACAAGATTTGTAGAGGCATTCATTACGAACATTTTAAACCAAAAATCTTAATTCTAGGCCTACTAGTTTCCGAGAAAATGAAAATAAACCAAATTATGCCATACTTTTAGCTGAAAATATGTATGTTATTGTGCGATGCACATATTTTTTCTCAAAAACGGTAAGTCTGGCGTGGTTTTGACCATAACAAGATTTGTAGAGGCATTCATTACGAACATTTTAAACCAAAAATCTTAATTCTAGGCCTACTAGTTTCCGAGAAAATGAAAATAAACCAAATTATGCCATACTTTTAGCTGAAAATATGTATGTTATTGTGCGATGCACATATTTTTTCTCAAAAACGGTAAGTCTGGCGTGGTTTTGACCATAACAAGATTTGTAGAGGCATTCATTACGAACATTTTAAACCAAAAATCTTAATTCTAGGCCTACTAGTTTCCGAGAAAATGAAAATAAACCAAATTATGCCATACTTTTAGCTGAAAATATGTATGTTATTGTGCGATGCACATATTTTTTCTCAAAAACGGTAAGTCTGGCGTGGTTTTGACCATAACAAGATTTGTAGAGGCATTCATTACGAACATTTTAAACCAAAAATCTTAATTCTAGGCCTACTAGTTTCCGAGAAAATGAAAATAAACCAAATTATGCCATACTTTTAGCTGAAAATATGTATGTTATTGTGCGATGCACATATTTTTTCTCAAAAACGGTAAGTCTGGCGTGGTTTTGACCATAACAAGATTTGTAGAGGCATTCATTACGAACATTTTAAACCAAAAATCTTAATTCTAGGCCTACTAGTTTCCGAGAAAATGAAAATAAACCAAATTATGCCATACTTTTAGCTGAAAATATGTATGTTATTGTGCGATGCACATATTTTTTCTCAAAAACGGTAAGTCTGGCGTGGTTTTGACCATAACAAGATTTGTAGAGGCATTCATTACGAACATTTTAAACCAAAAATCTTAATTCTAGGCCTACTAGTTTCCGAGAAAATGAAAATAAACCAAATTATGCCATACTTTTAGCTGAAAATATGTATGTTATTGTGCGATGCACATATTTTTTCTCAAAAACGGTAAGTCTGGCGTGGTTTTGACCATAACAAGATTTGTAGAGGCATTCATTACGAACATTTTAAACCAAAAATCTTAATTCTAGGCCTACTAGTTTCCGAGAAAATGAAAATAAACCAAATTATGCCATACTTTTAGCTGAAAATATGTATGTTATTGTGCGATGCACATATTTTTTCTCAAAAACGGTAAGTCTGGCGTGGTTTTGACCATAACAAGATTTGTAGAGGCATTCATTATGAACATTTTAAACCAAAAATCTTAATTCTAGGCCTACTAGTTTCCGAGAAAATGAAAATAAACCAAATTATGCCATACTTTTAGCTGAAAATATGTATGTTATTGTGCGATGCACATATTTTTTCTCAAAAACGGTAAGTCTGGCGTGGTTTTGACCATAACAAGATTTGTAGAGGCATTCATTACGAACATTTTAAACCAAAAATCTTAATTCTAGGCCTACTAGTTTCCGAGAAAATGAAAATAAACCAAATTATGCCATACTTTTAGCTGAAAATATGTATGTTATTGTGCGATGCACATATTTTTTCTCAAAAACGGTAAGTCTGGCGTGGTTTTGACCATAACAAGATTTGTAGAGGCATTCATTACGAACATTTTAAACCAAAAATCTTAATATTAGGCCTACTAGTTTCCGAGAAAATGAAAATAAACCAAATTATGCCATACTTTTAGCTGAAAATATGTATGTTATTGTGCGATGCACATATTTTTTCTCAAAAACGGTAAGTCTGGCGTGGTTTTGACCATAACAAGATTTGTAGAGGCATTCATTACGAACATTTTAAACCAAAAATCTTAATTCTAGGCCTACTAGTTTCCGAGAAAATGAAAATAAACCAAATTATGCCATACTTTTAGCTGAAAATATGTATGTTATTGTGCGATGCACATATTTTTTCTCAAAAACGGTAAGTCTGGCGTGGTTTTGACCATAACAAGATTTGTAGAGGCATTCATTACGAACATTTTAAACCAAAAATCTTAATTCTAGGCCTACTAGTTTCCGAGAAAATGAAAATAAACCAAATTATGCCATACTTTTAGCTGAAAATATGTATGTTATTGTGCGATGCACATATTTTTTCTCAAAAACGGTAAGTCTGGCGTGGTTTTGACCATAACAAGATTTGTAGAGGCATTCATTACGAACATTTTAAACCAAAAATCTTAATTCTAGGCCTACTAGTTTCCGAGAAAATGAAAATAAACCAAATTATGCCATACTTTTAGCTGAAAATATGTATGTTATTGTGCGATGCACATATTTTTTCTCAAAAACGGTAAGTCTGGCGTGGTTTTGACCATAACAAGATTTGTAGAGGCATTCATTACGAACATTTTAAACCAAAAATCTTAATTCTAGGCCTACTAGTTTCCGAGAAAATGAAAATAAACCAAATTATGCCATACTTTTAGCTGAAAATATGTATGTTATTGTGCGATGCACATATTTTTTCTCAAAAACGGTAAGTCTGGCGTGGTTTTGACCATAACAAGATTTGTAGAGGCATTCATTACGAACATTTTAAACCAAAAATCTTAATTCTAGGCCTACTAGTTTCCGAGAAAATGAAAATAAACCAAATTATGCCATACTTTTAGCTGAAAATATGTATGTTATTGTGCGATGCACATATTTTTTCTCAAAAACGGTAAGTCTGGCGTGGTTTTGACCATAACAAGATTTGTAGAGGCATTCATTACGAACATTTTAAACCAAAAATCTTAATTCTAGGCCTACTAGTTTCCGAGAAAATGAAAATAAACCAAATTATGCCATACTTTTAGCTGAAAATATGTATGTTATTGTGCGATGCACATATTTTTTCTCAAAAACGGTAAGTCTGGCGTGGTTTTGACCATAACAAGATTTGTAGAGGCATTCATTATGAACATTTTAAACCAAAAATCTTAATTCTAGGCCTACTAGTTTCCGAGAAAATGAAAATAAACCAAATTATGCCATACTTTTAGCTGAAAATATGTATGTTATTGTGCGATGCACATATTTTTTCTCAAAAACGGTAAGTCTGGCGTGGTTTTGACCATAACAAGATTTGTAGAGGCATTCATTACGAACATTTTAAACCAAAAATCTTAATTCTAGGCCTACTAGTTTCCGAGAAAATGAAAATAAACCAAATTATGCCATACTTTTAGCTGAAAATATGTATGTTATTGTGCGATGCACATATTTTTTCTCAAAAACGGTAAGTCTGGCGTGGTTTTGACCATAACAAGATTTGTAGAGGCATTCATTACGAACATTTTAAACCAAAAATCTTAATATTAGGCCTACTAGTTTCCGAGAAAATGAAAATAAACCAAATTATGCCATACTTTTAGCTGAAAATATGTATGTTATTGTGCGATGCACATATTTTTTCTCAAAAACGGTAAGTCTGGCGTGGTTTTGACCATAACAAGATTTGTAGAGGCATTCATTACGAACATTTTAAACTAAAAATCTTAATTCTAGGCCTACTAGTTTCCGAGAAAATGAAAATAAACCAAATTATGCCATACTTTTAGCTGAAAATATGTATGTTATTGTGCGATGCACATATTTTTTCTCAAAAACGGTAAGTCTGGCGTGGTTTTGACCATAACAAGATTTGTAGAGGCATTCATTACGAACATTTTAAACCAAAAATCTTAATTCGAGGCTCACTAGTTTCCGAGAAAATGAAAATAAACCAAATTATGCCATACTTTTAGCTGAAAATATGTATGTTATTGTGCGATGCACATATTTTTTCTCAAAAACGGTAAGTCTGGCGTGGTTTTGACCATAACAAGATTTGTAGAGGCATTCATTACGAACATTTTAAACCAAAAATCTTAATTCTAGGCCTACTAGTTTCCGAGAAAATGAAAATAAACCAAATTATGCCATACTTTTAGCTGAAAATATGTATGTTATTGTGCGATGCACATATTTTTTCTCAAAAACGGTAAGTCTGGCGTGGTTTTGACCATAACAAGATTTGTAGAGGCATTCATTACGAACATTTTAAACCAAAAATCTTAATTCTAGGCCTACTAGTTTCCGAGAAAATGAAAATAAACCAAATTATGCCATACTTTTAGCTGAAAATATGTAAAAATATGTATGTTATTGTGCGATGCACATATTTTTTCTCAAAAACGGTAAGTCTGGCGTGGTTTTGACCATAACAAGATTTGTAGAGGCATTCATTACGAACATTTTAAACCAAAAATCTTAATTCTAGGCCTACTAGTTTCCGAGAAAATGAAAATAAACCAAATTATGCCATACTTTTAGCTGAAAATATGTATGTTATTGTGCGATGCACATATTTTTTCTCAAAAACGGTAAGTCTGGCGTGGTTTTGACCATAACAAGATTTGTAGAGGCATTCATTACGAACATTTTAAACCAAAAATCTTAATTCTAGGCCTACTAGTTTCCGAGAAAATGAAAATAAACCAAATTATGCCATACTTTTAGCTGAAAATATGTATGTTATTGTGCGATGCACATATTTTTTCTCAAAAACGGTAAGTCTGGCGTGGTTTTGACCATAACAAGATTTGTAGAGGCATTCATTACGAACATTTTAAACCAAAAATCTTAATTCTAGGCCTACTAGTTTCCGAGAAAATGAAAATAAACCAAATTATGCCATACTTTTAGCTGAAAATATGTAAAAATATGTATGTTATTGTGCGATGCACATATTTTTTCTCAAAAACGGTAAGTCTGGCGTGGTTTTGACCATAACGAGATTTGTAGAGGCATTCATTACGAACATTTTAAACCAAAAATCTTAATTCTAGGCCTACTAGTTTCCGAGAAAATGAAAATAAACCAAATTATGCCATACTTTTAGCTGAAAATATGTAAAAATATGTATGTTATTGTGCGATGCACATATTTTTTCTCAAAAACGGTAAGTCTGGCGTGGTTTTGACCATAACAAGATTTGTAGAGGCATTCATTACGAACATTTTAAACCAAAAATCTTAATTCTAGGCCTACTAGTTTCCGAGAAAATGAAAATAAACCAAATTATGCCATACTTTTAGCGGAAAATATGTATGTTATTGTGCGATGCACATATTTTTTCTCAAAAACGGTAAGTCTGGCGTGGTTTTGACCATAACAAGATTTGTAGAGGCATTCATTA
This sequence comes from Myathropa florea, assembly GCA_930367185.1. Lineage (NCBI taxonomy): Eukaryota > Metazoa > Arthropoda > Insecta > Diptera > Syrphidae > Myathropa > Myathropa florea. The sequence goes on from CAKNEX010000012.1 coordinate 59,434, forward strand.
CGAACATTTTAAACCAAAAATCTTAATTCTAGGCCTACTAGTTTCCGAGAAAATGAAAATAAACCAAATTATGCCATACTTTTAGCTGAAAATATGTATGTTATTGTGCGATGCACATATTTTTTCTCAAAAACGGTAAGTCTGGCGTGGTTTTGACCATAACAAGATTTGTAGAGGCATTCATTACGAACATTTTAAACCAAAAATCTTAATTCTAGGCCTACTAGTTTCCGAGAAAATGAAAATAAACCAAATTATGCCATACTTTTAGCTGAAAATATGTAAAAATATGTATGTTATTGTGCGATGCACATATTTTTTCTCAAAAACGGTAAGTCTGGCGTGGTTTTGACCATAACAAGATTTGTAGAGGCATTCATTACGAACATTTTAAACCAAAAATCTTAATTCTAGGCCTACTAGTTTCCGAGAAAATGAAAATAAACCAAATTATGCCATACTTTTAGCTGAAAATATGTATGTTATTGTGCGATGCACATATTTTTTCTCAAAAACGGTAAGTCTGGCGTGGTTTTGACCATAACAAGATTTGTAGAGGCATTCATTACGAACATTTTAAACCAAAAATCTTTATTCTAGGCCTACTAGTTTCCGAGAAAATGAAAATAAACCAAATTATGCCATACTTTTAGCTGAAAATATGTATGTTATTGTGCGATGCACATATTTTTTCTCAAAAACGGTAAGTCTGGCGTGGTTTTGACCATAACAAGATTTGTAGAGGCATTCATTACGAACATTTTAAACCAAAAATCTTAATTCTAGGCCTACTAGTTTCCGAGAAAATGAAAATAAACCAAATTATGCCATACTTTTAGCTGAAAATATGTAAAAATATGTATGTTATTGTGCGATGCACATATTTTTTCTCAAAAACGGTAAGTCTGGCGTGGTTTTGACCATAACAAGATTTGTACAGGCATTCATTACGAACATTTTAAACCAAAAATCTTTATTCTAGGCCTACTAGTTTCCGAGAAAATGAAAATAAACCAAATTATGCCATACTTTTAGCTGAAAATATGTATGTTATTGTGCGATGCACATATTTTTTCTCAAAAACGGTAAGTCTGGCGTGGTTTTGACCATAACAAGATTTGTAGAGGCATTCATTACGAACATTTTAAACCAAAAATCTTAATTCTAGGCCTACTAGTTTCCGAGAAAATGAAAATAAACCAAATTATGCCATACTTTTAGCTGAAAATATGTAAAAATATGTATGTTATTGTGCGATGCACATATTTTTTCTCAAAAACGGTAAGTCTGGCGTGGTTTTGACCATAACAAGATTTGTAGAGGCATTCATTACGAACATTTTAAACCAAAAATCTTAATTCTAGGCCTACTAGTTTCCGAGAAAATGAAAATAAACCAAATTATGCCATACTTTTAGCGGAAAATATATATGTTATTGTGCGATGCACATATTTTTTCTCAAAAACGGTAAGTCTGGCGTGGTTTTGACCATAACAAGATTTGTAGAGGCATTCATTACGAACATTTTAAACCAAAAATCTTAATTCTAGGCCTACTAGTTTCCGAGAAAATGAAAATAAACCAAATTATGCCATACTTTTAGCTGAAAATATGTATGTTATTGTGCGATGCACATATTTTTTCTCAAAAACGGTAAGTCTGGCGTGGTTTTGACCATAACAAGATTTGTAGAGGCATTCATTACGAACATTTTAAACCAAAAATCTTAATTCTAGGCATACTAGTTTCCGAGAAAATGAAAATAAACCAAATTATGCCATACTTTTAGCTGAAAATATGTATGTTATTGTGCGATGCACATATTTTTTCTCAAAAACGGTAAGTCTGGCGTGGTTTTGACCATAACAAGATTTGTAGAGGCATTCATTACGAACATTTTAAACCAAAAATCTTAATTCTAGGCCTACTAGTTTCCGAGAAAATGAAAATAAACCAAATTATGCCATACTTTTAGCTGAAAATATGTATGTTATTGTGCGATGCACATATTTTTTCTCAAAAACGGTAAGTCTGGCGTGGTTTTGACCATAACAAGATTTGTAGAGGCATTCATTACGAACATTTTAAACCAAAAATCTTAATTCTAGGCCTACTAGTTTCCGAGAAAATGAAAATAAACCAAATTATGCCATACTTTTAGCTGAAAATATGTAAAAATATGTATGTTATTGTGCGATGCACATATTTTTTCTCAAAAACGGTAAGTCTGGCGTGGTTTTGACCATAACAAGATTTGTAGAGGCATTCATTACGAACATTTTAAACCAAAAATCTTAATTCTAGGCCTACTAGTTTCCGAGAAAATGAAAATAAACCAAATTATGCCATACTTTTAGCTGAAAATATGTATGTTATTGTGCGATGCACATATTTTTTCTCAAAAACGGTAAGTCTGGCGTGGTTTTGACCATAACAAGATTTGTAGAGGCATTCATTACGAACATTTTAAACCAAAAATCTTAATTCTAGGCCTACTAGTTTCCGAGAAAATGAAAATAAACCAAATTATGCCATACTTTTAGCTGAAAATATGTATGTTATTGTGCGATGCACATATTTTTTCTCAAAAACGGTAAGTCTGGCGTGGTTTTGACCATAACAAGATTTGTAGAGGCATTCATTACGAACATTTTAAACCAAAAATCTTAATTCTAGGCCTACTAGTTTCCGAGAAAATGAAAATAAACCGAATTATGCCATACTTTTAGCTGAAAATATGTATGTTATTGTGCGATGCACATATTTTTTCTCAAAAACGGTAAGTCTGGCGTGGTTTTGACCATAACAAGATTTGTAGAGGCATTCATTACGAACATTTTAAACCAAAAATCTTAATTCTAGGCCTACTAGTTTCCGAGAAAATGAAAATAAACCAAATTATGCCATACTTTTAGCTGAAAATATGTATGTTATTGTGCGATGCACATATTTTTTCTCAAAAACGGTAAGTCTGGCGTGGTTTTGACCATAACAAGATTTGTAGAGGCATTCATTACGAACATTTTAAACCAAAAATCTTTATTCTAGGCATACTAGTTTCCGAGAAAATGAAAATAAACCAAATTATGCAATACTTTTAGCTGAAAATATGTAAAAATATGTATGTTATTGTGCGATGCACATATTTTTTCTCAAAAACGGTAAGTCTGGCGTGGTTTTGACCATAACAAGATTTGTAGAGGCATTCATTACGAACATTTTAAACCAAAAATCTTAATTCTAGGCCTACTAGTTTCCGAGAAAATGAAAATAAACCAAATTATGCCATACTTTTAGCTGAAAATATGTATGTTATTGTGCGATGCACATATTTTTTCTCAAAAACGGTAAGTCTGGCGTGGTTTTGACCATAACAAGATTTGTAGAGGCATTCATTACGAACATTTTAAACCAAAAATCTTAATTCTAGGCCTACTAGTTTCCGAGAAAATGAAAATAAACCAAATTATGCCATACTTTTAGCTGAAAATATGTAAAAATATGTATGTTATTGTGCGATGCACATATTTTTTCTCAAAAACGGTAAGTCTGGCGTGGTTTTGACCATAACAAGATTTGTAGAGGCATTCATTACGAACATTTTAAACCAAAAATCTTAATTCTAGGCCTACTAGTTTCCGAGAAAATGAAAATAAACCAAATTATGCCATACTTTTAGCTGAAAATATGTATGTTATTGTGCGATGCACATATTTTTTCTCAAAAACGGTAAGTCTGGCGTGGTTTTGACCATAACAAGATTTGTAGAGGCATTCATTACGAACATTTTAAACCAAAAATCTTAATTCTAGGCCTACTAGTTTCCGAGAAAATGAAAATAAACCAAATTATGCCATACTTTTAGCTGAAAATATGTAAAAATATGTATGTTATTGTGCGATGCACATATTTTTTCTCAAAAACGGTAAGTCTGGCGTGGTTTTGACCATAACAAGATTTGTAGAGGCATTCATTACGAACATTTTAAACCAAAAATCTTTATTCTAGGCCTACTAGTTTCCGAGAAAATGAAAATAAACCAAATTATGCCATACTTTTAGCTGAAAATATGTATGTTATTGTGCGATGCACATATTTTTTCTCAAAAACGGTAAGTCTGGCGTGGTTTTGACCATAACAAGATTTGTAGAGGCATTCATTACGAACATTTTAAACCAAAAATCTTTATTCTAGGCCTACTAGTTTCCGAGAAAATGAAAATAAACCAAATTATGCCATACTTTTAGCTGAAAATATGTATGTTATTGTGCGATGCACATATTTTTTCTCAAAAACGGTAAGTCTGGCGTGGTTTTGACCATAACAAGATTTGTAGAGGCATTCATTACGAACATTTTAAACCAAAAATCTTAATTCTAGGCCTACTAGTTTCCGAGAAAATGAAAATAAACCAAATTATGCCATACTTTTAGCTGAAAATATGTAAAAATATGTATGTTATTGTGCGATGCACATATTTTTTCTCAAAAACGGTAAGTCTGGCGTGGTTTTGACCATAACAAGATTTGTAGAGGCATTCATTACGAACATTTTAAACCAAAAATCTTAATTCTAGGCCTACTAGTTTCCGAGAAAATGAAAATAAACCAAATTATGCCATACTTTTAGCTGAAAATATGTATGTTATTGTGCGATGCACATATTTTTTCTCAAAAACGGTAAGTCTGGCGTGGTTTTGACCATAACAAGATTTGTAGAGGCATTCATTACGAACATTTTAAACCAAAAATCTTAATTCTAGGCCTACTAGTTTCCGAGAAAATGAAAATAAACCAAATTATGCCATACTTTTAGCTGAAAATATGTATGTTATTGTGCGATGCACATATTTTTTCTCAAAAACGGTAAGTCTGGCGTGGTTTTGACCATAACAAGATTTGTAGAGGCATTCATTACGAACATTTTAAACCAAAAATCTTAATTCTAGGCCTACTAGTTTCCGAGAAAATGAAAATAAACCAAATTATGCCATACTTTTAGCTGAAAATATGTATGTTATTGTGCGATGCACATATTTTTTCTCAAAAACGGTAAGTCTGGCGTGGTTTTGACCATAACAAGATTTGTAGAGGCATTCATTACGAACATTTTAAACCAAAAATCTTAATTCTAGGCCTACTAGTTTCCGAGAAAATGAAAATAAACCAAATTATGCCATACTTTTAGCTGAAAATATGTATGTTATTGTGCGATGCACATATTTTTTCTCAAAAACGGTAAGTCTGGCGTAGTTTTGACCATAACAAGATTTGTAGAGGCATTCATTACGAACATTTTAAACCAAAAATCTTAATTCTAGGCCTACTAGTTTCCGAGAAAATGAAAATAAACCAAATTATGCCATACTTTTAGCTGAAAATATGTATGTTATTGTGCGATGCACATATTTTTTCTCAGAAACGGTAAGTCTGGCGTGGTTTTGACCATAACAAGATTTGTAGAGGCATTCATTACGAACATTTTAAACCAAAAATCTTTATTCTAGGCCTACTAGTTTCCGAGAAAATGAAAATAAACCAAATTATGCAATACTTTTAGCTGAAAATATGTAAAATATGTATGTTATTGTGCGATGCACATATTTTTTCTCAAAAACGGTAAGTCTGGCGTGGTTTTGACCATAACAAGATTTGTAGAGGCATTCATTACGAACATTTTAAACCAAAAATCTTAATTCTAGGCCTACTAGTTTCCGAGAAAATGAAAATAAACCAAATTATGCCATACTTTTAGCTGAAAATATGTATGTTATTGTGCGATGCACATATTTTTTCTCAAAAACGGTAAGTCTGGCGTGGTTTTGACCATAACAAGATTTGTAGAGGCATTCATTACGAACATTTTAAACCAAAAATCTTAATTCTAGGCCTACTAGTTTCCGAGAAAATGAAAATAAACCAAATTATGCCATACTTTTAGCTGAAAATATGTATGTTATTGTGCGATGCACATATTTTTTCTCAAAAACGGTAAGTCTGGCGTGGTTTTGACCATAACAAGATTTGTAGAGGCATTCATTACGAACATTTTAAACCAAAAATCTTAATTCTAGGCCTACTAGTTTCCGAGAAAATGAAAATAAACCAAATTATGCCATACTTTTAGCTGAAAATATGTAAAAATATGTATGTTATTGTGCGATGCACATATTTTTTCTCAAAAACGGTAAGTCTGGCGTGGTTTTGACCATAACAAGATTTGTAGAGGCATTCATTACGAACATTTTAAACCAAAATCTTAATTCTAGGCCTACTAGTTTCCGAGAAAATGAAAATAAACCAAATTATGCCATACTTTTAGCTGAAAATATGTATGTTATTGTGCGATGCACATATTTTTTCTCAAAAACGGTAAGTCTGGCGTGGTTTTGACCATAACAAGATTTGTAGAGGCATTCATTACGAACATTTTAAACCAAAAATCTTAATTCTAGGCCTACTAGTTTCCGAGAAAATGAAAATAAACCAAATTATGCCATACTTTTAGCTGAAAATATGTATGTTATTGTGCGATGCACATATTTTTTCTCAAAAACGGTAAGTCTGGCGTGGTTTTGACCATAACAAGATTTGTAGAGGCATTCATTACGAACATTTTAAACCAAAAATCTTTATTCTAGGCCTACTAGTTTCCGAGAAAATGAAAATAAACCAAATTATGCAATACTTTTAGCTGAAAATATGTAAAAATATGTATGTTATTGTGCGATGCACATATTTTTTCTCAAAAACGGTAAGTCTGGCGTGGTTTTGACCATAACAAGATTTGTAGAGGCATTCATTACGAACATTTTAAACCAAAAATCTTAATTCTAGGCCTACTAGTTTCCGAGAAAATGAAAATAAACCAAATTATGCCATACTTTTAGCTGAAAATATGTATGTTATTGTGCGATGCACATATTTTTTTCTCAAAAACGGTAAGTCTGGCGTGGTTTTGACCATAACAAGATTTGTAGAGGCATTCATTACGAACATTTTAAACCAAAAATCTTAATTCTAGGCCTACTAGTTTCCGAGAAAATGAAAATAAACCAAATTATGCCATACTTTTAGCTGAAAATATGTAAAAATATGTATGTTATTGTGCGATGCACATATTTTTTCTCAAAAACGGTAAGTCTGGCGTGGTTTTGACCATAACAAGATTTGTAGAGGCATTCATTACGAACATTTTAAACCAAAAATCTTAATTCTAGGCCTAGTAGTTTCCGAGAAAATGAAAATAAACCAAATTATGCCATACTTTTAGCTGAAAATATGTATGTTATTGTGCGATGCACATATTTTTTCTCAAAAACGGTAAGTCTGGCGTGGTTTTGACCATAACAAGATTTGTAGATTCATTCATTACGAACATTTTAAACCAAAAATCTTAATTCTAGGCCTACTAGTTTCCGAGAAAATGAAAATAAACCAAATTATGCCATACTTTTAGCTGAAAATATGTATGTTATTGTGCGATGCACATATTTTTTCTCAAAAACGGTAAGTCTGGCGTGGTTTTGACCATAACAAGATTTGTAGAGGCATTCATTACGAACATTTTAAACCAAAAATCTTAATTCTAGGCCTACTAGTTTCCGAGAAAATGAAAATAAACCAAATTATGCCATACTTTTAGCTGAAAATATGTAAAAATATGTATGTTATTGTGCGATGCACATATTTTTTCTCAAAAACGGTAAGTCTGGCGTGGTTTTGACCATAACAAGATTTGTAGAGGCATTCATTACGAACATTTTAAACCAAAAATCTTAATTCTAGGCCTACTAGTTTCCGAGAAAATGAAAATAAACCAAATTATGCCATACTTTTAGCTGAAAATATGTATGTTATTGTGCGATGCACATATTTTTTCTCAAAAACGGTAAGTCTGGCGTGGTTTTGACCATAACAAGATTTGTAGAGGCATTCATTACGAACATTTTAAACCAAAAATCTTAATTCTAGGCCTACTAGTTTCCGAGAAAATGAAAATAAACCAAATTATGCCATACTTTTAGCTGAAAATATGTAAAAATATGTATGTTATTGTGCGATGCACATATTTTTTCTCAAAAGCGGTAAGTCTGGCGTGGTTTTGACCATAACAAGATTTGTAGAGGCATTCATTACGAACATTTTAAACCAAAAATCTTAATTCTAGGCCTACTAGTTTCCGAGAAAATGAAAATAAACCAAATTATGCCATACTTTTAGCTGAAAATATGTATGTTATTGTGCGATGCACATATTTTTTCTCAAAAACGGTAAGTCTGGCGTGGTTTTGACCATAACAAGATTTGTAGAGGCATTCATTACGAACATTTTAAACCAAAAATCTTAATTCTAGGCCTACTAGTTTCCGAGAAAATGAAAATAAACCAAATTATGCCATACTTTTAGCTGAAAATATGTATGTTATTGTGCGATGCACATATTTTTTCTCAAAAACGGTAAGTCTGGCGTGGTTTTGACCATAACAAGATTTGTAGAGGCATTCATTACGAACATTTTAAACCAAAAATCTTAATTCTAGGCCTACTAGTTTCCGAGAAAATGAAAATAAACCAAATTATGCCATACTTTTAGCTGAAAATATGTAAAAATATGTATGTTATTGTGCGATGCACATATTTTTTCTCAAAAACGGTAAGTCTGGCGTGGTCTTGACCATAATAAGATTTGTAGAGGCATTCATTACGAACATTTTAAACTAAAAATCTTAATTCTAGGCCTACTAGCTTCCGAGAAAATGAAAATAAACCAAATTATGCCATACTTTTAGCTGAAAATATGTAAAAATATGTATGTTATTGTGCGATGCACATATTTTTTCTCTAAAACGGTAAGTCTGGCGTGGTTTTGACCATAACAAGATTTGTAGAGGCATTCATTACGAACATTTTAAACCAAAAATCTTAATTCTAGGCCTACTAGTTTCCGAGAAAATGAAAATAAACCAAATTATGCCATACTTTTAGCTGAAAATATGTATGTTATTGTGCGATGCACATATTTTTTCTCAAAAACGGTAAGTCTGGCGTGGTCTTGACCATAATAAGATTTGTAGAGGCATTCGTTACGAACATTTTAAACTAAAAATCTTAATTCTAGGCCTACTAGCTTCCGAGAAAATGAAAATAAACCAAATTATGCCATACTTTTAGCTGAAAATATGTAAAAATATGTATGTTATTGTGCGATGCACATATTTTTTAGCTAAAACGGTAAGTCTGGCGTGGTTTTGACCATAACAAGATTTGTAGAGGCATTCATTACGAACATTTTAAACCAAAAATCTTAATTCTAGGCCTACTAGTTTCCGAGAAAATGAAAATAAACCAAATTATGCCATACTTTTAGCTGAAAATATGTATGTTATTGTGCGATGCACATATTTTTTCTCAAAAACGGTAAGTCTGGCGTGGTTTTGACCATAACAAGATTTGTAGAGGCATTCATTACGAACATTTTAAACCAAAAATCTTTATTCTAGGCCTACTAGTTTCCGAGAAAATGAAAATAAACCAAATTATGCAATACTTTTAGCTGAAAATATGTAAAAATATGTATGTTATTGTGCGATGCACATATTTTTTCTCAAAAACGGTAAGTCTGGCGTGGTTTTGACCATAACAAGATTTGTAGAGGCATTCATTACGAACATTTTAAACCAAAAATCTTAATTCTAGGCCTACTAGTTTCCGAGAAAATGAAAATAAACCAAATTATGCCATACTTTTAGCTGAAAATATGTATGTTATTGTGCGATGCACATATTTTTTCTCAAAAACGGTAAGTCTGGCGTGGTTTTGATCATAACAAGATTTGTAGAGGCATTCATTACGAACATTTTAAACCAAAAATCTTAATTCTAGGCCTACTAGTTTCCGAGAAAATGAAAATAAACCAAATTATGCCATACTTTTAGCTGAAAATATGTAAAAATATGTATGTTATTGTGCGATGCACATATTTTTTCTCAAAAACGGTAAGTCTGGCGTGGTTTTGACCATAACAAGATTTGTAGAGGCATTCATTACGAACATTTTAAACCAAAAATCTTAATTCTAGGCCTACTAGTTTCCGAGAAAATGAAAATAAACCAAATTATGCCATACTTTTAGCTGAAAATATGTATGTTATTGTGCGATGCACAAATTTTTTCTCAAAAACGGTAAGTCTGGCGTGGTTTTGACCATAACAAGATTTGTAGAGGCATTCATTACGAACATTTTAAACCAAAAATCTTAATTCTAGGCCTACTAGTTTCCGAGAAAATGAAAATAAACCAAATTATGCCATACTTTTAGCTGAAAATATGTAAAAATATGTATGTTATTGTGCGATGCACATATTTTTTCTCAAAAACGGTAAGTCTGGCGTGGATTTGACCATAACAAGATTTGTAGAGGCATTCATTACGAACATTTTAAACCAAAAATCTTAATTCTAGGCCTACTAGTTTCCGAGAAAATGAAAATAAACCAAATTATGCCATACTTTTAGCTGAAAATATGTATGTTATTGTGCGATGCACATATTTTTTCTCAAAAACGGTAAGTCTGGCGTGGTTTTGACCATAACAAGATTTGTAGAGGCATTCATTACGAACATTTTAAACCAAAAATCTTAATTCTAGGCCTACTAGTTTCCGAGAAAATGAAAATAAACCAAATTATGCCATACTTTTAGCTGAAAATATGTATGTTATTGTGCGATGCACATATTTTTTCTCAAAAACGGTAAGTCTGGCGTGGTTTTGACCATAACAAGATTTGTAGAGGCATTCATTACGAACATTTTAAACCAAAAATCTTAATTCTAGGCCTACTAGTTTCCGAGAAAATGAAAATAAACCAAATTATGCCATACTTTTAGCTGAAAATATGTATGTTATTGTGCGATGCACATATTTTTTCTCAAAAACGGTAAGTCTGGCGTGGTTTTGACCATAACAAGATTTGTAGAGGCATTCATTACGAACATTTTAAACCAAAAATCTTAATTCTAGGCCTACTAGTTTCCGAGAAAATGAAAATAAACCAAATTATGCCATACTTTTAGCTGAAAATATGTATGTTATTGTGCGATGCACATATTTTTTCTCAAAAACGGTAAGTCTGGCGTGGTCTTGACCATAATAAGATTTGTAGAGGCATTCGTTACGAACATTTTAAACTAAAAATCTTAATTCTAGGCCTACTAGCTTCCGAGAAAATGAAAATAAACCAAATTATGCCATACTTTTAGCTGAAAATATGTAAAAATATGTATGTTATTGTGCGATGCACATATTTTTCAGCTAAAACGGTAAGTCTGGCGTGGTTTTGACCATAACAAGATTTGTAGAGGCATTCATTACGAACATTTTAAACCAAAAATCTTAATTCTAGGCCTACTAGTTTCCGAGAAAATGAAAATAAACCAAATTATGCCATACTTTTAGCTGAAAATATGTATGTTATTGTGCGATGCACATATTTTTTCTCAAAAACGGTAAGTCTGGCGTGGTTTTGACCATAACAAGATTTGTAGAGGCATTCATTACGAACATTTTAAACCAAAAATCTTTATTCTAGGCCTACTAGTTTCCGAGAAAATGAAAATAAACCAAATTATGCAATACTTTTAGCTGAAAATATGTAAAAATATGTATGTTATTGTGCGATGCACATATTTTTTCTCAAAAACGGTAAGTCTGGCGTGGTTTTGACCATAACAAGATTTGTAGAGGCATTCATTACGAACATTTTAAACCAAAAATCTTAATTCTAGGCCTACTAGTTTCCGAGAAAATGAAAATAAACCAAATTATGCCATACTTTTAGCTGAAAATATGTATGTTATTGTGCGATGCACATATTTTTTCTCAAAAACGGTAAGTCTGGCGTGGTTTTGATCATAACAAGATTTGTAGAGGCATTCATTACGAACATTTTAAACCAAAAATCTTAATTCTAGGCCTACTAGTTTCCGAGAAAATGAAAATAAACCAAATTATGCCATACTTTTAGCTGAAAATATGTAAAAATATGTATGTTATTGTGCGATGCACATATTTTTTCTCAAAAACGGTAAGTCTGGCGTGGTTTTGACCATAACAAGATTTGTAGAGGCATTCATTACGAACATTTTAAACCAAAAATCTTAATTCTAGGCCTACTAGTTTCCGAGAAAATGAAAATAAACCAAATTATGCCATACTTTTAGCTGAAAATATGTATGTTATTGTGCGATGCACATATTTTTTCTCAAAAACGGTAAGTCTGGCGTGGTTTTGACCATAACAAGATTTGTAGAGGCATTCATTACGAACATTTTAAACCAAAAATCTTAATTCTAGGCCTACTAGTTTCCGAGAAAATGAAAATAAACCAAATTATGCCATACTTTTAGCTGAAAATATGTAAAAATATGTATGTTATTGTGCGATGCACATATTTTTTCTCAAAAACGGTAAGTCTGGCGTGGATTTGACCATAACAAGATTTGTAGAGGCATTCATTACGAACATTTTAAACCAAAAATCTTAATTCTAGGCCTACTAGTTTCCGAGAAAATGAAAATAAACCAAATTATGCCATACTTTTAGCTGAAAATATGTATGTTATTGTGCGATGCACATATTTTTTCTCAAAAACGGTAAGTCTGGCGTGGTTTTGACCATAACAAGATTTGTAGAGGCATTCATTACGAACATTTTAAACCAAAAATCTTAATTCTAGGCCTACTAGTTTCCGAGAAAATGAAAATAAACCAAATTATGCCATACTTTTAGCTGAAAATATGTAAAAATATGTATGTTATTGTGCGATGCACATATTTTTTCTCAAAAACGGTAAGTCTGGCGTGGTTTTGACCATAACAAGATTTGTAGAGGCATTCATTACGAACATTTTAAACCAAAAATCTTAATTCTAGGCCTACTAGTTTCCGAGAAAATGAAAATAAACCAAATTATGCCATACTTTTAGCTGAAAATATGTATGTTATTGTGCGATGCACATATTTTTTCTCAAAAACGGTAAGTCTGGCGTGGTTTTGACCATAACAAGATTTGTAGAGGCATTCATTACGAACATTTTAAACCAAAAATCTTAATTCTAGGCCTACTAGTTTCCGAGAAAATGAAAATAAACCAAATTATGCCATACTTTTAGCTGAAAATATGTATGTTATTGTGCGATGCACATATTTTTTCTCAAAAACGGTAAGTCTGGCGTGGTTTTGACCATAACAAGATTTGTAGAGGCATTCATTACGAACATTTTAAACCAAAAATCTTAATTCTAGGCCTACTAGTTTCCGAGAAAATGAAAATAAACCAAATTATGCCATACTTTTAGCTGAAAATATGTATGTTATTGTGCGATGCACATATTTTTTCTCAAAAACGGTAAGTCTGGCGTGGTTTTGACCATAACAAGATTTGTAGAGGCATTCATTACGAACATTTTAAACCAAAAATCTTAATTCTAGGCCTACTAGTTTCCGAGAAAATGAAAATAAACCAAATTATGCCATACTTTTAGCTGAAAATATGTATGTTATTGTGCGATGCACATATTTTTTCTCAAAAACGGTAAGTCTGGCGTGGTTTTGACCATAACAAGATTTGTAGAGGCATTCATTACGAACATTTTAAACCAAAAATCTTAATTCTAGACCTACTAGTTTCCGAGAAAATGAAAATAAACCAAATTATGCCATACTTTTAGCTGAAAATATGTATGTTATTGTGCGATGCACATATTTTTTCTCAAAAACGGTAAGTCTGGCGTGGTTTTGACCATAACAAGATTTGTAGAGGCATTCATTACGAACATTTTAAACCAAAAATCTTAATTCTAGGCCTACTAGTTTTCGAGAAAATGAAAATAAACCAAATTATGCCATACTTTTAGCTGAAAATATGTAAAAATATGTATGTTATTGTGCGATGCACATATTTTTTCTCAAAAACGGTAAGTCTGGCGTGGTTTTGACCATAACAAGATTTGTAGAGGCATTCATTACGAACATTTTAAACCAAAAATCTTTATTCTAGGCCTACTAGTTTCCGAGAAAATGAAAATAAACCAAATTATGCCATACTTTTAGCTGAAAATATGTATGTTATTGTGCGATGCACATATTTTTTCTCAAAAACGGTAAGTCTGGCGTGGTTTTGACCATAACAAGATTTGTAGAGGCATTCATTACGAACATTTTAAACCAAAAATCTTAATTCTAGGCCTACTAGTTTCCGAGAAAATGAAAATAAACCAAATTATGCCATACTTTTAGCTGAAAATATGTATGTTATTGTGCGATGCACATATTTTTTCTCAAAAACGGTAAGTCTGGCGTGGTTTTGACCATAACAAGATTTGTAGAGGCATTCATTACGAACATTTTAAACCAAAAATCTTAATTCTAGGCCTACTAGTTTCCGAGAAAATGAAAATAAACCAAATTATGCCATACTTTTAGCTGAAAATATGTATGTTATTGTGCGATGCACATATTTTTTCTCAAAAACGGTAAGTCTGGCGTGGTTTTGACCATAACAAGATTTGTAGAGGCATTCATTACGAACATTTTAAACCAAAAATCTTAATTCTAGGCCTACTAGTTTCCGAGAAAATGAAAATAAACCAAATTATGCCATACTTTTAGCTGAAAATATGTATGTTATTGTGCGATGCACATATTTTTTCTCAAAAACGGTAAGTCTGGCGTGGTTTTGACCATAACAAGATTTGTAGAGGCATTCATTACGAACATTTTAAACCAAAAATCTTAATTCTAGGCCTACTAGTTTCCGAGAAAATGAAAATAAACCAAATTATGCCATACTTTTAGCTGAAAATATGTATGTTATTGTGCGATGCACATATTTTTTCTCAAAAACGGTAAGTCTGGCGTGGTTTTGACCATAACAAGATTTGTAGAGGCATTCATTACGAACATTTTAAACCAAAAATCTTAATTCTAGGCCTACTAGTTTCCGAGAAAATGAAAATAAACCAAATTATGCCATACTTTTAGCTGAAAATATGTATGTTATTGTGCGATGCACATATTTTTTCTCAAAAACGGTAAAACTGGCGTGGTTTTGACCATAACAAGATTTGTAGAGGCATTCATTACGAACATTTTAAACCAAAAATCTTAATTCTAGGCCTACTAGTTTCCGAGAAAATGAAAATAAACCAAATTATGCCATACTTTTAGCTGAAAATATGTATGTTATTGTGCGATGCACATATTTTTTCTCAAAAACGGTAAGTCTGGCGTGGTTTTGACCATAACAAGATTTGTAGAGGCATTCATTACGAACATTTTAAACCAAAAATCTTTATTCTAGGCCTACTAGTTTCCGAGAAAATGAAAATAAACCAAATTATGCCATACTTTTAGCTGAAAATATGTATGTTATTGTGCGATGCACATATTTTTTCTCAAAAACGGTAAGTCTGGCGTGGTTTTGACCATAACAAGATTTGTAGAGGCATTCATTACGAACATTTTAAACCAAAAATCTTAATTCTAGGCCTACTAGTTTCCGAGAAAATGAAAATAAACCAAATTATGCCATACTTTTAGCTGAAAATATGTATGTTATTGTGCGATGCACATATTTTTTCTCAAAAACGGTAAGTCTGGCGTGGTTTTGACCATAATAAGATTTGTAGAGGCATTCATTACGAACATTTTAAACTAAAAATCTTAATTCTAGGTCTACTAGTTTCCGAGAAAATGAAAATAAACCAAATTATGCCATACTTTTAGCTGAAAATATGTAAAAATATGTATGTTATTGTGCGATGCACATATTTTTTCTCTAAAACGGTAAGTCTGGCGTGGTTTTGACCATAACAAGATTTGTAGAGGCATTCATTACGAACATTTTAAACCAAAAATCTTAATTCTAGGCCTACTAGTTTCCGAGAAAATGAAAATAAACCAAATTATGCCATACTTTTAGCTGAAAATATGTATGTTATTGTGCGATGCACATATTTTTTCTCAAAAACGGTAAGTCTGGCGTGGTTTTGACCATAACAAGATTTGTAGAGGCATTCATTACGAACATTTTAAACCAAAAATCTTAATTCTAGGCCTACTAGTTTCCGAGAAAATGAAAATAAACCAAATTATGCCATACTTTTAGCTGAAAATATGTATGTTATTGTGCGATGCACATATTTTTTCTCAAAAACGGTAAGTCTGGCGTGGTTTTGACCATAACAAGATTTGTAGAGGCATTCATTACGAACATTTTAAACCAAAAATCTTAATTCTAGGCCTACTAGTTTCCGAGAAAATGAAAATAAACCAAATTATGCCATACTTTTAGCTGAAAATATGTAAAAATATGTATGTTATTGTGCGATGCACATATTTTTTCTCAAAAACGGTAAGTCTGGCGTGGTTTTGACCATAACAAGATTTGTAGAGGCATTCATTACGAACATTTTAAACCAAAAATCTTAATTCTAGGCCTACTAGTTTCCGAGAAAATGAAAATAAACCAAATTATGCCATACTTTTAGCTGAAAATATGTAAAAATATGTATGTTATTGTGCGATGCACATATTTTTTCTCAAAAACGGTAAGTCTGGCGTGGTTTTGACCATAACAAGATTTGTAGAGGCATTCATTACGAACATTTTAAACCAAAAATCTTAATTCTAGGCCTACTAGTTTCCGAGAAAATGAAAATAAACCAAATTATGCCATACTTTTAGCTGAAAATATGTATGTTATTGTGCGATGCACATATTTTTTCTCAAAAACGGTAAGTCTGGCGTGGTTTTGACCATAACAAGATTTGTAGAGGCATTCATTACGAACATTTTAAACCAAAAATCTTAATTCTAGGCCTACTAGTTTCCGAGAAAATGAAAATAAACCAAATTATGCCATACTTTTAGCTGAAAATATGTAAAAATATGTATGTTATTGTGCGATGCACATATTTTTTCTCAAAAACGGTAAGTCTGGCGTGGTTTTGACCATAACAAGATTTGTAGAGGCATTCATTACGAACATTTTAAACCAAAAATCTTAATTCTAGGCCTACTAGTTTCCGAGAAAATGAAAATAAACCAAATTATGCCATACTTTTAGCTGAAAATATGTATGTTATTGTGCGATGCACATATTTTTTCTCAAAAACGGTAAGTCTGGCGTGGTTTTGACCATAACAAGATTTGTAGAGGCATTCATTACGAACATTTTAAACCAAAAATCTTAATTCTAGGCCTACTAGTTTCCGAGAAAATGAAAATAAACCAAATTATGCCATACTTTTAGCTGAAAATATGTAAAAATATGTATGTTATTGTGCGATGCACATATTTTTTCTCAAAAACGGTAAGTCTGGCGTGGTTTTGACAATAACAAGATTTGTAGAGGCATTCATTACGAACATTTTAAACCAAAAATCTTAATTCTAGGCCTACTAGTTTCCGAGAAAATGAAAATAAACCAAATTATGCCATACTTTTAGCTGAAAATATGTATGTTATTGTGCGATGCACATATTTTTTCTCAAAAACGGTAAGTCTGGCGTGGTTTTGACCATAACAAGATTTGTAGAGGCATTCATTACGAACATTTTAAACCAAAAATCTTAATTCTAGGCCTACTAGTTTCCGAGAAAATGAAAATAAACCAAATTATGCCATACTTTTAGCTGAAAATATGTATGTTATTGTGCGATGCACATATTTTTTCTCAAAAACGGTAAGTCTGGCGTGGTTTTGACCATAACAAGATTTGTAGAGGCATTCATTACGAACATTTTAAACCAAAAATCTTAATTCTAGGCCTACTAGTTTCCGAGAAAATGAAAATAAACCAAATTATGCCATACTTTTAGCTGAAAATATGTAAAAATATGTATGTTATTGTGCGATGCACATATTTTTTCTCAAAAACGGTAAGTCTGGCGTGGTTTTGACCATAACAAGATTTGTAGAGGCATTCATTACGAACATTTTAAACCAAAAATCTTAATTCTAGGCCTACTAGTTTCCGAGAAAATGAAAATAAACCAAATTATGCCATACTTTTAGCTGAAAATATGTATGTTATTGTGCGATGCACATATTTTTTCTCAAAAACGGTAAGTCTGGCGTGGTTTTGACCATAACAAGATTTGTAGAGGCATTCATTACGAACATTTTAAACCAAAAATCTTAATTCTAGGCCTACTAGTTTCCGAGAAAATGAAAATAAACCAAATTATGCCATACTTTTAGCTGAAAATATGTATGTTATTGTGCGATGCACATATTTTTTCTCAAAAACGGTAAGTCTGGCGTGGTTTTGACCATAACAAGATTTGTAGAGGCATTCATTACGAACATTTTAAACCAAAAATCTTAATTCTAGGCCTACTAGTTTCCGAGAAAATGAAAATAAACCAAATTATGCCATACTTTTAGCTGAAAATATGTAAAAATATGTATGTTATTGTGCGATGCACATATTTTTTCTCAAAAACGGTAAGTCTGGCGTGGTTTTGACCATAACAAGATTTGTAGAGGCATACATTACGAACATTTTAAACCAAAAATCTTAATTCTAGGCCTACTAGTTTCCGAGAAAATGAAAATAAACCAAATTATGCCATACTTTTAGCTGAAAATATGTATGTTATTGTGCGATGCACATATTTTTTCTCAAAAACGGTAAGTCTGGCGTGGTTTTGACCATAACAAGATTTGTAGAGGCATTCATTACGAACATTTTAAACCAAAAATCTTAATTCTAGGCCTACTAGTTTCCGAGAAAATGAAAATAAACCAAATTATGCCATACTTTTAGCTGAAAATATGTATGTTATTGTGCGATGCACATATTTTTTCTCAAAAACGGTAAGTCTGGCGTGGTTTTGACCATAACAAGATTTGTAGAGGCATTCATTACGAACATTTTAAACCAAAAATCTTAATTCTAGGCCTACTAGTTTCCGAGAAAATGAAAATAAACCAAATTATGCCATACTTTTAGCTGAAAATATGTATGTTATTGTGCGATGCACATATTTTTTCTCAAAAACGGTAAGTCTGGCGTGGTTTTGACCATAACAAGATTTGTAGAGGCATTCATTACGAACATTTTAAACCAAAAATCTTAATTCTAGGCCTACTAGTTTCCGAGAAAATGAAAATAAACCAAATTATGCCATACTTTTAGCTGAAAATATGTAAAAATATGTATGTTATTGTGCGATGCACATATTTTTTCTCAAAAACGGTAAGTCTGGCGTGGTTTTGACAATAACAAGATTTGTAGAGGCATTCATTACGAACATTTTAAACCAAAAATCTTAATTCTAGGCCTACTAGTTTCCGAGAAAATGAAAATAAACCAAATTATGCCATACTTTTAGCTGAAAATATGTATGTTATTGTGCGATGCACATATTTTTTCTCAAAAACGGTAAGTCTGGCGTGGTTTTGACCATAACAAGATTTGTAGAGGCATTCATTACGAACATTTTAAACCAAAAATCTTAATTCTAGGCCTACTAGTTTCCGAGAAAATGAAAATAAACCAAATTATGCCATACTTTTAGCTGAAAATATGTAAAAATATGTATGTTATTGTGCGATGCACATATTTTTTCTCAAAAACGGTAAGTCTGGCGTGGTTTTGACCATAACAAGATTTGTAGAGGCATTCATTACGAACATTTTAAACCAAAAATCTTTATTCTAGGCCTACTAGTTTCCGAGAAAATGAAAATAAACCAAATTATGCCATACTTTTAGCTGAAAATATGTATGTTATTGTGCGATGCACATATTTTTTCTCAAAAACGGTAAGTCTGGCGTGGTTTTGACCATAACAAGATTTGTAGAGGCATTCATTACGAACATTTTAAACCAAAAATCTTAATTCTAGGCCTACTAGTTTCCGAGAAAATGAAAATAAACCAAATTATGCCATACTTTTAGCTGAAAATATGTATGTTATTGTGCGATGCACATATTTTTTCTCAAAAACGGTAAGTCTGGCGTGGTTTTGACCATAACAAGATTTGTAGAGGCATTCATTACGAACATTTTAAACCAAAAATCTTAATTCTAGGCCTACTAGTTTCCGAGAAAATGAAAATAAACCAAATTATGCCATACTTTTAGCTGAAAATATGTAAAAATATGTATGTTATTGTGCGATGCACATATTTTTTCTCAAAAACGGTAAGTCTGGCGTGGTTTTGACCATAACAAGATTTGTAGAGGCATTCATTACGAACATTTTAAACTAAAAATCTTAATTCTAGGCCTACTAGTTTCCGAGAAAATGAAAATAAACCAAATTATGCCATACTTTTAGCTGAAAATATGTAAAAATATGTATGTTATTGTGCGATGCACATATTTTTTCTCAAAAACGGTAAGTCTGGCGTGGTTTTGACCATAACAAGATTTGTAGAGGCATTCATTACGAACATTTTAAACCAAAAATCTTAATTCTAGGCCTACTAGTTTCCGAGAAAATGAAAATAAACCAAATTATGCCATACTTTTAGCTGAAAATATGTATGTTATTGTGCGATGCACATATTTTTTCTCAAAAACGGTAAGTCTGGCGTGGTTTTGACCATAACAAGATTTGTAGAGGCATTCATTACGAACATTTTAAACCAAAAATCTTAATTCTAGGCCTACTAGTTTCCGAGAAAATGAAAATAAACCAAATTATGCCATACTTTTAGCTGAAAATATGTAAAAATATGTATGTTATTGTGCGATGCACATATTTTTTCTCAAAAACGGTAAGTCTGGCGTGGTTTTGACCATAACAAGATTTGTAGAGGCATTCATTACAAACATTTTAAACCAAAAATCTTAATTCTAGGCCTACTAGTTTCCGAGAAAATGAAAATAAACCAAATTATGCCATACTTTTAGCTGAAAATATGTAAAAATATGTATGTTATTGTGCGATGCACATATTTTTTCTCAAAAACGGTAAGTCTGGCGTGGTTTTGACCATAACAAGATTTGTAGAGGCATTCATTACGAACATTTTAAACCAAAAATCTTAATTCTAGGCCTACTAGTTTCCGAGAAAATGAAAATAAACCAAATTATGCCATACTTTTAGCTGAAAATATGTAAAAATATGTATGTTATTGTGCGATGCACATATTTTTTCTCAAAAACGGTAAGTCTGGCGTGGTTTTGACCATAACAAGATTTGTAGAGGCATTCATTACGAACATTTTAAACCAAAAATCTTAATTCTAGGCCTACTAGTTTCCGAGAAAATGAAAATAAACCAAATTATGCCATACTTTTAGCTGAAAATATGTATGTTATTGTGCGATGCACATATTTTTTCTCAAAAACGGTAAGTCTGGCGTGGTTTTGACCATAACAAGATTTGTAGAGGCATTCATTACGAACATTTTAAACCAAAAATCTTAATTCTAGGCCTACTAGTTTCCGAGAAAATGAAAATAAACCAAATTATGCCATACTTTTAGCTGAAAATATGTATGTTATTGTGCGATGCACATATTTTTTCTCAAAAACGGTAAGTCTGGCGTGGTTTTGACCATAACAAGATTTGTAGAGGCATTCATTACGAACATTTTAAACCAAAAATCTTAATTCTAGGCCTACTAGTTTCCGAGAAAATGAAAATAAACCAAATTATGCCATACTTTTAGCTGAAAATATGTATGTTATTGTGCGATGCACATATTTTTTCTCAAAAACGGTAAGTCTGGCGTGGTTTTGACCATAACAAGATTTGTAGAGGCATTCATTACGAACATTTTAAACTAAAAATCTTAATTCTAGGCCTACTAGTTTCCGAGAAAATGAAAATAAACCAAATTATGCCATACTTTTAGCTGAAAATATGTATGTTATTGTGCGATGCACATATTTTTTCTCAAAAACGGTAAGTCTGGCGTGGTTTTGACCATAACAAGATTTGTAGAGGCATTCATTACGAACATTTTAAACCAAAAATCTTTATTCTAGGCCTACTAGTTTCCGAGAAAATGAAAATAAACCAAATTATGCCATACTTTTAGCTGAAAATATGTAAAAATATGTATGTTATTGTGCGATGCACATATTTTTTCTCAAAAACGGTAAGTCTGGCGTGGTTTTGACCATAAC
The DNA here is from genome assembly GCA_930367185.1 of Myathropa florea. Lineage (NCBI taxonomy): Eukaryota > Metazoa > Arthropoda > Insecta > Diptera > Syrphidae > Myathropa > Myathropa florea. Next base: position 81,582 of record CAKNEX010000012.1, read on the forward strand.
AAGATTTGTAGAGGCATTCATTACGAACATTTTAAACCAAAAATCTTTATTCTAGGCCTACTAGTTTCCGAGAAAATGAAAATAAACCAAATTATGCCATACTTTTAGCTGAAAATATGTATGTTATTGTGCGATGCACATATTTTTTCTCAAAAACGGTAAGTCTGGCGTGGTTTTGACCATAACAAGATTTGTAGAGGCATTCATTACGAACATTTTAAACCAAAAATCTTAATTCTAGGCCTACTAGTTTCCGAGAAAATGAAAATAAACCAAATTATGCCATACTTTTAGCTGAAAATATGTATGTTATTGTGCGATGCACATATTTTTTCTCAAAAACGGTAAGTCTGGCGTGGTTTTGACCATAGCAAGATTTGTAGAGGCATTCATTACGAACATTTTAAACCAAAAATCTTAATTCTAGGCCTACTAGTTTCCGAGAAAATGAAAATAAACCAAATTATGCCATACTTTTAGCTGAAAATATGTATGTTATTGTGCGATGCACATACTTTTTCTCAAAAACGGTAAGTCTGGCGTGGTTTTGACCATAACAAGATTTGTAGAGGCATTCATTACGAACATTTTAAACCAAAAATCTTAATTCTAGGCCTACTAGTTTCCGAGAAAATGAAAATAAACCAAATTATGCCATACTTTTAGCTGAAAATATGTATGTTATTGTGCGATGCACATATTTTTTCTCAAAAACGGTAAGTCTGGCGTGGTTTTGACCATAACAAGATTTGTAGAGGCATTCATTACGAACATTTTAAACCAAAAATCTTAATTCTAGGCCTACTAGTTTCCGAGAAAATGAAAATAAACCAAATTATGCCATACTTTTAGCTGAAAATATGTAAAAATATGTATGTTATTGTGCGATGCACATATTTTTTCTCAAAAACGGTAAGTCTGGCGTGGTTTTGACCATAACAAGATTTGTAGAGGCATTCATTACGAACATTTTAAACCAAAAATCTTAATTCTAGGCCTACTAGTTTCCGAGAAAATGAAAATAAACCAAATTATGCCATACTTTTAGCTGAAAATATGTAAAAATATGTATGTTATTGTGCGATGCACATATTTTTTCTCAAAAACGGTAAGTCTGGCGTGGTTTTGACCATAACAAGATTTGTAGAGGCATTCATTACGAACATTTTAAACCAAAAATCTTAATTCTAGGCCTACTAGTTTCCGAGAAAATGAAAATAAACCAAATTATGCCATACTTTTAGCTGAAAATATGTAAAAATATGTATGTTATTGTGCGATGCACATATTTTTTCTCAAAAACGGTAAGTCTGGCGTGGTTTTGACCATAACAAGATTTGTAGAGGCATTCATTACGAACATTTTAAACCAAAAATCTTAATTCTAGGCCTACTAGTTTCCGAGAAAATGAAAATAAACCAAATTATGCCATACTTTTAGCTGAAAATATGTATGTTATTGTGCGATGCACATATTTTTTCTCAAAAACGGTAAGTCTGGCGTGGTTTTGACCATAACAAGATTTGTAGAGGCATTCATTACGAACATTTTAAACCAAAAATCTTAATTCTAGGCCTACTAGTTTCCGAGAAAATGAAAATAAACCAAATTATGCCATACTTTTAGCTGAAAATATGTATGTTATTGTGCGATGCACATATTTTTTCTCAAAAACGGTAAGTCTGGCGTGGTTTTGACCATAACAAGATTTGTAGAGGCATTCATTACGAACATTTTAAACCAAAAATCTTAATTCTAGGCCTACTAGTTTCCGAGAAAATGAAAATAAACCAAATTATGCCATACTTTTAGCTGAAAATATGTATGTTATTGTGCGATGCACATATTTTTTCTCAAAAACGGTAAGTCTGGCGTGTTTTTGACCATAACAAGATTTGTAGAGGCATTCATTACGAACATTTTAAACCAAAAATCTTAATTCTAGGCCTACTAGTTTCCGAGAAAATGAAAATAAACCAAATTATGCCATACTTTTAGCTGAAAATATGTATGTTATTGTGCGATGCACATATTTTTTCTCAAAAACGGTAAGTCTGGCGTGGTTTTGACCATAACAAGATTTGTAGAGGCATTCATTACGAACATTTTAAACCAAAAATCTTAATTCTAGGCCTACTAGTTTCCGAGAAAATGAAAATAAACCAAATTATGCCATACTTTTAGCTGAAAATATGTATGTTATTGTGCGATGCACATATTTTTTCTCAAAAACGGTAAGTCTGGCGTGGTTTTGACCATAACAAGATTTGTAGAGGCATTCATTACGAACATTTTAAACCAAAAATCTTAATTCTAGGCCTACTAGTTTCCGAGAAAATGAAAATAAACCAAATTATGCCATACTTTTAGCTGAAAATATGTAAAAATATGTATGTTATTGTGCGATGCACATATTTTTTCTCAAAAACGGTAAGTCTGGCGTGGTTTTGACCATAACAAGATTTGTAGAGGCATTCATTACGAACATTTTAAACCAAAAATCTTAATTCTAGGCCTACTAGTTTCCGAGAAAATGAAAATAAACCAAATTATGCCATACTTTTAGCTGAAAATATGTAAAAATATGTATGTTATTGTGCGATGCACATATTTTTTCTCAAAAACGGTAAGTCTGGCGTGGTTTTGACCATAACAAGATTTGTAGAGGCATTCATTACGAACATTTTAAACCAAAAATCTTAATTCTAGGCCTACTAGTTTCCGAGAAAATGAAAATAAACCAAATTATGCCATACTTTTAGCTGAAAATATGTAAAAATATGTATGTTATTGTGCGATGCACATATTTTTTCTCAAAAACGGTAAGTCTGGCGTGGTTTTGACCATAACAAGATTTGTAGAGGCATTCATTACGAACATTTTAAACCAAAAATCTTAATTCTAGGCCTACTAGTTTCCGAGAAAATGAAAATAAACCAAATTATGCCATACTTTTAGCTGAAAATATGTATGTTATTGTGCGATGCACATATTTTTTCTCAAAAACGGTAAGTCTGGCGTGGTTTTGACCATAACAAGATTTGTAGAGGCATTCATTACGAACATTTTAAACCAAAAATCTTAATTCTAGGCCTACTAGTTTCCGAGAAAATGAAAATAAACCAAATTATGCCATACTTTTAGCTGAAAATATGTATGTTATTGTGCGATGCACATATTTTTTCTCAAAAACGGTAAGTCTGGCGTGGTTTTGACCGTAACAAGATTTGTAGAGGCATTCATTACGAACATTTTAAACCAAAAATCTTAATTCTAGGCCTACTAGTTTCCGAGAAAATGAAAATAAACCAAATTATGCCATACTTTTAGCTGAAAATATGTATGTTATTGTGCGATGCACATATTTTTTCTCAAAAACGGTAAGTCTGGCGTGTTTTTGACCATAACAAGATTTGTAGAGGCATTCATTACGAACATTTTAAACCAAAAATCTTAATTCTAGGCCTACTAGTTTCCGAGAAAATGAAAATAAACCAAATTATGCCATACTTTTAGCTGAAAATATGTAAAAATATGTATGTTATTGTGCGATGCACATATTTTTTCTCAAAAACGGTAAGTCTGGCGTGGTTTTGACCATAACAAGATTTGTAGAGGCATTCATTACGAACATTTTAAACCAAAAATCTTAATTCTAGGCCTACTAGTTTCCGAGAAAATGAAAATAAACCAAATTATGCCATACTTTTAGCTGAAAATATGTATGTTATTGTGCGATGCACATATTTTTTCTCAAAAACGGTAAGTCTGGCGTGGTTTTGACCATAACAAGATTTGTAGAGGCATTCATTACGAACATTTTAAACCAAAAATCTTAATTCTAGGCCTACTAGTTTCCGAGAAAATGAAAATAAACCAAATTATGCCATACTTTTAGCTGAAAATATGTATGTTATTGTGCGATGCACATATTTTTTCTCAAAAACGGTAAGTCTGGCGTGGTTTTGACCATAACAAGATTTGTAGAGGCATTCATTACGAACATTTTAAACCAAAAATCTTAATTCTAGGCCTACTAGTTTCCGAGAAAATGAAAATAAACCAAATTATGCCATACTTTTAGCTGAAAATATGTATGTTATTGTGCGATGCACATATTTTTTCTCAAAAACGGTAAGTCTGGCGTGGTTTTGACCATAACAAGATTTGTAGAGGCATTCATACGCTTATTAAATAGATGAACACCTATGCTCAGTATTGTACACACCTATGTAGCTGGTATTATTTTATAAGATTGTATCTTAAAATATCAGCTTAACTAAATAAATAAATAAATAAAATAGAACTAAATAAATAAATTCATTACGAACATTTTAAACCAAAAATCTTAATTCTAGGCCTACTAGTTTCCGAGAAAATGAAAATAAACCAAATTATGCCATACTTTTAGCTGAAAATATGTAAAAATATGTATGTTATTGTGCGATGCACATATTTTTTCTCAAAAACGGTAAGTCTGGCGTGGTTTTGACCATAACAAGATTTGTAGAGGCATTCATTACGAACATTTTAAACCAAAAATCTTAATTCTAATAAACCAAATTATGCCATACTTTTAGCTGAAAATATGTATGTTATTGTGCGATGCACATATTTTTTCTCAAAAACGGTAAGTCTGGCGTGGTTTTGACCATAACAAGATTTGTAGAGGCATTCATTACGAACATTTTAAACCAAAAATCTTAATTCTAGGCCTACTAGTTTCCGAGAAAATGAAAATAAACCAAATTATGCCATACTTTTAGCTGAAAATATGTATGTTATTGTGCGATGCACATATTTTTTCTCAAAAACGGTAAGTCTGGCGTGGTTTTGACCATAACAAGATTTGTAGAGGCATTCATTACGAACATTTTAAACCAAAAATCTTAATTCTAGGCCTACTAGTTTCCGAGAAAATGAAAATAAACCAAATTATGCCATACTTTTAGCTGAAAATATGTATGTTATTGTGCGATGCACATATTTTTTCTCAAAAACGGTAAGTCTGGCGTGGTTTTGACCATAACAAGATTTGTAGAGGCATTCATTACGAACATTTTAAACCAAAAATCTTAATTCTAGGCCTACTAGTTTCCGAGAAAATGAAAATAAACCAAATTATGCCATACTTTTAGCTGAAAATATGTAAAAATATGTATGTTATTGTGCGATGCACATATTTTTTCTCAAAAACGGTAAGTCTGGCGTGGTTTTGACCATAACAAGATTTGTAGAGGCATTCATTACGAACATTTTAAACCAAAAATCTTAATTCTAGGCCTACTAGTTTCCGAGAAAATGAAAATAAACCAAATTATGCCATACTTTTAGCTGAAAATATGTAAAAATATGTATGTTATTGTGCGATGCACATATTTTTTCTCAAAAACGGTAAGTCTGGCGTGGTTTTGACCGTAACAAGATTTGTAGAGGCATTCATTACGAACATTTTACTAGTTTCCGAGAAAATGAAAATAAACCAAATTATGCCATACTTTTAGCTGAAAATATGTAAAAATATGTATGTTATTGTGCGATGCACATATTTTTTCTCAAAAACGGTAAGTCTGGCGTGGTTTTGACCATAACAAGATTTGTAGAGGCATTCATTACGAACATTTTAAACCAAAAATCTTAATTCTAGGCCTACTAGTTTCCGAGAAAATGAAAATAAACCAAATTATGCCATACTTTTAGCTGAAAATATGTATGTTATTGTGCGATGCACATATTTTTTCTCAAAAACGGTAAGTCTGGCGTGGTTTTGACCATAACAAGATTTGTAGAGGCATTCATTACGAACATTTTAAACCAAAAATCTTAATTCTAGGCCTACTAGTTTCCGAGAAAATGAAAATAAACCAAATTATGCCATACTTTTAGCTGAAAATATGTAAAAATATGTATGTTATTGTGCGATGCACATATTTTTTCTCAAAAACGGTAAGTCTGGCGTGGTTTTGACCATAACAAGATTTGTAGAGGCATTCATTACGAACATTTTAAACCAAAAATCTTAATTCTAGGCCTACTAGTTTCCGAGAAAATGAAAATAAACCAAATTATGCCATACTTTTAGCTGAAAATATGTATGTTATTGTGCGATGCACATATTTTTTCTCAAAAACGGTAAGTCTGGCGTGGTTTTGACCATAACAAGATTTGTAGAGGCATTCATTACGAACATTTTAAACCAAAAATCTTAATTCTAGGCCTACTAGTTTCCGAGAAAATGAAAATAAACCAAATTATGCCATACTTTTAGCTGAAAATATGTAAAAATATGTATGTTATTGTGCGATGCACATATTTTTTCTCAAAAACGGTAAGTCTGGCGTGGTTTTGACCATAACAAGATTTGTAGAGGCATTCATTACGAACATTTTAAACCAAAAATCTTAATTCTAGGCCTACTAGTTTCCGAGAAAATGAAAATAAACCAAATTATGCCATACTTTTAGCTGAAAATATGTATGTTATTGTGCGATGCACATATTTTTTCTCAAAAACGGTAAGTCTGGCGTAGTTTTGACCATAACAAGATTTGTAGAGGCATTCATTACGAACATTTTAAACCAAAAATCTTAATTCTAGGCCTACTAGTTTCCGAGAAAATGAAAATAAACCAAATTATGCCATACTTTTAGCTGAAAATATGTATGTTATTGTGCGATGCACATATTTTTTCTCAAAAACGGTAAGTCTGGCGTGGTTTTGACCATAACAAGATTTGTAGAGGCATTCATTACGAACATTTTAAACCAAAAATCTTAATTCTAGGCCTACTAGTTTCCGAGAAAATGAAAATAAACCAAATTATGCCATACTTTTAGCTGAAAATATGTATGTTATTGTGCGATGCACATATTTTTTCTCAAAAACGGTAAGTCTGGCGTGGTTTTGACCATAACAAGATTTGTAGAGGCATTCATTACGAACATTTTAAACCAAAAATCTTAATTCTAGGCCTACTAGTTTCCGAGAAAATGAAAATAAACCAAATTATGCCATACTTTTAGCTGAAAATATGTATGTTATTGTGCGATGCACATATTTTTTCTCAAAAACGGTAAGTCTGGCGTGGTTTTGACCATAACAAGATTTGTAGAGGCATTCATTACGAACATTTTAAACCAAAAATCTTAATTCTAGGCCTACTAGTTTCCGAGAAAATGAAAATAAACCAAATTATGCCATACTTTTAGCTGAAAATATGTATGTTATTGTGCGATGCACATATTTTTTCTCAAAAACGGTAAGTCTGGCGTGGTTTTGACCATAACAAGATTTGTAGAGGCATTCATTACGAACATTTTAAACCAAAAATCTTTATTCTAGGCCTACTAGTTTCCGAGAAAATGAAAATAAACCAAATTATGCCATACTTTTAGCTGAAAATATGTATGTTATTGTGCGATGCACATATTTTTTCTCAAAAACGGTAAGTCTGGCGTGGTTTTGACCATAACAAGATTTGTAGAGGCATTCATTACGAACATTTTAAACCAAAAATCTTAATTCTAGGCCTACTAGTTTCCGAGAAAATGAAAATAAACCAAATTATGCCATACTTTTAGCTGAAAATATGTAAAAATATGTATGTTATTGTGCGATGCACATATTTTTTCTCAAAAACGGTAAGTCTGGCGTGGTTTTGACCATAACAAGATTTGTAGAGGCATTCATTACGAACATTTTAAACTAAAAATCTTTATTCTAGGCCTACTAGTTTCCGAGAAAATGAAAATAAACCAAATTATGCCATACTTTTAGCTGAAAATATGAATGTTATTGTGCGATGCACATATTTTTTCTCAAAAACGGTAAGTCTGGCGTGGTTTTGACCATAACAAGATTTGTAGAGGCATTCATTACGAACATTTTAAACCAAAAATCTTAATTCTAGGCCTACTAGTTTCCGAGAAAATGAAAATAAACCAAATTATGCCATACTTTTAGCTGAAAATATGTATGTTATTGTGCGATGCACATATTTTTTCTCAAAAACGGTAAGTCTGGCGTGGTTTTGACCATAACAAGATTTGTAGAGGCATTCATTACGAACATTTTAAACCAAAAATCTTAATTCTAGGCCTACTAGTTTCCGAGAAAATGAAAATAAACCAAATTATGCCATACTTTTAGCTGAAAATATGTATGTTATTGTGCGATGCACATATTTTTTCTCAAAAACGGTAAGTCTGGCGTGGTTTTGACCATAACAAGATTTGTAGAGGCATTCATTACGAACATTTTAAACCAAAAATCTTAATTCTAGGCCTACTAGTTTCCGAGAAAATGAAAATAAACCAAATTATGCCATACTTTTAGCTGAAAATATGTATGTTATTGTGCGATGCACATATTTTTTCTCAAAAACGGTAAGTCTGGCGTGGTTTTGACCATAACAAGATTTGTAGAGGCATTCATTACGAACATTTTAAACCAAAAATCTTAATTCTAGGCCTACTAGTTTCCGAGAAAATGAAAATAAACCAAATTATGCCATACTTTTAGCTGAAAATATGTAAAAATATGTATGTTATTGTGCGATGCACATATTTTTTCTCAAAAACGGTAAGTCTGGCGTGGTTTTGACCATAACAAGATTTGTAGAGGCATTCATTACGAACATTTTAAACCAAAAATCTTAATTCTAGGCCTACTAGTTTCCGAGAAAATGAAAATAAACCAAATTATGCCATACTTTTAGCTGAAAATATGTAAAAATATGTACAGTTAATCAAAAAAGTAAGTATACACTACCTCCTGAACTATATTTTTCTAAAGAAAACTAAATATTTGCAACAAAAATCAACAACCATTTTTTTTTCTGTTTTCACAAACGTAATACTATTTTTAAAAAAGAACCAACATAACAAAATAACAAAACATAAACAATAGAATTCAACTTAAAGTAATATGAATGGAAATTTACATCAAAAAAGTAAGTATACAAACAAAAAAGAATACTTTCTGAAATGTTTCTCTGCTCTCTAGTCTTCTTATCAATATTTCGTTGGGTAGCCTTTGGCTTTTATAATTGCTTGCATTCGATTTGGCATCGAGTTAACCAATTTTGATGTTACTTTTTGGCTTATTTTAGCCAACTCTTTCTGAAGCACTCTTTTCAAGTCTTATTTTGTCTTGACACCGTGTTTTTGAACTTCCCGTGTCAAATGTTCCCATAAATGTTCTATAGCATTCATGTCGGGCGATTGGGTGGTGTTCTCAGCTGGTTACGAACATTATATAACAACTATTCCTTAACAATATGAGAGGTGTGTTTTGGGTCATTATCTTGTTGAAAGATAAATGACACTTCTTGATCCAACTTTCTGACGCTTTCAAGTAAATTAGTTTTCAATATGTCCAAATAGGCATATTTGTCCATTGTACCATCAATGAAAACTAAATTACCGACGCATTTTTGCCGCCATACACCCCCATACCATTACGGAGCCACCACCGTGTTTTACAGTTCCGGCCATGTTTGTGGGATCTAGCTCCGCGTTTGTTTTACGCCAAACTTTAGCACGTCCGTCGGATCCATGAATGTTAAATTTGCTTTCATTTGAGAATACGACCTTATTCCAGAAAGCTGGATCACAATTTACATGAGCTTTTGCAAAATTAAATCGTTTTTGACGGAACTGTAAAACACGGTGGTGGCTCCGTAATGGTATGGGGGTGTATGGCGGCAAAAATGCGTCGGTAATTTAGTTTTCATTGATGGTACAATGGACAAATATGCCTATTTGGACATATTGAAAACTAATTTACTTGAAAGCGTCAGAAAGTTGGATCAAGAAGTGTCATTTATCTTTCAACAAGATAATGACCCAAAACACACCTCTCATATTGTTAAGGAATAGTTGTTATATAATGTTCGTAACCAGCTGAGAACACCACCCAATCGCCCGACATGAATGCTATAGAACATTTATGGGAACATTTGACACGGGAAGTTCAAAAACACGGTGTCAAGACAAAATAAGACTTGAAAAGAGTGCTTCAGAAAGAGTTGGCTAAAATAAGCCAAAAAGTAACATCAAAATTGGTTAACTCGATGCCAAATCAAATGCAAGCAATTATAAAAGCCAAAGGCTACCCAACGAAATATTGATAAGAAGACTAGAGAGCAGAGAAACATTTCAGAAAGTATTCTTTTTTGTTTGTATACTTACTTTTTTGATGTAAATTTCCATTCATATTACTTTAAGTTGAATTCTATTGTTTATGTTTTGTTATTTTGTTATGTTGGTTCTTTTTTAAAAATAGTATTACGTTTGTGAAAACAGAAAAAAAAATGGTTGTTGATTTTTGTTGCAAATATTTAGTTTTCTTTAGAAAAATATAGTTCAGGAGGTAGTGTATACATACTTTTTTGATTAACTGTATGTTATTGTGCGATGCACATATTTTTTCTCAAAAACGGTAAGTCTGGCGTGGTTTTGACCATAACAAGATTTGTAGAGGCATTCATTACGAACATTTGAAACCAAAAATCTTAATTCTAGGCCTACTAGTTTCCGAGAAAATGAAAATAAACCAAATTATGCCATACTTTTAGCTGAAAATATGTAAAAATATGTATGTTATTGTGCGATGCACATATTTTTTCTCAGAAACGGTAAGTCTGGCGTGGTTTTGACCATAACAAGATTTGTAGAGGCATTCATTACGAACATTTTAAACCAAAAATCTTTATTCTAGGCCTACTAGTTTCCGAGAAAATGAAAATAAACCAAATTATGCAATACTTTTAGCTGAAAATATGTATGTTATTGTGCGATGCACATATTTTTTCTCAAAAACGGTAAGTCTGGCGTGGTTTTGACCATAACAAGATTTGTAGAGGCATTCATTACGAACATTTTAAACCAAAAATCTTAATTCTAGGCCTACTAGTTTCCGAGAAAATGAAAATAAACCAAATTATGCCATACTTTTAGCTGAAAATATGTAAAAATATGTATGTTATTGTGCGATGCACATATTTTTTCTCAAAAACGGTAAGTCTGGCGTGGTTTTGACCATAACAAGATTTGTAGAGGCATTCATTACGAACATTTTAAACCAAAAATCTTAATTCTAGGCCTACTAGTTTCCGAGAAAATGAAAATAAACCAAATTATGCCATACTTTTAGCTGAAAATATGTATGTTATTGTGCGATGCACATATTTTTTCTCAAAAACGGTAAGTCTGGCGTGGTTTTGACCATAACAAGATTTGTAGAGGCATTCATTACGAACATTTTAAACCAAAAATCTTAATTCTAGGCCTACTAGTTTCCGAGAAAATGAAAATAAACCAAATTATGCCATACTTTTAGCTGAAAATATGTAAAAATATGTATGTTATTGTGCGATGCACATATTTTTTCTCAAAAACGGTAAGTCTGGCGTGGTTTTGACCATAACAAGATTTGTAGAGGCATTCATTACAAACATTTTAAACCAAAAATCTTAATTCTAGGCCTACTAGTTTCCGAGAAAATGAAAATAAACCAAATTATGCCATACTTTTAGCTGAAAATATGTAAAAATATGTATGTTATTGTGCGATGCACCTATTTTTTCTCAAAAACGGTAAGTCTGGCGTGGTTTTGACCATAACAAGATTTGTAGAGGCATTCATTACGAACATTTTAAACCAAAAATCTTAATTCTAGGCCTACTAGTTTCCGAGAAAATGAAAATAAACCAAATTATGCCATACTTTTAGCTGAAAATATGTATGTTATTGTGCGATGCACATATTTTTTCTCAAAAACGGTAAGTCTGGCGTGGTTTTGACCATAACAAGATTTGTAGAGGCATTCATTACGAACATTTTAAACCAAAAATCTTAATTCTAGGCCTACTAGTTTCCGAGAAAATGAAAATAAACCAAATTATGCCATACTTTTAGCTGAAAATATGTATGTTATTGTGCGATGCACATATTTTTTCTCAAAAACGGTAAGTCTGGCGTGGTTTTGACCATAACAAGATTTGTAGAGGCATTCATTACGAACATTTTAAACCAAAAATCTTAATTCTAGGCCTACTAGTTTCCGAGAAAATGAAAATAAACCAAATTATGCCATACTTTTAGCTGAAAATATGTATGTTATTGTGCGATGCACATATTTTTTCTCAAAAACGGTAAGTCTGGCGTGGTTTTGACCATAACAAGATTTGTAGAGGCATTCATTACGAACATTTTAAACCAAAAATCTTTATTCTAGGCCTACTAGTTTCCGAGAAAATGAAAATAAACCAAATTATGCCATACTTTTAGCTGAAAATATGTATGTTATTGTGCGATGCACATATTTTTTCTCAAAAACGGTAAGTCTGGCGTGGTTTTGACCATAACAAGATTTGTAGAGGCATTCATTACGAACATTTTAAACCAAAAATCTTAATTCTAGGCCTACTAGTTTCCGAGAAAATGAAAATAAACCAAATTATGCCATACTTTTAGCTGAAAATATGTAAAAATATGTATGTTATTGTGCGATGCACATATTTTTTCTCAAAAACGGTAAGTCTGGCGTGGTTTTGACCATAACAAGATTTGTAGAGGCATTCATTACGAACATTTTAAACTAAAAATCTTTATTCTAGGCCTACTAGTTTCCGAGAAAATGAAAATAAACCAAATTATGCCATACTTTTAGCTGAAAATATGTATGTTATTGTGCGATGCACATATTTTTTCTCAAAAACGGTAAGTCTGGCGTGGTTTTGACCATAACAAGATTTGTAGAGGCATTCATTACGAACATTTTAAACCAAAAATCTTAATTCTAGGCCTACTAGTTTCCGAGAAAATGAAAATAAACCAAATTATGCCATACTTTTAGCTGAAAATATGTAAAAATATGTATGTTATTGTGCGATGCACATATTTTTTCTCAAAAACGGTAAGTCTGGCGTGGTTTTGACCATAACAAGATTTGTAGAGGCATTCATTACGAACATTTTAAACTAAAAATCTTTATTCTAGGCCTACTAGTTTCCGAGAAAATGAAAATAAACCAAATTATGCCATACTTTTAGCTGAAAATATGTATGTTATTGTGCGATGCACATATTTTTTCTCAAAAACGGTAAGTCTGGCGTGGTTTTGACCATAACAAGATTTGTAGAGGCATTCATTACGAACATTTTAAACCAAAAATCTTAATTCTAGGCCTACTAGTTTCCGAGAAAATGAAAATAAACCAAATTATGCCATACTTTTAGCTGAAAATATGTATGTTATTGTGCGATGCACATATTTTTTTCTCAAAAACGGTAAGTCTGGCGTGGTTTTGACCATAACAAGATTTGTAGAGGCATTCATTACGAACATTTTAAACCAAAAATCTTTATTCTAGGCCTACTAGTTTCCGAGAAAATGAAAATAAACCAAATTATGCCATACTTTTAGCTGAAAATATGTAAAAATATGTATGTTATTGTGCGATGCACATATTTTTTCTCAAAAACGGTAAGTCTGGCGTGGTTTTGACCATAACAAGATTTGTAGAGACATTCATTACGAACATTTTAAACCAAAAATCTTTATTCTAGGCCTACTAGTTTCCGAGAAAATGAAAATAAACCAAATTATGCCATACTTTTAGCTGAAAATATGTAAAAATATGTATGTTATTGTGCGATGCACATATTTTTTCTCAAAAACGGTAAGTCTGGCGTGGTTTTGACCATAACAAGATTTGTAGAGGCATTCATTACGAACATTTTAAACCAAAAATCTTAATTCTAGGCCTACTAGTTTCCGAGAAAATGAAAATAAACCAAATTATGCCATACTTTTAGCTGAAAATATGTAAAAATATGTATGTTATTGTGCGATGCACATATTTTTTCTCGGAAACGGTAAGTCTGGCGTGGTTTTGACCATAACAAGATTTGTAGAGGCATTCATTACGAACATTTTAAACCAAAAATCTTTATTCTAGGCCTACTAGTTTCCGAGAAAATGAAAATAAACCAAATTATGCCATACTTTTAGCTGAAAATATGTATGTTATTGTGCGATGCACATATTTTTTCTCAAAAACGGTAAGTCTGGCGTGGTTTTGACCATAACAAGATTTGTAGAGGCATTCATTACGAACATTTTAAACCAAAAATCTTAATTCTAGGCCTACTAGTTTCCGAGAAAATGAAAATAAACCAAATTATGCCATACTTTTAGCTGAAAATATGTATGTTATTGTGCGATGCACATATTTTTTCTCAAAAACGGTAAGTCTGGCGTGGTTTTGACCATAACAAGATTTGTAGAGGCATTCATTACGAACATTTTAAACCAAAAATCTTTATTCTAGGCCTACTAGTTTCCGAGAAAATGAAAATAAACCAAATTATGCCATACTTTTAGCTGAAAATATGTATGTTATTGTGCGATGCACATATTTTTTCTCAAAAACGGTAAGTCTGGCGTGGTTTTGACCATAACAAGATTTGTAGAGGCATTCATTACGAACATTTTAAACCAAAAATCTTAATTCTAGGCCTACTAGTTTCCGAGAAAATGAAAATAAACCAAATTATGCCATACTTTTAGCTGAAAATATGTAAAAATATGTATGTTATTGTGCGATGCACATATTTTTTCTCAAAAACGGTAAGTCTGGCGTGGTTTTGACCATAACAAGATTTGTAGAGGCATTCATTACGAACATTTTAAACCAAAAATCTTAATTCTAGGCCTACTAGTTTCCGAGAAAATGAAAATAAACCAAATTATGCCATACTTTTAGCTGAAAATATGTAAAAATATGTATGTTATTGTGCGATGCACATATTTTTTCTCAAAAACGGTAAGTCTGGCGTGGTTTTGACCATAACAAGATTTGTAGAGGCATTCATTACGAACATTTTTAACCAAAAATCTTAATTCTAGGCCTACTAGTTTCCGAGAAAATGAAAATAAACCAAATTATGCCATACTTTTAGCTGAAAATATGTATGTTATTGTGCGATGCACATATTTTTTCTCAAAAACGGTAAGTCTGGCGTGGTTTTGACCATAACAAGATTTGTAGAGACATTCATTACGAACATTTTAAACCAAAAATCTTAATTCTAGGCCTACTAGTTTCCGAGAAAATGAAAATAAACCAAATTATGCCATACTTTTAGCTGAAAATATGTAAAAATATGTATGTTATTGTGCGATGCACATATTTTTTCTCAAAAACGGTAAGTCTGGCGTGGTTTTGACCATAACAAGATTTGTAGAGGCATTCATTACGAACATTTTAAACCAAAAATCTTAATTCTAGGCCTACTAGTTTCCGAGAAAATGAAAATAAACCAAATTATGCCATACTTTTAGCTGAAAATATGTATGTTATTGTGCGATGCACATATTTTTTCTCAAAAACGGTAAGTCTGGCGTGGTTTTGACCATAACAAGATTTGTAGAGGCATTCATTACGAACATTTTAAACCAAAAATCTTAATTCTAGGCCTACTAGTTTCCGAGAAAATGAAAATAAACCAAATTATGCCATACTTTTAGCTGAAAATATGTATGTTATTGTGCGATGCACATATTTTTTCTCAAAAACGGTAAGTCTGGCGTGGTTTTGACCATAACAAGATTTGTAGAGGCATTCATTACGAACATTTTAAACCAAAAATCTTAATTCTAGGCCTACTAGTTTCCGAGAAAATGAAAATAAACCAAATTATGCAATACTTTTAGCTGAAAATATGTAAAAATATGTATGTTATTGTGCGATGCACATATTTTTTCTCAAAAACGGTAAGTCTGGCGTGGTTTTGACCATAACAAGATTTGTAGAGGCATTCATTACGAACATTTTAAACCAAAAATCTTAATTCTAGGCCTACTAGTTTCCGAGAAAATGAAAATAAACCAAATTATGCCATACTTTTAGCTGAAAATATGTATGTTATTGTGCGATGCACATATTTTTTCTCAAAAACGGTAAGTCTGGCGTGGTTTTGACCATAACAAGATTTGTAGAGGCATTCATTACGAACATTTTAAACCAAAAATCTTAATTCTAGGCCTACTAGTTTCCGAGAAAATGAAAATAAACCAAATTATGCCATACTTTTAGCTGAAAATATGTATGTTATTGTGCGATGCACATATTTTTTCTCAAAAACGGTAAGTCTGGCGTGGTTTTGACCATAACAAGATTTGTAGAGGCATTCATTACGAACATTTTAAACCAAAAATCTTAATTCTAGGCCTACTAGTTTCCGAGAAAATGAAAATAAACCAAATTATGCCATACTTTTAGCTGAAAATATGTATGTTATTGTGCGATGCACATATTTTTTCTCAAAAACGGTAAGTCTGGCGTGGTTTTGACCGTAACAAGATTTGTAGAGGCATTCATTACGAACATTTTAAACCAAAAATCTTAATTCTAGGCCTACTAGTTTCCGAGAAAATGAAAATAAACCAAATTATGCAATACTTTTAGCTGAAAATATGTAAAAATATGTATGTTATTGTGCGATGCACATATTTTTTCTCAAAAACGGTAAGTCTGGCGTGGTTTTGACCATAACAAGATTTGTAGAGGCATTCATTACGAACATTTTAAACCAAAAATCTTAATTCTAGGCCTACTAGTTTCCGAGAAAATGAAAATAAACCAAATTATGCCATACTTTTAGCTGAAAATATGTATGTTATTGTGCGATGCACATATTTTTTCTCAAAAACGGTAAGTCTGGCGTGGTTTTGACCATAACAAGATTTGTAGAGGCATTCATTACGAACATTTTAAACCAAAAATCTTAATTCTAGGCCTACTAGTTTCCGAGAAAATGAAAATAAACCAAATTATGCCATACTTTTAGCTGAAAATATGTATGTTATTGTGCGATGCACATATTTTTTCTCAAAAACGGTAAGTCTGGCGTGGTTTTGACCATAACAAGATTTGTAGAGGCATTCATTACGAACATTTTAAACCAAAAATCTTAATTCTAGGCCTACTAGTTTCCGAGAAAATGAAAATAAACCAAATTATGCCATACTTTTAGCTGAAAATATGTATGTTATTGTGCGATGCACATATTTTTTCTCAAAAACGGTAAGTCTGGCGTGGTTTTGACCGTAACAAGATTTGTAGAGGCATTCATTACGAACATTTTAAACCAAAAATCTTAATTCTAGGCCTACTAGTTTCCGAGAAAATGAAAATAAACCAAATTATGCAATACTTTTAGCTGAAAATATGTAAAAATATGTATGTTATTGTGCGATGCACATATTTTTTCTCAAAAACGGTAAGTCTGGCGTGGTTTTGACCATAACAAGATTTGTAGAGGCATTCATTACGAACATTTTAAACCAAAAATCTTAATTCTAGGCCTACTAGTTTCCGAGAAAATGAAAATAAACCAAATTATGCCATACTTTTAGCTGAAAATATGTATGTTATTGTGCGATGCACATATTTTTTCTCAAAAACGGTAAGTCTGGCGTGGTTTTGACCATAACAAGATTTGTAGAGGCATTCATTACGAACATTTTAAACCAAAAATCTTAATTCTAGGCCTACTAGTTTCCGAGAAAATGAAAATAAACCAAATTATGCCATACTTTTAGCTGAAAATATGTATGTTATTGTGCGATGCACATATTTTTTCTCAAAAACGGTAAGTCTGGCGTGGTTTTGACCATAACAAGATTTGTAGAGGCATTCATTACGAACATTTTAAACCAAAAATCTTAATTCTAGGCCTACTAGTTTCCGAGAAAATGAAAATAAACCAAATTATGCCATACTTTTAGCTGAAAATATGTATGTTATTGTGCGATGCACATATTTTTTCTCAAAAACGGTAAGTCTGGCGTGGTTTTGACCATAACAAGATTTGTTGAGGCATTCATTACGAACATTTTAAACCAAAAATCTTAATTCTAGGCCTACTAGTTTCCGAGAAAATGAAAATAAACCAAATTATGCCATACTTTTAGCTGAAAATATGTATGTTATTGTGCGATGCACATATTTTTTCTCAAAAACGGTAAGTCTGGCGTGGTTTTGACCATAACAAGATTTGTAGAGGCATTCATTACGAACATTTTAAACCAAAAATCTTAATTCTAGGCCTACTAGTTTCCGAGAAAATGAAAATAAACCAAATTATGCCATACTTTTAGCTGAAAATATGTAAAAATATGTATGTTATTGTGCGATGCACATATTTTTTCTCAAATACGGTAAGTCTGGCGTGGTTTTGACCATAACAAGATTTGTAGAGGCATTCATTACGAACATTTTAAACCAAAAATCTTTATTCTAGGCCTACTAGTTTCCGAGAAAATGAAAATAAACAAAATTATGCCATACTTTTAGCTGAAAATATGTAAAAATATGTATGTTATTGTGCGATGCACATATTTTTTCTCAAAAACGGTAAGTCTGGCGTGGTTTTGACCGTAACAAGATTTGTAGAGGCATTCATTACGAACATTTTAAACCAAAAATCTTTATTCTAGGCCTACTAGTTTCCGAGAAAATGAAAATAAACCAAATTATGCCATACTTTTAGCTGAAAATATGTAAAAATATGTATGTTATTGTGCGATGCACATATTTTTTCTCAAAAACGGTAAGTCTGGCGTGGTTTTGACCATAACAAGATTTGTAGAGGCATTCATTACGAACATTTTAAACCAAAAATCTTAATTCTAGGCCTACTAGTTTCCGAGAAAATGAAAATAAACCAAATTATGCCATACTTTTAGCTGAAAATATGTATGTTATTGTGCGATGCACATATTTTTTCTCAAAAACGGTAAGTCTGGCGTGGTTTTGACCATAACAAGATTTGTAGAGGCATTCATTACGAACATTTTAAACTAAAAATCTTAATTCTAGGCCTACTAGTTTCCGAGAAAATGAAAATAAACCAAATTATGCAATACTTTTAGCTGAAAATATGTAAAAATATGTATGTTATTGTGCGATGCACATATTTTTTCTCAAAAACGGTAAGTCTGGCGTGGTTTTGACCATAACAAGATTTGTAGAGGCATTCATTACGAACATTTTAAACCAAAAATCTTTATTCTAGGCCTACTAGTTTCCGAGAAAATGAAAATAAACCAAATTATGCCATACTTTTAGCTGAAAATATGTATGTTATTGTGCGATGCACATATTTTTTCTCAAAAACGGTAAGTCTGGCGTGGTTTTGACCATAACAAGATTTGTAGAGGCATTCATTACGAACATTTTAAACCAAAAATCTTAATTCTAGGCCTACTAGTTTCCGAGAAAATGAAAATAAACCAAATTATGCCATACTTTTAGCTGAAAATATGTAAAAATATGTATGTTATTGTGCGATGCACATATTTTTTCTCAAAAACGGTAAGTCTGGCGTGGTTTTGACCATAACAAGATTTGTAGAGGCATTCATTACGAACATTTTAAACCAAAAATCTTAATTCTAGGCCTACTAGTTTCCGAGAAAATGGAAATAAACCAAATTATGCCATACTTTTAGCTGAAAATATGTATGTTATTGTGCGATGCACATATTTTTTCTCAAAAACGGTAAGTCTGGCGTGGTTTTGACCATAACAAGATTTGTAGAGGCATTCATTACGAACATTTTAAACCAAAAATCTTAATTCTAGGCCTACTAGTTTCCGAGAAAATGAAAATAAACCAAATTATGCCATACTTTTAGCTGAAAATATGTATGTTATTGTGCGATGCACATATTTTTTCTCAAAAACGGTAAGTCTGGCGTGGTTTTGACCATAACAAGATTTGTAGAGGCATTCATTACGAACATTTTAAACCAAAAATCTTAATTCTAGGCCTACTAGTTTCCGAGAAAATGAAAATAAACCAAATTATGCCATACTTTTAGCTGAAAATATGTATGTTATTGTGCGATGCACATATTTTTTCTCAAAAACGGTAAGTCTGGCGTGGTTTTGACCATAACAAGATTTGTAGAGGCATTCATTACGAACATTTTAAACCAAAAATCTTAATTCTAGGCCTACTAGTTTCCGAGAAAATGAAAATAAACCAAATTATGCCATACTTTTAGCTGAAAATATGTATGTTATTGTGCGATGCACATATTTTTTCTCAAAAACGGTAAGTCTGGCGTGGTTTTGACCATAACAAGATTTGTAGAGGCATTCATTACGAACATTTTAAACCAAAAATCTTAATTCTAGGCCTACTAGTTTCCGAGAAAATGAAAATAAACCAAATTATGCCATACTTTTAGCTGAAAATATGTATGTTATTGTGCGATGCACATATTTTTTCTCAAAAACGGTAAGTCTGGCGTGGTTGTGACCATAACAAGATTTGTAGAGGCATTCATTACGAACATTTTAAACCAAAAATCTTTATTCTAGGCCTACTAGTTTCCGAGAAAATGAAAATAAACCAAATTATGCCATACTTTTAGCTGAAAATATGTAAAAATATGTATGTTATTGTGCGATGCACATATTTTTTCTCAAAAACGGTAAGTCTGGCGTGGTTTTGACCATAACAAGATTTGTAGAGGCATTCATTACGAACATTTTAAACCAAAAATCTTAATTCTAGGCCTACTAGTTTCCGAGAAAATGAAAATAAACCAAATTATGCAATACTTTTAGCTGAAAATATGTAAAAATATGTATGTTATTGTGCGATGCACATATTTTTTCTCAAAAACGGTAAGTCTGGCGTGGTTTTGACCGTAACAAGATTTGTAGAGGCATTCATTACGAACATTTTAAACCAAAAATCTTTATTCTAGGCCTACTAGTTTCCGAGAAAATGAAAATAAACCAAATTATGCCATACTTTTAGCTGAAAATATGTAAAAATATGTATGTTATTGTGCGATGCACATATTTTTTCTCAAAAACGGTAAGTCTGGCGTGGTTTTGACCATAACAAGATTTGTAGAGGCATTCATTACGAACATTTTAAACCAAAAATCTTAATTCTAGGCCTACTAGTTTCCGAGAAAATGAAAATAAACCAAATTATGCCATACTTTTAGCTGAAAATATGTATGTTATTGTGCGATGCACATATTTTTTCTCAAAAACGGTAAGTCTGGCGTGGTTTTGACCATAACAAGATTTGTAGAGGCATTCATTACGAACATTTTAAACTAAAAATCTTAATTCTAGGCCTACTAGTTTCCGAGAAAATGAAAATAAACCAAATTATGCAATACTTTTAGCTGAAAATATGTAAAAATATGTATGTTATTGTGCGATGCACATATTTTTTCTCAAAAACGGTAAGTCTGGCGTGGTTTTGACCATAACAAGATTTGTAGAGGCATTCATTACGAACATTTTAAACCAAAAATCTTTATTCTAGGCCTACTAGTTTCCGAGAAAATGAAAATAAACCAAATTATGCCATACTTTTAGCTGAAAATATGTATGTTATTGTGCGATGCACATATTTTTTCTCAAAAACGGTAAGTCTGGCGTGGTTTTGACCATAACAAGATTTGTAGAGGCATTCATTACGAACATTTTAAACCAAAAATCTTAATTCTAGGCCTACTAGTTTCCGAGAAAATGAAAATAAACCAAATTATGCCATACTTTTAGCTGAAAATATGTAAAAATATGTATGTTATTGTGCGATGCACATATTTTTTCTCAAAAACGGTAAGTCTGGCGTGGTTTTGACCATAACAAGATTTGTAGAGGCATTCATTACGAACATTTTAAACCAAAAATCTTAATTCTAGGCCTACTAGTTTCCGAGAAAATGGAAATAAACCAAATTATGCCATACTTTTAGCTGAAAATATGTATGTTATTGTGCGATGCACATATTTTTTCTCAAAAACGGTAAGTCTGGCGTGGTTTTGACCATAACAAGATTTGTAGAGGCATTCATTACGAACATTTTAAACCAAAAATCTTTATTCTAGGCCTACTAGTTTCCGAGAAAATGAAAATAAACCAAATTATGCCATACTTTTAGCTGAAAATATGTATGTTATTGTGCGATGCACATATTTTTTCTCAAAAACGGTAAGTCTGGCGTGGTTTTGACCATAACAAGATTTGTAGAGGCATTCATTACGAACATTTTAAACCAAAAATCTTAATTCTAGGCCTACTAGTTTCCGAGAAAATGAAAATAAACCAAATTATGCCATACTTTTAGCTGAAAATATGTATGTTATTGTGCGATGCACATATTTTTTCTCAAAAACGGTAAGTCTGGCGTGGTTTTGACCATAACAAGATTTGTAGAGGCATTCATTACGAACATTTTAAACCAAAAATCTTAATTCTAGGCCTACTAGTTTCCGAGAAAATGAAAATAAACCAAATTATGCCATACTTTTAGCTGAAAATATGTATGTTATTGTGCGATGCACATATTTTTTCTCAAAAACGGTAAGTCTGGCGTGGTTTTGACCATAACAAGATTTGTAGAGGCATTCATTACGAACATTTTAAACCAAAAATCTTAATTCTAGGCCTACTAGTTTCCGAGAAAATGAAAATAAACCAAATTATGCCATACTTTTAGCTGAAAATATGTAAAAATATGTATGTTATTGTGCGATGCACATATTTTTTCTCAAAAACGGTAAGTCTGGCGTGGTTTTGACCATAACAAGATTTGTAGAGGCATTCATTACGAACATTTTAAACCAAAAATCTTAATTCTAGGCCTACTAGTTTCCGAGAAAATGAAAATAAACCAAATTATGCCATACTTTTAGCTGAAAATATGTATGTTATTGTGCGATGCACATATTTTTTCTCAAAAACGGTAAGTCTGGCGTGGTTTTGACCATAACAAGATTTGTAGAGGCATTCATTACGAACATTTTAAACCAAAAATCTTAATTCTAGGCCTACTAGTTTCCGAGAAAATGAAAATAAACCAAATTATGCCATACTTTTAGCTGAAAATATGTATGTTATTGTGCGATGCACATATTTTTTCTCAAAAACGGTAAGTCTGGCGTGGTTTTGACCATAACAAGATTTGTAGAGGCATTCATTACGAACATTTTAAACCAAAAATCTTTATTCTAGGCCTACTAGTTTCCGAGAAAATGAAAATAAACCAAATTATGCCATACTTTTAGCTGAAAATATGTATGTTATTGTGCGATGCACATATTTTTTCTCAAAAACGGTAAGTCTGGCGTGGTTTTGACCATAACAAGATTTGTAGAGGCATTCATTACGAACATTTTAAACCAAAAATCTTAATTCTAGGCCTACTAGTTTCCGAGAAAATGAAAATAAACCAAATTATGCCATACTTTTAGCTGAAAATATGTAAAAATATGTATGTTATTGTGCGATGCACATATTTTTTCTCAAAAACGGTAAGTCTGGCGTGGTTTTGACCATAACAAGATTTGTAGAGGCATTCATTACGAACATTTTAAACCAAAAATCTTAATTCTAGGCCTACTAGTTTCCGAGAAAATGAAAATAAACCAAATTATGCCATACTTTTAGCTGAAAATATGTATGTTATTGTGCGATGCACATATTTTTTCTCAAAAACGGTAAGTCTGGCGTGGTTTTGACCATAACAAGATTTGTAGAGGCATTCATTACGAACATTTTAAACCAAAAATCTTAATTCTAGGCCTACTAGTTTCCGAGAAAATGAAAATAAACCAAATTATGCCATACTTTT
This sequence comes from Myathropa florea, assembly GCA_930367185.1. NCBI lineage: Eukaryota > Metazoa > Arthropoda > Insecta > Diptera > Syrphidae > Myathropa > Myathropa florea. The sequence continues at coordinate 105,261 of CAKNEX010000012.1, forward strand.
AGCTGAAAATATGTATGTTATTGTGCGATGCACATATTTTTTCTCAAAAACGGTAAGTCTGGCGTGGTTTTGACCATAACAAGATTTGTAGAGGCATTCATTACGAACATTTTAAACCAAAAATCTTAATTCTAGGCCTACTAGTTTCCGAGAAAATGAAAATAAACCAAATTATGCCATACTTTTAGCTGAAAATATGTATGTTATTGTGCGATGCACATATTTTTTCTCAAAAACGGTAAGTCTGGCGTGGTTTTGACCATAACAAGATTTGTAGAGGCATTCATTACGAACATTTTAAACCAAAAATCTTAATTCTAGGCCTACTAGTTTCCGAGAAAATGAAAATAAACCAAATTATGCCATACTTTTAGCTGAAAATATGTATGTTATTGTGCGATGCACATATTTTTTCTCAAAAACGGTAAGTCTGGCGTGGTTTTGACCATAACAAGATTTGTAGAGGCATTCATTACGAACATTTTAAACCAAAAATCTTTATTCTAGGCCTACTAGTTTCCGAGAAAATGAAAATAAACCAAATTATGCCATACTTTTAGCTGAAAATATGTAAAAATATGTATGTTATTGTGCGATGCACATATTTTTTCTCAAAAACGGTAAGTCTGGCGTGGTTTTGACCATAACAAGATTTGTAGAGGCATTCATTACGAACATTTTAAACCAAAAATCTTAATTCTAGGCCTACTAGTTTCCGAGAAAATGAAAATAAACCAAATTATGCCATACTTTTAGCTGAAAATATGTATGTTATTGTGCGATGCACATATTTTTTCTCAAAAACGGTAAGTCTGGCGTGGTTTTGACCATAACAAGATTTGTAGAGGCATTCATTACGAACATTTTAAACCAAAAATCTTAATTCTAGGCCTACTAGTTTCCGAGAAAATGAAAATAAACCAAATTATGCCATACTTTTAGCTGAAAATATGTATGTTATTGTGCGATGCACATATTTTTTCTCAAAAACGGTAAGTCTGGCGTGGTTTTGACCATAACAAGATTTGTAGAGGCATTCATTACGAACATTTTAAACCAAAAATCTTAATTCTAGGCCTACTAGTTTCCGAGAAAATGAAAATAAACCAAATTATGCCATACTTTTAGCTGAAAATATGTATGTTATTGTGCGATGCACATATTTTTTCTCAAAAACGGTAAGTCTGGCGTGGTTTTGACCATAACAAGATTTGTAGAGGCATTCATTACGAACATTTTAAACCAAAAATCTTTATTCTAGGCCTACTAGTTTCCGAGAAAATGAAAATAAACCAAATTATGCCATACTTTTAGCTGAAAATATGTATGTTATTGTGCGATGCACATATTTTTTCTCAAAAACGGTAAGTCTGGCGTGGTTTTGACCATAACAAGATTTGTAGAGGCATTCATTACGAACATTTTAAACCAAAAATCTTAATTCTAGGCCTACTAGTTTCCGAGAAAATGAAAATAAACCAAATTATGCCATACTTTTAGCTGAAAATATGTATGTTATTGTGCGATGCACATATTTTTTCTCAAAAACGGTAAGTCTGGCGTGGTTTTGACCATAACAAGATTTGTAGAGGCATTCATTACGAACATTTTAAACCAAAAATCTTAATTCTAGGCCTACTAGTTTCCGAGAAAATGAAAATAAACCAAATTATGCCATACTTTTAGCTGAAAATATGTAAAAATATGTATGTTATTGTGCGATGCACATATTTTTTCTCAAAAACGGTAAATCTGGCGTGGTTTTGACCATAACAAGATTTGTAGAGGCATTCATTACGAACATTTTAAACCAAAAATCTTAATTCTAGGCCTACTAGTTTCCGAGAAAATGAAAATAAACCAAATTATGCCATACTTTTAGCTGAAAATATGTATGTTATTGTGCGATGCACATATTTTTTCTCAAAAACGGTAAGTCTGGCGTGGTTTTGACCATAACAAGATTTGTAGAGGCATTCATTACGAACATTTTAAACCAAAAATCTTAATTCTAGGCCTACTAGTTTCCGAGAAAATGAAAATAAACCAAATTATGCCATACTTTTAGCTGAAAATATGTATGTTATTGTGCGATGCACATATTTTTTCTCAAAAACGGTAAGTCTGGCGTGGTTTTGACCATAACAAGATTTGTAGAGGCATTCATTACGAACATTTTAAACCAAAAATCTTTATTCTAGGCCTACTAGTTTCCGAGAAAATGAAAATAAACCAAATTATGCCATACTTTTAGCTGAAAATATGTATGTTATTGTGCGATGCACATATTTTTTCTCAAAAACGGTAAGTCTGGCGTGGTTTTGACCATAACAAGATTTGTAGAGGCATTCATTACGAACATTTTAAACCAAAAATCTTAATTCTAGGCCTACTAGTTTCCGAGAAAATGAAAATAAACCAAATTATGCCATACTTTTAGCTGAAAATATGTATGTTATTGTGCGATGCACATATTTTTTCTCAAAAACGGTAAGTCTGGCGTGGTTTTGACCATAACAAGATTTGTAGAGGCATTCATTACGAACATTTTAAACCAAAAATCTTAATTCTAGGCCTACTAGTTTCCGAGAAAATGAAAATAAACCAAATTATGCCATACTTTTAGCTGAAAATATGTATGTTATTGTGCGATGCACATATTTTTTCTCAAAAACGGTAAGTCTGGCGTGGTTTTGACCATAACAAGATTTGTAGAGGCATTCATTACGAACATTTTAAACCAAAAATCTTAATTCTAGGCCTACTAGTTTCCGAGAAAATGAAAATAAACCAAATTATGCCATACTTTTAGCTGAAAATATGTATGTTATTGTGCGATGCACATATTTTTTCTCAAAAAACGGTAAGTCTGGCGTGGTTTTGACCATAACAAGATTTGTAGAGGCATTCATTACGAACATTTTAAACCAAAAATCTTAATTCTAGGCCTACTAGTTTCCGAGAAAATGAAAATAAACCAAATTATGCCATACTTTTAGCTGAAAATATGTATGTTATTGTGCGATGCACATATTTTTTCTCAAAAACGGTAAGTCTGGCGTGGTTTTGACATAACAAGATTTGTAGAGGCATTCATTACGAACATTTTAAACCAAAAATCTTAATTCTAGGCCTACTAGTTTCCGAGAAAATGAAAATAAACCAAATTATGCCATACTTTTAGCTGAAAATATGTATGTTATTGTGCGATGCACATATTTTTTCTCAAAAACGGTAAGTCTGGCGTGGTTTTGACCATAACAAGATTTGTAGAGGCATTCATTACGAACATTTTAAACCAAAAATCTTTATTCTAGGCCTACTAGTTTCCGAGAAAATGAAAATAAACCAAATTATGCCATACTTTTAGCTGAAAATATGTATGTTATTGTGCGATGCACATATTTTTT
>CAKNEX010000014.1:0-35974 GCA_930367185.1 Myathropa florea
ATGCCTCTACAAATCTTGTTATGGTCAAAACCACGCCAGACTTACCGTTTTTGAGAAAAAATATGTGCAACGCACAATAACATACATATTTTTACATATTTTCAGCTAAAAGTATGGCATAATTTGGTTTATTTTCATTTTCTCGGAAACTAGTAGGCCTAGAATTAAGATTTTTGGTTTTAAAATGTTCGTAATGAATGCCTCTACAAATCTTGTTATGGTCAAAACCACGCCAGACTTACCGTTTTTGAGAAAAAATATGTGCATCGCACAATAACATACATATTTTCAGCTAAAAGTATGGCATAATTTGGTTTATTTTCATTTTCTCGGAAACTAGTAGGCCTAGAATTAAGATTTTTGGTTTAAAATGTTCGTAATGAATGCCTCTACAAATCTTGTTATGGTCAAAACCACGCCAGACTTACCGTTTTTTGAGAAAAAATATGTGCAACGCACAATAACATACATATTTTTACATATTTTCAGCTAAAAGTATGGCATAATTTGGTTTATTTTCATTTTCTCGGAAACTAGTAGGCCTAGAATTAAGATTTTTGGTTTAAAATGTTCGTAATGAATGCCTCTACAAATCTTGTTATGGTCAAAACCACGCCAGACTTACCGTTTTTGAGAAAAAATATGTGCATCGCACAATAACATACATATTTTCAGCTAAAAGTATGGCATAATTTGGTTTATTTTCATTTTCTCGGAAACTAGTAGCCTAGAATTAAGATTTTTGGTTTAAAATGTTCGTAATGAATGCCTCTACAAATCTTGTTATGGTCAAAACCACGCCCAGACTTACCGTTTTTGAGAAAAAATATGTGCATCGCACAATAACATACATATTTTCAGCTAAAAGTATGGCATAATTTGGTTTATTTTCATTTTCTCGGAAACTAGTAGGCCTAGAATTAGATTTTTGGTTTAAAATGTTCGTAATGAATGCCTCTACAAATCTTGTTATGGTCAAAACCACGCCAGACTTACCGTTTTTGAGAAAAAATATGTGCAACGCACAATAACATACATATTTTTACATATTTTCAGCTAAAAGTATGGCATAATTTGGTTTATTTTCATTTTCTCGGAAACTAGTAGGCCTAGAATTAAGATTTTTGGTTTAAAATGTTCGTAATGAATGCCTCTACAAATCTTGTTATGGTCAAAACACGCCAGACTTACCGTTTTTGAGAAAAAATATGTGCATCGCACAATAACATACATATTTTCAGCTAAAAGTATGGCATAATTTGGTTTATTTTCATTTTCTCGGAAACTAGTAGGCCTAGAATTAAGATTTTTGGTTTAAAATGTTCGTAATGAATGCCTCTACAAATCTTGTTATGGTCAAAACCACGCCAGACTTACCGTTTTTGAGAAAAAATATGTGCATCGCACAATAACATACATATTTTCAGCTAAAAGTATGGCATAATTTGGTTTATTTTCATTTTCTCGGAAACTAGTAGGCCTAGAATTAAGATTTTTGGTTTAAAATGTTCGTAATGAATGCCTCTACAAATCTTGTTATGGTCAAAACCACGCCAGACTTACCGTTTTTGAGAAAAAATATGTGCAACGCACAATAACATACATATTTTTACATATTTCAGCTAAAAGTATGGCATAATTTGGTTTATTTTCATTTTCTCGGAAACTAGTAGGCCTAGAATTAAGATTTTTGGTTTAAAATGTTCGTAATGAATGCCTCTACAAATCTTGTTATGGTCAAAACCACGCCAGACTTACCGTTTTTGAGAAAAAATATGTGCATCGCACAATAACATACATATTTTCAGCTAAAAGTATGGCATAATTTGGTTTATTTTCATTTTCTCGGAAACTAGTAGGCCTAGAATTAAGATTTTTGGTTTAAAATGTTCGTATTGAATGCCTCTACAAATCTTGTTATGGTCAAAACCACGCCAGACTTACCGTTTTTGAGAAAAAATATGTGCAACGCACAATAACATACATATTTTTACATATTTTCAGCTAAAAGTATGGCATAATTTGGTTTATTTTCATTTTCTCGGAAACTAGTAGGCCTAGAATTAAGATTTTTGGTTTAAAATGTTCGTAATGAATGCCTCTACAAATCTTGTTATGGGTCAAAACCACGCCAGACTTACCGTTTTGAGAAAAAATATGTGCATCGCACAATAACATACATATTTTCAGCTAAAAGTATGGCATAATTTGGTTTATTTTCATTTTCTCGGAAACTAGTAGGCCTAGAATTAAGATTTTTAGTTTAAAATGTTCGTAATGAATGCCTCTACAAATCTTGTTATGGTCAAAACCACGCCAGACTTACCGTTTTTGAGAAAAAATATGTGCATCGCACAATAACATACATATTTTCAGCTAAAAGTATGGCATAATTTGGTTTATTTTCATTTTCTCGGAAACTAGTAGGCCTAGAATTAAGATTTTTGGTTTAAAATGTTCGTAATGAATGCCTCTACAAATCTTGTTATGGTCAAAACCACGCCAGACTTACCGTTTTTGAGAAAAAATATGTGCATCGCACAATAACATACATATTTTCAGCTAAAAGTATGGCATAATTTGGTTTATTTTCATTTTCTCGGAAACTAGTAGGCCTAGAATTAAGATTTTTGGTTTAAAATGTTCGTAATGAATGCCTCTACAAATCTTGTTATGGTCAAAACCACGCCAGACTTACCGTTTTTGAGAAAAAATATGTGCAACGCACAATAACATACATATTTTTACATATTTTCAGCTAAAAGTATGGCATAATTTGGTTTATTTTCATTTTCTCGGAAACTAGTAGGCCTAGAATTAAGATTTTTGGTTTAAAATGTTCGTAATGAATGCCTCTACAAATCTTGTTATGGTCAAAACCACGCCAGACTTACCGTTTTTGAGAAAAAATATGTGCAACGCACAATAACATACATATTTTTACATATTTTCAGCTAAAAGTATGGCATAATTTGGTTTATTTTCATTTTCTCGGAAACTAGTAGGCCTAGAATTAAGATTTTTGGTTTAAAATGTTCGTAATGAATGCCTCTACAAATCTTGTTATGGTCAAAACCACGCCAGACTTACCGTTTTTGAGAAAAAATATGTGCATCGCACAATAACATACATATTTTCAGCTAAAAGTATGGCATAATTTGGTTTATTTTCATTTTCTCGGAAACTAGTAGGCCTAGAATTAAGATTTTTGGTTTAAAATGTTCGTAATGAATGCCTCTACAAATCTTGTTATGGTCAAAACCACGCCAGACTTACCGTTTTTGAGAAAAAATATGTGCATCGCACAATAACATACATATTTTCAGCTAAAAGTATGGCATAATTGGTTTATTTTCATTTTCTCGGAAACTAGTAGGCCTAGAATTAAGATTTTTGGTTTAAAATGTTCGTAATGAATGCCTCTACAAATCTTGTTATGGTCAAAACCACGCCAGACTTACCGTTTTTGAGAAAAAATATGTGCAACGCACAATAACATACATATTTTTACATATTTTCAGCTAAAAGTATGGCATAATTTGGTTTATTTTCATTTTCTCGGAAACTAGTAGGCCTAGAATTAAGATTTTTGGTTTAAAATGTTCGTAATGAATGCCTCTACAAATCTTGTTATGGTCAAAACCACGCCAGACTTACCGTTTTTGAGAAAAAATATGTGCATCGCACAATAACATACATATTTTCAGCTAAAAGTATGGCATAATTTGGTTTATTTTCATTTTCTCGGAAACTAGTAGGCCTAGAATTAAGATTTTTGGTTTAAAATGTTCGTAATGAATGCCTCTACAAATCTTGTTATGGTCAAAACCACGCCAGACTTACCGTTTTTGAGAAAAAATATGTGCATCGCACAATAACATACATATTTTCAGCTAAAAGTATGGCATAATTTGGTTTATTTTCATTTTCTCGGAAACTAGTAGGCCTAGAATTAAGATTTTTGGTTAAAATGTTCGTAATGAATGCCTCTACAAATCTTGTTATGGTCAAAACCACGCCAGACTTACCGTTTTTGAGAAAAAATATGTGCATCGCACAATAACATACATATTTTCAGCTAAAAGTATGGCATAATTTGGTTTATTTTCATTTTCTCGGAAACTAGTAGGCCTAGAATTAAGATTTTTGGTTTAAAATGTTCGTAATGAATGCCTCTACAAATCTTGTTATGGTCAAAACCACGCCAGACTTACCGTTTTGAGAAAAAAATATGTGCAACGCACAATAACATACATTAATTTACATATTTTCAGCTAAAAGTATGGCATAATTTGGTTTATTTTCATTTTCTCGGAAACTAGTAGGCCTAGAATTAAGATTTTTGGTTTAAAATGTTCGTAATGAATGCCTCTACAAATCTTGTTATGGTCAAAACCACGCCAGACTTACCGTTTTTGAGAAAAAATATGTGCAACGCACAATAACATACATATTTTTACATATTTTCAGCTAAAAGTATGGCATAATTTGGTTTATTTTCATTTTCTCGGAAACTAGTAGGCCTAGAATTAAGATTTTTGGTTTAAAAATGTTCGTAATGAATGCCTCTACAAATCTTGTTATGGTCAAAACCACGCCAGACTTACCGTTTTTGAGAAAAAATATGTGCATCGCACAATAACATACATATTTTCAGCTAAAAGTATGGCATAATTTGGTTTTTTTCATTTTCTCGGAAACTAGTAGGCCTAGAATTAAGATTTTTTGGTTTAAAATGTTCGTAATGAATGCCTCTACAAATCTTGTTATGGTCAAAACCACGCCAGACTTACCGTTTTTGAGAAAAAATATGTGCATCGCACAATAACATACATATTTTCAGCTAAAAGTATGGCATAATTTGGTTTATTTTCATTTTCTCGGAAACTAGTAGGCCTAGAATTAAGATTTTTGGTTTAAAATGTTCGTAATGAATGCCTCTACAAATCTTGTTATGGTCAAAACCACGCCAGACTTACCGTTTTTGAGAAAAAATATGTGCAACGCACAATAACATACATATTTTTACATATTTTCAGCTAAAAGTATGGCATAATTTGGTTTATTTTCATTTTCTCGGAAACTAGTAGGCCTAGAATTAAGATTTTTGGTTTAAAATGTTCGTAATGAATGCCTCTACAAATCTTGTTATGGTCAAAACCACGCCAGACTTACCGTTTTTGAGAAAAAATATGTGCATCGCACAATAACATACATATTTTCAGCTAAAAGTATGGCATAATTTGGTTTATTTTCATTTTCTCGGAAACTAGTAGGCCTAGAATTAAGATTTTTGGTTTAAAATGTTCGTAATGAATGCCTCTACAAATCTTGTTATGGTCAAAACCACGCCAGACTTACCGTTTTTGAGAAAAAATATGTGCAACGCACAATAACATACATATTTTTACATATTTTCAGCTAAAAGTATGGCATAATTTGGTTTATTTTCATTTTCTCGGAAACTAGTAGGCCTAGAATTAAGATTTTTGGTTTAAAATGTTCGTAATGAATGCCTCTACAAATCTTGTTATGGTCAAAACCACGCCAGACTTACCGTTTTTGAGAAAAAATATGTGCATCGCACAATAACATACATATTTTCAGCTAAAAGTATGGCATAATTTGGTTTATTTTCATTTTCTCGGAAACTAGTAGGCCTAGAATTAAGATTTTGGTTTAAAATGTTCGTAATGAATGCCTCTACAAATCTTGTTATGGTCAAAACCACGCCAGACTTACCGTTTTTGAGAAAAAATATGTGCATCGCACAATAACATACATATTTTCAGCTAAAAGTATGGCATAATTTGGTTTATTTTCATTTTCTCGGAAACTAGTAGGCCTAGAATTAAGATTTTTGGTTTAAAATGTTCGTAATGAATGCCTCTACAATCTTGTTATGGTCAAAACCACGCCAGACTTACCGTTTTGAGAAAAAATATGTGCATCGCACAATATCCATACATATTTTCAGCTAAAAGTATGGCATAATTTGGTTTATTTTCATTTTCTCGGAAACTAGTAGGCCTAGAATTAAGATTTTTGGTTTAAAATGTTCGTAATGAATGCCTCTACAAATCTTGTTATGGTCAAAACCACGCCAGACTTACCGTTTTTTGAGAAAAAATATGTGCAACGCACAATAACATACATATTTTTACATATTTTCAGCTAAAAGTTATGGCATAATTTGGTTTATTTTCATTTTCTCGGAAACTAGTAGGCCTAGAATTAAGATTTTTGGTTTAAAATGTTCGTAATGAATGCCTCTACAAATCTTGTTATGGTCAAAACCACGCCAGACTTACCGTTTTTGAGAAAAAATATGTGCATCGCACAATAACATACATATTTTCAGCTAAAAGTATGGCATAATTTGGTTTATTTTCATTTTCTCGGAAACTAGTAGGCCTAGAATTAAGATTTTTGGTTTAAAATGTTCGTAATGAATGCCTCTACAAATCTTGTTATGGTCAAAACCACGCCAGACTTACCGTTTTTGAGAAAAAATATGTGCATCGCACAATAACATACATATTTTCAGCTAAAAGTATGGCATAATTTGGTTTATTTTCATTTTCTCGGAAACTAGTAGGCCTAGAATTAAGATTTTTGGTTTAAAATGTTCGTAATGAATGCCTCTACAAATCTTGTTATGGTCAAAACCACGCCAGACTTACCGTTTTTGAGAAAAAATATGTGCATCGCACAATAACATACATATTTTCAGCTAAAAGTATGGCATAATTTGGTTTATTTTCATTTTCTCGGAAACTAGTAGGCCTAGAATTAAGATTTTTGGTTTAAAATGTTCGTAATGAATGCCTCTACAAATCTTGTTATGGTCAAAACCACGCCAGACTTACCGTTTTTGAGAAAAAATATGTGCAACGCACAATAACATACATATTTTTACATATTTTCAGCTAAAAGTATGGCATAATTTGGTTTATTTTCATTTTCTCGGAAACTAGTAGGCCTAGAATTAAGATTTTTGGTTTAAAATGTTCGTAATGAATGCCTCTACAAATCTTGTTATGGTCAAAACCACGCCAGACTTACCGTTTTTGAGAAAAAATATGTGCATCGCACAATAACATACATATTTTCAGCTAAAAGTATGGCATAATTTGGTTTATTTTCATTTTCTCGGAAACTAGTAGGCCTAGAATTAAGATTTTTGGTTTAAAATGTTCGTAATGAATGCCTCTACAAATCTTGTTATGGTCAAAACCACGCCAGACTTACCGTTTTTGAGAAAAAATATGTGCATCGCACAATAACATACATATTTTCAGCTAAAAGTATGGCATAATTTGGTTTATTTTCATTTTCTCGGAAACTAGTAGGCCTAGAATTAAGATTTTTGGTTTAAAATGTTCGTAATGAATGCCTCTACAAATCTTGTTATGGTCAAAACCACGCCAGACTTACCGTTTTTGAGAAAAAATATGTGCAACGCACAATAACATACATATTTTTACATATTTTCAGCTAAAAGTATGGCATAATTTGGTTTATTTTCATTTTCTCGGAAACTAGTAGGCCTAGAATTAAGATTTTTGGTTTAAAATGTTCGTAATGAATGCCTCTACAAATCTTGTTATGGTCAAAACCACGCCAGACTTACCGTTTTTGAGAAAAAATATGTGCATCGCACAATAACATACATATTTTCAGCTAAAAGTATGGCATAATTTGGTTTATTTTCATTTTCTCGGAAACTAGTAGGCCTAGAATTAAGATTTTTGGTTTAAAATGTTCGTAATGAATGCCTCTACAAATCTTGTTATGGTCAAAACCACGCCAGACTTACCGTTTTTGAGAAAAAATATGTGCATCGCACAATAACATACATATTTTCAGCTAAAAGTATGGCATAATTTGGTTTATTTTCATTTTCTCGGAAACTAGTAGGCCTAGAATTAAGATTTTTGGTTTAAAATGTTCGTAATGAATGCCTCTACAAATCTTGTTATGGTCAAAACCACGCCAGACTTACCGTTTTTGAGAAAAAATATGTGCAACGCACAATAACATACATATTTTTACATATTTTCAGCTAAAAGTATGGCATAATTTGGTTTATTTTCATTTTCTCGGAAACTAGTAGGCCTAGAATTAAGATTTTTGGTTTAAAATGTTCGTAATGAATGCCTCTACAAATCTTGTTATGGTCAAAACCACGCCAGACTTACCGTTTTTGAGAAAAAATATGTGCATCGCACAATAACATACATATTTTCAGCTAAAAGTATGGCATAATTTGGTTTATTTTCATTTTCTCGGAAACTAGTAGGCCTAGAATTAAGATTTTTGGTTTAAAATGTTCGTAATGAATGCCTCTACAAATCTTGTTATGGTCAAAACCACGCCAGACTTACAGTTTTTGAGAAAAAATATGTGCAACGCACAATAACATACATATTTTTACATATTTTCAGCTAAAAGTATGGCATAATTTGGTTTATTTTCATTTTCTCGGAAACTAGTAGGCCTAGAATTAAGATTTTTGGTTTAAAATGTTCGTAATGAATGCCTCTACAAATCTTGTTATGGTCAAAACCACGCCAGACTTACCGTTTTTGAGAAAAAATATGTGCAACGCACAATAACATACATATTTTTACATATTTTCAGCTAAAAGTATGGCATAATTTGGTTTATTTTCATTTTCTCGGAAACTAGTAGGCCTAGAATTAAGATTTTTGGTTTAAAATGTTCGTAATGAATGCCTCTACAAATCTTGTTATGGTCAAAACCACGCCAGACTTACCGTTTTTGAGAAAAAATATGTGCAACGCACAATAACATACATATTTTTACATATTTTCAGCTAAAAGTATGGCATAATTTGGTTTATTTTCATTTTCTCGGAAACTAGTAGGCCTAGAATTAAGATTTTTGGTTTAAAATGTTCGTAATGAATGCCTCTACAAATCTTGTTATGGTCAAAACCACGCCAGACTTACCGTTTTTGAGAAAAAATATGTGCATCGCACAATAACATACATATTTTCAGCTAAAAGTATGGCATAATTTGGTTTATTTTCATTTTCTCGGAAACTAGTAGGCCTAGAATTAAGATTTTTGGTTTAAAATGTTCGTAATGAATGCCTCTACAAATCTTGTTATGGTCAAAACCACGCCAGACTTACCGTTTTTGAGAAAAAATATGTGCATCGCACAATAACATACATATTTTCAGCTAAAAGTATGGCATAATTTGGTTTATTTTCATTTTCTCGGAAACTAGTAGGCCTAGAATTAAGATTTTTGGTTTAAAATGTTCGTAATGAATGCCTCTACAAATCTTGTTATGGTCAAAACCACGCCAGACTTACCGTTTTTGAGAAAAAATATGTGCATCGCACAATAACATACATATTTTCAGCTAAAAGTATGGCATAATTTGGTTTATTTTCATTTTCTCGGAAACTAGTAGGCCTAGAATTAAGATTTTTGGTTTAAAATGTTCGTAATGAATGCCTCTACAAATCTTGTTATGGTCAAAACCACGCCAGACTTACCGTTTTTGAGAAAAAATATGTGCAACGCACAATAACATACATATTTTTACATATTTTCAGCTAAAAGTATGGCATAATTTGGTTTATTTTCATTTTCTCGGAAACTAGTAGGCCTAGAATTAAGATTTTTGGTTTAAAATGTTCGTAATGAATGCCTCTACAAATCTTGTTATGGTCAAAACCACGCCAGACTTACCGTTTTTGAGAAAAAATATGTGCATCGCACAATAACATACATATTTTCAGCTAAAAGTATGGCATAATTTGGTTTATTTTCATTTTCTCGGAAACTAGTAGGCCTAGAATTAAGATTTTTGGTTTAAAATGTTCGTAATGAATGCCTCTACAAATCTTGTTATGGTCAAAACCACGCCAGACTTACCGTTTTTGAGAAAAAATATGTGCATCGCACAATAACATACATATTTTCAGCTAAAAGTATGGCATAATTTGGTTTATTTTCATTTTCTCGGAAACTAGTAGGCCTAGAATTAAGATTTTTGGTTTAAAATGTTCGTAATGAATGCCTCTACAAATCTTGTTATGGTCAAAACCACGCCAGACTTACCGTTTTTGAGAAAAAATATGTGCATCGCACAATAACATACATATTTTCAGCTAAAAGTATGGCATAATTTGGTTTATTTTCATTTTCTCGGAAACTAGTAGGCCTAGAATTAAGATTTTTGGTTTAAAATGTTCGTAATGAATGCCTCTACAAATCTTGTTATGGTCAAAACCACGCCAGACTTACCGTTTTTGAGAAAAAATATGTGCAACGCACAATAACATACATATTTTTACATATTTTCAGCTAAAAGTATGGCATAATTTGGTTTATTTTCATTTTCTCGGAAACTAGTAGGCCTAGAATTAAGATTTTTGGTTTAAAATGTTCGTAATGAATGCCTCTACAAATCTTGTTATGGTCAAAACCACGCCAGACTTACCGTTTTTGAGAAAAAATATGTGCAACGCACAATAACATACATATTTTTACATATTTTCAGCTAAAAGTATGGCATAATTTGGTTTATTTTCATTTTCTCGGAAACTAGTAGGCCTAGAATTAAGATTTTTGGTTTAAAATGTTCGTAATGAATGCCTCTACAAATCTTGTTATGGTCAAAACCACGCCAGACTTACCGTTTTTGAGAAAAAATATGTGCATCGCACAATAACATACATATTTTCAGCTAAAAGTATGGCATAATTTGGTTTATTTTCATTTTCTCGGAAACTAGTAGGCCTAGAATTAAGATTTTTGGTTTAAAATGTTCGTAATGAATGCCTCTACAAATCTTGTTATGGTCAAAACCACGCCAGACTTACCGTTTTTGAGAAAAAATATGTGCATCGCACAATAACATACATATTTTTACATATTTTCAGCTAAAAGTATGGCATAATTTGGTTTATTTTCATTTTCTCGGAAACTAGTAGGCCTAGAATTAAGATTTTTGGTTTAAAATGTTCGTAATGAATGCCTCTACAAATCTTGTTATGGTCAAAACCACGCCAGACTTACCGTTTTTGAGAAAAAATATGTGCAACGCACAATAACATACATATTTTTACATATTTTCAGCTAAAAGTATGGCATAATTTGGTTTATTTTCATTTTCTCGGAAACTAGTAGGCCTAGAATTAAGATTTTTGGTTTAAAATGTTCGTAATGAATGCCTCTACAAATCTTGTTATGGTCAAAACCACGCCAGACTTACCGTTTTTGAGAAAAAATATGTGCATCGCACAATAACATACATATTTTCAGCTAAAAGTATGGCATAATTTGGTTTATTTTCATTTTCTCGGAAACTAGTAGGCCTAGAATTAAGATTTTTGGTTTAAAATGTTCGTAATGAATGCCTCTACAAATCTTGTTATGGTCAAAACCACGCCAGACTTACCGTTTTTGAGAAAAAATATGTGCATCGCACAATAACATACATATTTTCAGCTAAAAGTATGGCATAATTTGGTTTATTTTCATTTTCTCGGAAACTAGTAGGCCTAGAATTAAGATTTTTGGTTTAAAATGTTCGTAATGAATGCCTCTACAAATCTTGTTATGGTCAAAACCACGCCAGACTTACCGTTTTTGAGAAAAAATATGTGCAACGCACAATAACATACATATTTTTACATATTTTCAGCTAAAAGTATGGCATAATTTGGTTTATTTTCATTTTCTCGGAAACTAGTAGGCCTAGAATTAAGATTTTTGGTTTAAAATGTTCGTAATGAATGCCTCTACAAATCTTGTTATGGTCAAAACCACGCCAGACTTACCGTTTTTGAGAAAAAATATGTGCATCGCACAATAACATACATATTTTCAGCTAAAAGTATGGCATAATTTGGTTTATTTTCATTTTCTCGGAAACTAGTAGGCCTAGAATTAAGATTTTTGGTTTAAAATGTTCGTAATGAATGCCTCTACAAATCTTGTTATGGTCAAAACCACGCCAGACTTACCGTTTTTGAGAAAAAATATGTGCATCGCACAATAACATACATATTTTCAGCTAAAAGTATGGCATAATTTGGTTTATTTTCATTTTCTCGGAAACTAGTAGGCCTAGAATTAAGATTTTTGGTTTAAAATGTTCGTAATGAATGCCTCTACAAATCTTGTTATGGTCAAAACCACGCCAGACTTACCGTTTTTGAGAAAAAATATGTGCATCGCACAATAACATACATATTTTCAGCTAAAAGTATGGCATAATTTGGTTTATTTTCATTTTCTCGGAAACTAGTAGGCCTAGAATTAAGATTTTTGGTTTAAAATGTTCGTAATGAATGCCTCTACAAATCTTGTTATGGTCAAAACCACGCCAGACTTACCGTTTTTGAGAAAAAATATGTGCATCGCACAATAACATACATATTTTCAGCTAAAAGTATGGCATAATTTGGTTTATTTTCATTTTCTCGGAAACTAGTAGGCCTAGAATTAAGATTTTTGGTTTAAAATGTTCGTAATGAATGCCTCTACAAATCTTGTTATGGTCAAAACCACGCCAGACTTACCGTTTTTGAGAAAAAATATGTGCATCGCACAATAACATACATATTTTCAGCTAAAAGTATGGCATAATTTGGTTTATTTTCATTTTCTCGGAAACTAGTAGGCCTAGAATTAAGATTTTTGGTTTAAAATGTTCGTAATGAATGCCTCTACAAATCTTGTTATGGTCAAAACCACGCCAGACTTACCGTTTTTGAGAAAAAATATGTGCATCGCACAATAACATACATATTTTCAGCTAAAAGTATGGCATAATTTGGTTTATTTTCATTTTCTCGGAAACTAGTAGGCCTAGAATTAAGATTTTTGGTTTAAAATGTTCGTAATGAATGCCTCTACAAATCTTGTTATGGTCAAAACCACGCCAGACTTACCGTTTTTGAGAAAAAATATGTGCATCGCACAATAACATACATATTTTCAGCTAAAAGTATGGCATAATTTGGTTTATTTTCATTTTCTCGGAAACTAGTAGGCCTAGAATTAAGATTTTTGGTTTAAAATGTTCGTAATGAATGCCTCTACAAATCTTGTTATGGTCAAAACCACGCCAGACTTACCGTTTTTGAGAAAAAATATGTGCATCGCACAATAACATACATATTTTCAGCTAAAAGTATGGCATAATTTGGTTTATTTTCATTTTCTCGGAAACTAGTAGGCCTAGAATTAAGATTTTTGGTTTAAAATGTTCGTAATGAATGCCTCTACAAATCTTGTAATGGTCAAAACCACGCCAGACTTACCGTTTTTGAGAAAAAATATGTGCATCGCACAATAACATACATATTTTCAGCTAAAAGTATGGCATAATTTGGTTTATTTTCATTTTCTCGGAAACTAGTAGGCCTAGAATTAAGATTTTTGGTTTAAAATGTTCGTAATGAATGCCTCTACAAATCTTGTTATGGTCAAAACCACGCCAGTCTTACCGTTTTTGAGAAAAAATATGTGCATCGCACAATAACATACATATTTTCAGCTAAAAGTATGGCATAATTTGGTTTATTTTCATTTTCTCGGAAACTAGTAGGCCTAGAATTAAGATTTTTGGTTTAAAATGTTCGTAATGAATGCCTCTACAAATCTTGTTATGGTCAAAACCACGCCAGACTTACCGTTTTTGAGAAAAAATATGTGCATCGCACAATAACATACATATTTTCAGCTAAAAGTATGGCATAATTTGGTTTATTTTCATTTTCTCGGAAACTAGTAGGCCTAGAATAAAGATTTTTGGTTTAAAATGTTCGTAATGAATGCCTCTACAAATCTTGTTATGGTCAAAACCACGCCAGACTTACCGTTTTTGAGAAAAAATATGTGCATCGCACAATAACATACATATTTTCAGCTAAAAGTATGGCATAATTTGGTTTATTTTCATTTTCTCGGAAACTAGTAGGCCTAGAATTAAGATTTTTGGTTTAAAATGTTCGTAATGAATGCCTCTACAAATCTTGTTATGGTCAAAACCACGCCAGACTTACCGTTTTTGAGAAAAAATATGTGCAACGCACAATAACATACATATTTTTACATATTTTCAGCTAAAAGTATGGCATAATTTGGTTTATTTTCATTTTCTCGGAAACTAGTAGGCCTAGAATTAAGATTTTTGGTTTAAAATGTTCGTAATGAATGCCTCTACAAATCTTGTTATGGTCAAAACCACGCCAGACTTACCGTTTTTGAGAAAAAATATGTGCAACGCACAATAACATACATATTTTTACATATTTTCAGCTAAAAGTATGGCATAATTTGGTTTATTTTCATTTTCTCGGAAACTAGTAGGCCTAGAATTAAGATTTTTGGTTTAAAATGTTCGTAATGAATGCCTCTACAAATCTTGTTATGGTCAAAACCACGCCAGACTTACCGTTTTTGAGAAAAAATATGTGCAACGCACAATAACATACATATTTTTACATATTTTCAGCTAAAAGTATGGCATAATTTGGTTTATTTTCATTTTCTCGGAAACTAGTAGGCCTAGAATTAAGATTTTTGGTTTAAAATGTTCGTAATGAATGCCTCTACAAATCTTGTTATGGTCAAAACCACGCCAGACTTACCGTTTTTGAGAAAAAATATGTGCATCGCACAATAACATACATATTTTCAGCTAAAAGTATGGCATAATTTGGTTTATTTTCATTTTCTCGGAAACTAGTAGGCCTAGAATTAAGATTTTTGGTTTAAAATGTTCGTAATGAATGCCTCTACAAATCTTGTTATGGTCAAAACCACGCCAGACTTACCGTTTTTGAGAAAAAATATGTGCAACGCACAATAACATACATATTTTTACATATTTTCAGCTAAAAGTATGGCATAATTTGGTTTATTTTCATTTTCTCGGAAACTAGTAGGCCTAGAATTAAGATTTTTGGTTTAAAATGTTCGTAATGAATGCCTCTACAAATCTTGTTATGGTCAAAACCACGCCAGACTTACCGTTTTTGAGAAAAAATATGTGCAACGCACAATAACATACATATTTTTACATATTTTCAGCTAAAAGTATGGCATAATTTGGTTTATTTTCATTTTCTCGGAAACTAGTAGGCCTAGAATTAAGATTTTTGGTTTAAAATGTTCGTAATGAATGCCTCTACAAATCTTGTTATGGTCAAAACCACGCCAGACTTACCGTTTTTGAGAAAAAATATGTGCATCGCACAATAACATACATATTTTCAGCTAAAAGTATGGCATAATTTGGTTTATTTTCATTTTCTCGGAAACTAGTAGGCCTAGAATTAAGATTTTTGGTTTAAAATGTTCGTAATGAATGCCTCTACAAATCTTGTTATGGTCAAAACCACGCCAGACTTACCGTTTTTGAGAAAAAATATGTGCAACGCACAATAACATACATATTTTTACATATTTTCAGCTAAAAGTATGGCATAATTTGGTTTATTTTCATTTTCTCGGAAACTAGTAGGCCTAGAATTAAGATTTTTGGTTTAAAATGTTCGTAATGAATGCCTCTACAAATCCTGTTATGGTCAAAACCACGCCAGACTTACCGTTTTTGAGAAAAAATATGTGCAACGCACAATAACATACATATTTTTACATATTTTCAGCTAAAAGTATGGCATAATTTGGTTTATTTTCATTTTCTCGGAAACTAGTAGGCCTAGAATTAAGATTTTTGGTTTAAAATGTTCGTAATGAATGCCTCTACAAATCTTGTTATGGTCAAAACCACGCCAGACTTACCGTTTTTGAGAAAAAATATGTGCAACGCACAATAACATACATATTTTTACATATTTTCAGCTAAAAGTATGGCATAATTTGGTTTATTTTCATTTTCTCGGAAACTAGTAGGCCTAGAATTAAGATTTTTGGTTTAAAATGTTCGTAATGAATGCCTCTACAAATCTTGTTATGGTCAAAACCACGCCAGACTTACCGTTTTTGAGAAAAAATATGTGCAACGCACAATAACATACATATTTTTACATATTTTCAGCTAAAAGTATGGCATAATTTGGTTTATTTTCATTTTCTCGGAAACTAGTAGGCCTAGAATTAAGATTTTTGGTTTAAAATGTTCGTAATGAATGCCTCTACAAATCTTGTTATGGTCAAAACCACGCCAGACTTACCGTTTTTGAGAAAAAATATGTGCAACGCACAATAACATACATATTTTTATATATTTTAAGCTAAAAGTATGGCATAATTTGGTTTATTTTCATTTTCTCGGAAACTAGTAGGCCTAGAATTAAGATTTTTGGTTTAAAATGTTCGTAATGAATGCCTCTACAAATCTTGTTATGGTCAAAACCACGCCAGACTTACCGTTTTTGAGAAAAAATATGTGCATCGCACAATAACATACATATTTTCAGCTAAAAGTATGGCATAATTTGGTTTATTTTCATTTTCTCGGAAACTAGTAGGCCTAGAATTAAGATTTTTGGTTTAAAATGTTCGTAATGAATGCCTCTACAAATCTTGTTATGGTCAAAACCACGCCAGACTTACCGTTTTTGAGAAAAAATATGTGCATCGCACAATAACATACATATTTTCAGCTAAAAGTATGGCATAATTTGGTTTATTTTCATTTTCTCGGAAACTAGTAGGCCTAGAATTAAGATTTTTGGTTTAAAATGTTCGTAATGAATGCCTCTACAAATCTTGTTATGGTCAAAACCACGCCAGACTTACCGTTTTTGAGAAAAAATATGTGCAACGCACAATAACATACATATTTTTACATATTTTCAGCTAAAAGTATGGCATAATTTGGTTTATTTTCATTTTCTCGGAAACTAGTAGGCCTAGAATTAAGATTTTTGGTTTAAAATGTTCGTAATGAATGCCTCTACAAATCTTGTTATGGTCAAAACCACGCCAGACTTACCGTTTTTGAGAAAAAATATGTGCATCGCACAATAACATACATATTTTCAGCTAAAAGTATGGCATAATTTGGTTTATTTTCATTTTCTCGGAAACTAGTAGGCCTAGAATTAAGATTTTTGGTTTAAAATGTTCGTAATGAATGCCTCTACAAATCTTGTTATGGTCAAAACCACGCCAGACTTACCGTTTTTGAGAAAAAATATGTGCATCGCACAATAACATACATATTTTCAGCTAAAAGTATGGCATAATTTGGTTTATTTTCATTTTCTCGGAAACTAGTAGGCCTAGAATTAAGATTTTTGGTTTAAAATGTTCGTAATGAATGCCTCTACAAATCTTGTTATGGTCAAAACCACGCCAGACTTACCGTTTTTGAGAAAAAATATGTGCAACGCACAATAACATACATATTTTTACATATTTTCAGCTAAAAGTATGGCATAATTTGGTTTATTTTCATTTTCTCGGAAACTAGTAGGCCTAGAATTAAGATTTTTGGTTTAAAATGTTCGTAATGAATGCCTCTACAAATCTTGTTATGGTGAAAACCACGCCAGACTTACCGTTTTTGAGAAAAAATATGTGCAACGCACAATAACATACATATTTTTACATATTTTCAGCTAAAAGTATGGCATAATTTGGTTTATTTTCATTTTCTCGGAAACTAGTAGGCCTAGAATTAAGATTTTTGGTTTAAAATGTTCGTAATGAATGCCTCTACAAATCTTGTTATGGTCAAAACCACGCCAGACTTACCGTTTTTGAGAAAAAATATGTGCATCGCACAATAACATACATATTTTCAGCTAAAAGTATGGCATAATTTGGTTTATTTTCATTTTCTCGGAAACTAGTAGGCCTAGAATTAAGATTTTTGGTTTAAAATGTTCGTAATGAATGCCTCTACAAATCTTGTTATGGTCAAAACCACGCCAGACTTACCGTTTTTGAGAAAAAATATGTGCAACGCACAATAACATACATATTTTTACATATTTTCAGCTAAAAGTATGGCATAATTTGGTTTATTTTCATTTTCTCGGAAACTAGTAGGCCTAGAATTAAGATTTTTGGTTTAAAATGTTCGTAATGAATGCCTCTACAAATCTTGTTATGGTCAAAACCACGCCAGACTTACCGTTTTTGAGAAAAAATATGTGCAACGCACAATAACATACATATTTTTACATATTTTCAGCTAAAAGTATGGCATAATTTGGTTTATTTTCATTTTCTCGGAAACTAGTAGGCCTAGAATTAAGATTTTTGGTTTAAAATGTTCGTAATGAATGCCTCTACAAATCTTGTTATGGTCAAAACCACGCCAGACTTACCGTTTTTGAGAAAAAATATGTGCATCGCACAATAACATACATATTTTCAGCTAAAAGTATGGCATAATTTGGTTTATTTTCATTTTCTCGGAAACTAGTAGGCCTAGAATTAAGATTTTTGGTTTAAAATGTTCGTAATGAATGCCTCTACAAATCTTGTTATGGTCAAAACCACGCCAGACTTACCGTTTTTGAGAAAAAATATGTGCAACGCACAATAACATACATATTTTTACATATTTTCAGCTAAAAGTATGGCATAATTTGGTTTATTTTCATTTTCTCGGAAACTAGTAGGCCTAGAATTAAGATTTTTGGTTTAAAATGTTCGTAATGAATGCCTCTACAAATCTTGTTATGGTCAAAACCACGCCAGACTTACCGTTTTTGAGAAAAAATATGTGCATCGCACAATAACATACATATTTTCAGCTAAAAGTATGGCATAATTTGGTTTATTTTCATTTTCTCGGAAACTAGTAGGCCTAGAATTAAGATTTTTGGTTTAAAATGTTCGTAATGAATGCCTCTACAAATCTTGTTATGGTCAAAACCACGCCAGACTTACCGTTTTTGAGAAAAAATATGTGCATCGCACAATAACATACATATTTTCAGCTAAAAGTATGGCATAATTTGGTTTATTTTCATTTTCTCGGAAACTAGTAGGCCTAGAATTAAGATTTTTGGTTTAAAATGTTCGTAATGAATGCCTCTACAAATCTTGTTATGGTCAAAACCACGCCAGAATTACCGTTTTTGAGAAAAAATATGTGCAACGCACAATAACATACATATTTTTACATATTTTCAGCTAAAAGTATGGCATAATTTGGTTTATTTTCATTTTCTCGGAAACTAGTAGGCCTAGAATTAAGATTTTTGGTTTAAAATGTTCGTAATGAATGCCTCTACAAATCTTGTTATGGTCAAAACCACGCCAGACTTACCGTTTTTGAGAAAAAATATGTGCAACGCACAATAACATACATATTTTTACATATTTTCAGCTAAAAGTATGGCATAATTTGGTTTATTTTCATTTTCTCGGAAACTAGTAGGCCTAGAATTAAGATTTTTGGTTTAAAATGTTCGTAATGAATGCCTCTACAAATCTTGTTATGGTCAAAACCACGCCAGACTTACCGTTTTTGAGAAAAAATATGTGCAACGCACAATAACATACATATTTTTACATATTTTCAGCTAAAAGTATGGCATAATTTGGTTTATTTTCATTTTCTCGGAAACTAGTAGGCCTAGAATTAAGATTTTTGGTTTAAAATGTTCGTAATGAATGCCTCTACAAATCTTGTTATGGTCAAAACCACGCCAGACTTACCGTTTTTGAGAAAAAATATGTGCAACGCACAATAACATACATATTTTTACATATTTTCAGCTAAAAGTATGGCATAATTTGGTTTATTTTCATTTTCTCGGAAACTAGTAGGCCTAGAATTAAGATTTTTGGTTTAAAATGTTCGTAATGAATGCCTCTACAAATCTTGTTATGGTCAAAACCACGCCAGACTTACCGTTTTTGAGAAAAAATATGTGCATCGCACAATAACATACATATTTTCAGCTAAAAGTATGGCATAATTTGGTTTATTTTCATTTTCTCGGAAACTAGTAGGCCTAGAATTAAGATTTTTGGTTTAAAATGTTCGTAATGAATGCCTCTACAAATCTTGTTATGGTCAAAACCACGCCAGACTTACCGTTTTTGAGAAAAAATATGTGCATCGCACAATAACATACATATTTTCAGCTAAAAGTATGGCATAATTTGGTTTATTTTCATTTTCTCGGAAACTAGTAGGCCTAGAATTAAGATTTTTGGTTTAAAATGTTCGTAATGAATGCCTCTACAAATCTTGTTATGGTCAAAACCACGCCAGACTTACCGTTTTTGAGAAAAAATATGTGCAACGCACAATAACATACATATTTTTACATATTTTCAGCTAAAAGTATGGCATAATTTGGTTTATTTTCATTTTCTCGGAAACTAGTAGGCCTAGAATTAAGATTTTTGGTTTAAAATGTTCGTAATGAATGCCTCTACAAATCTTGTTATGGTCAAAACCACGCCAGACTTACCGTTTTTGAGAAAAAATATGTGCAACGCACAATAACATACATATTTTTACATATTTTCAGCTAAAAGTATGGCATAATTTGGTTTATTTTCATTTTCTCGGAAACTAGTAGGCCTAGAATTAAGATTTTTGGTTTAAAATGTTCGTAATGAATGCCTCTACAAATCTTGTTATGGTCAAAACCACGCCAGACTTACCGTTTTTGAGAAAAAATATGTGCATCGCACAATAACATACATATTTTCAGCTAAAAGTATGGCATAATTTGGTTTATTTTCATTTTCTCGGAAACTAGTAGGCCTAGAATTAAGATTTTTGGTTTAAAATGTTCGTAATGAATGCCTCTACAAATCTTGTTATGGTCAAAACCACGCCAGACTTACCGTTTTTGAGAAAAAATATGTGCAACGCACAATAACATACATATTTTTACATATTTTCAGCTAAAAGTATGGCATAATTTGGTTTATTTTCATTTTCTCGGAAACTAGTAGGCCTAGAATTAAGATTTTTGGTTTAAAATGTTCGTAATGAATGCCTCTACAAATCTTGTTATGGTCAAAACCACGCCAGACTTACCGTTTTTGAGAAAAAATATGTGCATCGCACAATAACATACATATTTTCAGCTAAAAGTATGGCATAATTTGGTTTATTTTCATTTTCTCGGAAACTAGTAGGCCTAGAATTAAGATTTTTGGTTTAAAATGTTCGTAATGAATGCCTCTACAAATCTTGTTATGGTCAAAACCACGCCAGACTTACCGTTTTTGAGAAAAAATATGTGCAACGCACAATAACATACATATTTTTACATATTTTCAGCTAAAAGTATGGCATAATTTGGTTTATTTTCATTTTCTCGGAAACTAGTAGGCCTAGAATTAAGATTTTTGGTTTAAAATGTTCGTAATGAATGCCTCTACAAATCTTGTTATGGTCAAAACCACGCCAGACTTACCGTTTTTGAGAAAAAATATGTGCAACGCACAATAACATACATATTTTTACATATTTTCAGCTAAAAGTATGGCATAATTTGGTTTATTTTCATTTTCTCGGAAACTAGTAGGCCTAGAATTAAGATTTTTGGTTTAAAATGTTCGTAATGAATGCCTCTACAAATCTTGTTATGGTCAAAACCACGCCAGACTTACCGTTTTTGAGAAAAAATATGTGCAACGCACAATAACATACATATTTTTACATATTTTCAGCTAAAAGTATGGCATAATTTGGTTTATTTTCATTTTCTCGGAAACTAGTAGGCCTAGAATTAAGATTTTTGGTTTAAAATGTTCGTAATGAATGCCTCTACAAATCTTGTTATGGTCAAAACCACGCCAGACTTACCGTTTTTGAGAAAAAATATGTGCATCGCACAATAACATACATATTTTCAGCTAAAAGTATGGCATAATTTGGTTTATTTTCATTTTCTCGGAAACTAGTAGGCCTAGAATTAAGATTTTTGGTTTAAAATGTTCGTAATGAATGCCTCTACAAATCTTGTTATGGTCAAAACCACGCCAGACTTACCGTTTTTGAGAAAAAATATGTGCATCGCACAATAACATACATATTTTCAGCTAAAAGTATGGCATAATTTGGTTTATTTTCATTTTCTCGGAAACTAGTAGGCCTAGAATTAAGATTTTTGGTTTAAAATGTTCGTAATGAATGCCTCTACAAATCTTGTTATGGTCAAAACCACGCCAGACTTACCGTTTTTGAGAAAAAATATGTGCATCGCACAATAACATACATATTTTCAGCTAAAAGTATGGCATAATTTGGTTTATTTTCATTTTCTCGGAAACTAGTAGGCCTAGAATTAAGATTTTTGGTTTAAAATGTTCGTAATGAATGCCTCTACAAATCTTGTTATGGTCAAAACCACGCCAGACTTACCGTTTTTGAGAAAAAATATGTGCATCGCACAATAACATACATATTTTCAGCTAAAAGTATGGCATAATTTGGTTTATTTTCATTTTCTCGGAAACTAGTAGGCCTAGAATTAAGATTTTTGGTTTAAAATGTTCGTAATGAATGCCTCTACAAATCTTGTTATGGTCAAAACCACGCCAGACTTACCGTTTTTGAGAAAAAATATGTGCATCGCACAATAACATACATATTTTCAGCTAAAAGTATGGCATAATTTGGTTTATTTTCATTTTCTCGGAAACTAGTAGGCCTAGAATTAAGATTTTTGGTTTAAAATGTTCGTAATGAATGCCTCTACAAATCTTGTTATGGTCAAAACCACGCCAGACTTACCGTTTTTGAGAAAAAATATGTGCAACGCACAATAACATACATATTTTTACATATTTTCAGCTAAAAGTATGGCATAATTTGGTTTATTTTCATTTTCTCGGAAACTAGTAGGCCTAGAATTAAGATTTTTGGTTTAAAATGTTCGTAATGAATGCCTCTACAAATCTTGTTATGGTCAAAACCACGCCAGACTTACCGTTTTTGAGAAAAAATATGTGCAACGCACAATAACATACATATTTTTACATATTTTCAGCTAAAAGTATGGCATAATTTGGTTTATTTTCATTTTCTCGGAAACTAGTAGGCCTAGAATTAAGATTTTTGGTTTAAAATGTTCGTAATGAATGCCTCTACAAATCTTGTTATGGTCAAAACCACGCCAGACTTACCGTTTTTGAGAAAAAATATGTGCATCGCACAATAACATACATATTTTCAGCTAAAAGTATGGCATAATTTGGTTTATTTTCATTTTCTCGGAAACTAGTAGGCCTAGAATTAAGATTTTTGGTTTAAAATGTTCATAATGAATGCCTCTACAAATCTTGTTATGGTCAAAACCACGCCAGACTTACCGTTTTTGAGAAAAAATATGTGCATCGCACAATAACATACATATTTTCAGCTAAAAGTATGGCATAATTTGGTTTATTTTCATTTTCTCGGAAACTAGTAGGCCTAGAATTAAGATTTTTGGTTTAAAATGTTCGTAATGAATGCCTCTACAAATCTTGTTAAGGTCAAAACCACGCCAGACTTACCGTTTTTGAGAAAAAATATGTGCATCGCACAATAACATACATATTTTCAGCTAAAAGTATGGCATAATTTGGTTTATTTTCATTTTCTCGGAAACTAGTAGGCCTAGAATTAAGATTTTTGGTTTAAAATGTTCGTAATGAATGCCTCTACAAATCTTGTTATGGTCAAAACCACGCCAGACTTACCGTTTTTGAGAAAAAATATGTGCATCGCACAATAACATACATATTTTCAGCTAAAAGTATGGCATAATTTGGTTTATTTTCATTTTCTCGGAAACTAGTAGGCCTAGAATTAAGATTTTTGGTTTAAAATGTTCGTAATGAATGCCTCTACAAATCTTGTTATGGTCAAAACCACGCCAGACTTACCGTTTTTGAGAAAAAATATGTGCAACGCACAATAACATACATATTTTTACATATTTTCAGCTAAAAGTATGGCATAATTTGGTTTATTTTCATTTTCTCGGAAACTAGTAGGCCTAGAATTAAGATTTTTGGTTTAAAATGTTCGTAATGAATGCCTCTACAAATCTTGTTATGGTCAAAACCACGCCAGACTTACCGTTTTTGAGAAAAAATATGTGCATCGCACAATAACATACATATTTTCAGCTAAAAGTATGGCATAATTTGGTTTATTTTCATTTTCTCGGAAACTAGTAGGCCTAGAATTAAGACTTTTGGTTTAAAATGTTCGTAATGAATGCCTCTACAAATCTTGTTATGGTCAAAACCACGCCAGACTTACCGTTTTTGAGAAAAAATATGTGCATCGCACAATAACATACATATTTTTACATATTTTCAGCTAAAAGTATGGCATAATTTGGTTTATTTTCATTTTCTCGGAAACTAGTAGGCCTAGAATTAAGATTTTTGGTTTAAAATGTTCGTAATGAATGCCTCTACAAATCTTGTTATGGTCAAAACCACGCCAGACTTACCGTTTTTGAGAAAAAATATGTGCAACGCACAATAACATACATATTTTTACATATTTTCAGCTAAAAGTATGGCATAATTTGGTTTATTTTCATTTTCTCGGAAACTAGTAGGCCTAGAATTAAGATTTTTGGTTTAAAATGTTCGTAATGAATGCCTCTACAAATCTTGTTATGGTCAAAACCACGCCAGACTTACCGTTTTTGAGAAAAAATATGTGCATCGCACAATAACATACATATTTTCAGCTAAAAGTATGGCATAATTTGGTTTATTTTCATTTTCTCGGAAACTAGTAGGCCTAGAATTAAGATTTTTGGTTTAAAATGTTCGTAATGAATGCCTCTACAAATCTTGTTATGGTCAAAACCACGCCAGACTTACCGTTTTTGAGAAAAAATATGTGCATCGCACAATAACATACATATTTTCAGCTAAAAGTATGGCATAATTTGGTTTATTTTCATTTTCTCGGAAACTAGTAGGCCTAGAATTAAGATTTTTGGTTTAAAATGTTCGTAATGAATGCCTCTACAAATCTTGTTATGGTCAAAACCACGCCAGACTTACCGTTTTTGAGAAAAAATATGTGCATCGCACAATAACATACATATTTTCAGCTAAAAGTATGGCATAATTTGGTTTATTTTCATTTTCTCGGAAACTAGTAGGCCTAGAATTAAGATTTTTGGTTTAAAATGTTCGTAATGAATGCCTCTACAAATCTTGTTATGGTCAAAACCACGCCAGACTTACCGTTTTTGAGAAAAAATATGTGCATCGCACAATAACATACATATTTTCAGCTAAAAGTATGGCATAATTTGGTTTATTTTCATTTTCTCGGAAACTAGTAGGCCTAGAATTAAGATTTTTGGTTTAAAATGTTCGTAATGAATGCCTCTACAAATCTTGTTATGGTCAAAACCACGCCAGACTTACCGTTTTTGAGAAAAAATATGTGCAACGCACAATAACATACATATTTTTACATATTTTCAGCTAAAAGTATGGTATAATTTGGTTTATTTTCATTTTCTCGGAAACTAGTAGGCCTAGAATTAAGATTTTTGGTTTAAAATGTTCGTAATGAATGCCTCTACAAATCTTGTTATGGTCAAAACCACGCCAGACTTACCGTTTTTGAGAAAAAATATGTGCAACGCACAATAACATACATATTTTTACATATTTTCAGCTAAAAGTATGGCATAATTTGGTTTATTTTCATTTTCTCGGAAACTAGTAGGCCTAGAATTAAGATTTTTGGTTTAAAATGTTCGTAATGAATGCCTCTACAAATCTTGTTATGGTCAAAACCACGCCAGACTTACCGTTTTTGAGAAAAAATATGTGCATCGCACAATAACATACATATTTTCAGCTAAAAGTATGGCATAATTTGGTTTATTTTCATTTTCTCGGAAACTAGTAGGCCTAGAATTAAGATTTTTGGTTTAAAATGTTCGTAATGAATGCCTCTACAAATCCTGTTATGGTCAAAACCACGCCAGACTTACCGTTTTTGAGAAAAAATATGTGCAACGCACAATAACATACATATTTTTACATATTTTCAGCTAAAAGTATGGCATAATTTGGTTTATTTTCATTTTCTCGGAAACTAGTAGGCCTAGAATTAAGATTTTTGGTTTAAAATGTTCGTAATGAATGCCTCTACAAATCTTGTTATGGTCAAAACCACGCCAGACTTACCGTTTTTGAGAAAAAATATGTGCATCGCACAATAACATACATATTTTCAGCTAAAAGTATGGCATAATTTGGTTTATTTTCATTTTCTCGGAAACTAGTAGGCCTAGAATTAAGATTTTTGGTTTAAAATGTTCGTAATGAATGCCTCTACAAATCTTGTTATGGTCAAAACCACGCCAGACTTACCGTTTTTGAGAAAAAATATGTGCATCGCACAATAACATACATATTTTCAGCTAAAAGTATGGCATAATTTGGTTTATTTTCATTTTCTCGGAAACTAGTAGGCCTAGAATTAAGATTTTTGGTTTAAAATGTTCGTAATGAATGCCTCTACAAATCTTGTTATGGTCAAAACCACGCCAGACTTACCGTTTTTGAGAAAAAATATGTGCAACGCACAATAACATACATATTTTTACATATTTTCAGCTAAAAGTATGGCATAATTTGGTTTATTTTCATTTTCTCGGAAACTAGTAGGCCTAGAATTAAGATTTTTGGTTTAGAATGTTCGTAATGAATGCCTCTACAAATCTTGTTATGGTCAAAACCACGCCAGACTTACCGTTTTTGAGAAAAAATATGTGAATCGCACAATAACATACATATTTTCAGCTAAAAGTATAGCATAATTTGGTTTATTTTCATTTTCTCGGAAACTAGTAGGCCTAGAATTAAGATTTTTGGTTTAAAATGTTCGTAATGAATGCCTCTACAAATCTTGTTATGGTCAAAACCACGCCAGACTTACCGTTTTTGAGAAAAAATATGTGCAACGCACAATAACATACATATTTTTACATATTTTCAGCTAAAAGTATGGCATAATTTGGTTTATTTTCATTTTCTCGGAAACTAGTAGGCCTAGAATTAAGATTTTTGGTTTAAAATGTTCGTAATGAATGCCTCTACAAATCTTGTTATGGTCAAAACCACGCCAGACTTACCGTTTTTGAGAAAAAATATGTGCAACGCACAATAACATACATATTTTTACATATTTTCAGCTAAAAGTATGGCATAATTTGGTTTATTTTCATTTTCTCGGAAACTAGTAGGCCTAGAATTAAGATTTTTGGTTTAAAATGTTCGTAATGAATGCCTCTACAAATCTTGTTATGGTCAAAACCACGCCAGACTTACCGTTTTTGAGAAAAAATATGTGCATCGCACAATAACATACATATTTTCAGCTAAAAGTATGGCATAATTTGGTTTATTTTCATTTTCTCGGAAACTAGTAGGCCTAGAATTAAGATTTTTGGTTTAAAATGTTCGTAATGAATGCCTCTACAAATCTTGTTATGGTCAAAACCACGCCAGACTTACCGTTTTTGAGAAAAAATATGTGCATCGCACAATAACATACATATTTTCAGCTAAAAGTATGGCATAATTTGGTTTATTTTCATTTTCTCGGAAACTAGTAGGCCTAGAATTAAGATTTTTGGTTTAAAATGTTCGTAATGAATGCCTCTACAAATCTTGTTATGGTCAAAACCACGCCAGACTTACCGTTTTTGAGAAAAAATATGTGCATCGCACAATAACATACATATTTTCAGCTAAAAGTATGGCATAATTTGGTTTATTTTCATTTTCTCGGAAACTAGTAGGCCTAGAATTAAGATTTTTGGTTTAAAATGTTCGTAATGAATGCCTCTACAAATCTTGTTATGGTCAAAACCACGCCAGACTTACCGTTTTTGAGAAAAAATATGTGCATCGCACAATAACATACATATTTTCAGCTAAAAGTATGGCATAATTTGGTTTATTTTCATTTTCTCGGAAACTAGTAGGCCTAGAATTAAGATTTTTGGTTTAAAATGTTCGTAATGAATGCCTCTACAAATCTTGTTATGGTCAAAACCACGCCAGACTTACCGTTTTTGAGAAAAAATATGTGCATCGCACAATAACATACATATTTTCAGCTAAAAGTATGGCATAATTTGGTTTATTTTCATTTTCTCGGAAACTAGTAGGCCTAGAATTAAGATTTTTGGTTTAAAATGTTCGTAATGAATGCCTCTACAAATCTTGTTATGGTCAAAACCACGCCAGACTTACCGTTTTTGAGAAAAAATATGTGCATCGCACAATAACATACATATTTTCAGCTAAAAGTATGGCATAATTTGGTTTATTTTCATTTTCTCGGAAACTAGTAGGCCTAGAATTAAGATTTTTGGTTTAAAATGTTCGTAATGAATGCCTCTACAAATCATGTTATGATCAAAACCACGCCAGACTTACCGTTTTTGAGAAAAAATATGTGCATCGCACAATAACATACATATTTTCAGCTAAAAGTATGGCATAATTTGGTTTATTTTCATTTTCTCGGAAACTAGTAGGCCTAGAATTAAGATTTTTGGTTTAAAATGTTCGTAATGAATGCCTCTACAAATCTTGTTATGGTCAAAACCACGCCAGACTTACCGTTTTTGAGAAAAAATATGTGCAACGCACAATAACATACATATTTTTACATATTTTCAGCTAAAAGTATGGCATAATTTGGTTTATTTTCATTTTCTCGGAAACTAGTAGGCCTAGAATTAAGATTTTTGGTTTAAAATGTTCGTAATGAATGCCTCTACAAATCTTGTTATGGTCAAAACCACGCCAGACTTACCGTTTTTGAGAAAAAATATGTGCATCGCACAATAACATACATATTTTCAGC
The DNA here is from genome assembly GCA_930367185.1 of Myathropa florea. NCBI lineage: Eukaryota > Metazoa > Arthropoda > Insecta > Diptera > Syrphidae > Myathropa > Myathropa florea. The sequence continues at coordinate 28,811 of CAKNEX010000014.1, forward strand.
TAAAAGTATGGCATAATTTGGTTTATTTTCATTTTCTCGGAAACTAGTAGGCCTAGAATTAAGATTTTTGGTTTAAAATGTTCGTAATGAATGCCTCTACAAATCTTGTTATGGTCAAAACCACGCCAGACTTACCGTTTTTGAGAAAAAATATGTGCAACGCACAATAACATACATATTTTTACATATTTTCAGCTAAAAGTATGGCATAATTTGGTTTATTTTCATTTTCTCGGAAACTAGTAGGCCTAGAATTAAGATTTTTGGTTTAAAATGTTCGTAATGAATGCCTCTACAAATCTTGTTATGGTCAAAACCACGCCAGACTTACCGTTTTTGAGAAAAAATATGTGCATCGCACAATAACATACATATTTTCAGCTAAAAGTATGGCATAATTTGGTTTATTTTCATTTTCTCGGAAACTAGTAGGCCTAGAATTAAGATTTTTGGTTTAAAATGTTCGTAATGAATGCCTCTACAAATCTTGTTATGGTCAAAACCACGCCAGACTTACCGTTTTTGAGAAAAAATATGTGCATCGCACAATAACATACATATTTTCAGCTAAAAGTATGGCATAATTTGGTTTATTTTCATTTTCTCGGAAACTAGTAGGCCTAGAATTAAGATTTTTGGTTTAAAATGTTCGTAATGAATGCCTCTACAAATCTTGTTATGGTCAAAACCACGCCAGACTTACCGTTTTTGAGAAAAAATATGTGCAACGCACAATAACATACATATTTTTACATATTTTCAGCTAAAAGTATGGCATAATTTGGTTTATTTTCATTTTCTCGGAAACTGGTAGGCCTAGAATTAAGATTTTTGGTTTAAAATGTTCGTAATGAATGCCTCTACAAATCTTGTTATGGTCAAAACCACGCCAGACTTACCGTTTTTGAGAAAAAATATGTGCAACGCACAATAACATACATATTTTCAGCTAAAAGTATGGCATAATTTGGTTTATTTTCATTTTCTCGGAAACTAGTAGGCCTAGAATTAAGATTTTTGGTTTAAAATGTTCGTAATGAATGCCTCTACAAATCTTGTTATGGTCAAAACCACGCCAGACTTACCGTTTTTGAGAAAAAATATGTGCATCGCACAATAACATACATATTTTCAGCTAAAAGTATGGCATAATTTGGTTTATTTTCATTTTCTCGGAAACTAGTAGGCCTAGAATTAAGATTTTTGGTTTAAAATGTTCGTAATGAATGCCTCTACAAATCTTGTTATGGTCAAAACCACGCCAGACTTACCGTTTTTGAGAAAAAATATGTGCAACGCACAATAACATACATATTTTTACATATTTTCAGCTAAAAGTATGGCATAATTTGGTTTATTTTCATTTTCTCGGAAACTAGTAGGCCTAGAATTAAGATTTTTGGTTTAAAATGTTCGTAATGAATGCCTCTACAAATCTTGTTATGGTCAAAACCACGCCAGACTTACCGTTTTTGAGAAAAAATATGTGCATCGCACAATAACATACATATTTTCAGCTAAAAGTATGGCATAATTTGGTTTATTTTCATTTTCTCGGAAACTAGTAGGCCTAGAATTAAGATTTTTGGTTTAAAATGTTCGTAATGAATGCCTCTACAAATCTTGTTATGGTCAAAACCACGCCAGACTTACCGTTTTTGAGAAAAAATATGTGCAACGCACAATAACATACATATTTTTACATATTTTCAGCTAAAAGTATGGCATAATTTGGTTTATTTTCATTTTCTCGGAAACTAGTAGGCCTAGAATTAAGATTTTTGGTTTAAAATGTTCGTAATGAATGCCTCTACAAATCTTGTTATGGTCAAAACCACGCCAGACTTACCGTTTTTGAGAAAAAATATGTGCATCGCACAATAACATACATATTTTCAGCTAAAAGTATGGCATAATTTGGTTTATTTTCATTTTCTCGGAAACTAGTAGGCCTAGAATTAAGATTTTTGGTTTAAAATGTTCGTAATGAATGCCTCTACAAATCTTGTTATGGTCAAAACCACGCCAGACTTACCGTTTTTGAGAAAAAATATGTGCAACGCACAATAACATACATATTTTTACATATTTTCAGCTAAAAGTATGGCATAATTTGGTTTATTTTCATTTTCTCGGAAACTAGTAGGCCTAGAATTAAGATTTTTGGTTTAAAATGTTCGTAATGAATGCCTCTACAAATCTTGTTATGGTCAAAACCACGCCAGACTTACCGTTTTTGAGAAAAAATATGTGCATCGCACAATAACATACATATTTTCAGCTAAAAGTATGGCATAATTTGGTTTATTTTCATTTTCTCGGAAACTAGTAGGCCTAGAATTAAGATTTTTGGTTTAAAATGTTCGTAATGAATGCCTCTACAAATCTTGTTATGGTCAAAACCACGCCAGACTTACCGTTTTTGAGAAAAAATATGTGCAACGCACAATAACATACATATTTTTACATATTTTCAGCTAAAAGTATGGCATAATTTGGTTTATTTTCATTTTCTCGGAAACTAGTAGGCCTAGAATTAAGATTTTTGGTTTAAAATGTTCGTAATGAATGCCTCTACAAATCTTGTTACGGTCAAAACTACGCCAGACTTACCGTTTTTGAGAAAAAATATGTGCAACGCACAATAACATACATATTTTTACATATTTTCAGCTAAAAGTATGGCATAATTTGGTTTATTTTCATTTTCTCGGAAACTAGTAGGCCTAGAATTAAGATTTTTGGTTTAAAATGTTCGTAATGAATGCCTCTACAAATCTTGTTATGGTCAAAACCACGCCAGACTTACCGTTTTTGAGAAAAAATATGTGCATCGCACAATAACATACATATTTTCAGCTAAAAGTATGGCATAATTTGGTTTATTTTCATTTTCTCGGAAACTAGTAGGCCTAGAATTAAGATTTTTGGTTTAAAATGTTCGTAATGAATGCCTCTACAAATCTTGTTATGGTCAAAACCACGCCAGACTTACCGTATTTGAGAAAAAATATGTGCATCGCACAATAACATACATATTTTCAGCTAAAAGTATGGCATAATTTGGTTTATTTTCATTTTCTCGGAAACTAGTAGGCCTAGAATTAAGATTTTTGGTTTAAAATGTTCGTAATGAATGCCTCTACAAATCTTGTTATGGTCAAAACCACGCCAGACTTACCGTTTTTGAGAAAAAATATGTGCATCGCACAATAACATACATATTTTCAGCTAAAAGTATGGCATAATTTGGTTTATTTTCGTTTTCTCGGAAACTAGTAGGCCTAGAATTAAGATTTTTGGTTTAAAATGTTCGTAATGAATGCCTCTACAAATCTTGTTATGGTCAAAACCACGCCAGACTTACCGTTTTTGAGAAAAAATATGTGCATCGCACAATAACATACATATTTTCAGCTAAAAGTATGGCATAATTTGGTTTATTTTCATTTTCTCGGAAACTAGTAGGCCTAGAATTAAGATTTTTGGTTTAAAATGTTCGTAATGAATGCCTCTACAAATCTTGTTATGGTCAAAACCACGCCAGACTTACCGTTTTTGAGAAAAAATATGTGCATCGCACAATAACATACATATTTTCAGCTAAAAGTATGGCATAATTTGGTTTATTTTCATTTTCTCGGAAACTAGTAGGCCTAGAATTAAGATTTTTGGTTTAAAATGTTCGTAATGAATGCCTCTACAAATCTTGTTATGGTCAAAACCACGCCAGATTTACCGTTTTTGAGAAAAAATATGTGCAACGCACAATAACATACATATTTTTACATATTTTCAGCTAAAAGTATGGCATAATTTGGTTTATTTTCATTTTCTCGGAAACTAGTAGGCCTAGAATTAAGATTTTTGGTTTAAAATGTTCGTAATGAATGCCTCTACAAATCTTGTTATGGTCAAAACCACGCCAGACTTACCGTTTTTGAGAAAAAATATGTGCATCGCACAATAACATACATATTTTCAGCTAAAAGTATGGCATAATTTGGTTTATTTTCATTTTCTCGGAAACTAGTAGGCCTAGAATTAAGATTTTTGGTTTAAAATGTTCGTAATGAATGCCTCTACAAATCTTGTTATGGTCAAAACCACGCCAGACTTACCGTTTTTGAGAAAAAATATGTGCATCGCACAATAACATACATATTTTCAGCTAAAAGTATGGCATAATTTGGTTTATTTTCATTTTCTCGGAAACTAGTAGGCCTAGAATTAAGATTTTTGGTTTAAAATGTTCGTAATGAATGCCTCTACAAATCTTGTTATGGTCAAACCACGCCAGACTTACCGTTTTTGAGAAAAAATATGTGCATCGCACAATAACATACATATTTTCAGCTAAAAGTATGGCATAATTTGGTTTATTTTCATTTCTCGGAAACTAGTAGGCCTAGAATTAAGATTTTTGGTTTAAAATGTTCGTAATGAATGCCTCTACAAATCTTGTTATGGTCAAAACCACGCCAGACTTACCGTTTTTGAGAAAAAATATGTGCAACGCACAATAACATACATATTTTTACATATTTTCAGCTAAAAGTATGGCATAATTTGGTTTATTTTCTTTTTCTCGGAAACTAGTAGGCCTAGAATTAAGATTTTTGGTTTAAATTGTTCGTAATGAATGCCTCTACAAATCTTGTTATGGTCAAAACCACGCCAGACTTACCGTTTTTGAGAAAAAATATGTGCATCGCACAATAACATACATATTTTCAGCTAAAAGTATGGCATAATTTGGTTTATTTTCATTTTCTCGGAAACTAGTAGGCCTAGAATTAAGATTTTTGGTTTAAAATGTTCGTAATGAATGCCTCTACAAATCTTGTTATGGTCAAAACCACGCCAGACTTACCGTTTTTGAGAAAAAATATGTGCATCGCACAATAACATACATATTTTCAGCTAAAAGTATGGCATAATTTGGTTTATTTTCATTTTCTCGGAAACTAGTAGGCCTAGAATTAAGATTTTTGGTTTAAAATGTTCGTAATGAATGCCTCTACAAATCTTGTTATGGTCAAAACCACGCAGACTTACCGTTTTTGAGAAAAAATATGTGCATCGCACAATAACATACATATTTTCAGCTAAAAGTATGGCATAATTTGGTTTATTTTCATTTTTCTCGGAAACTAGTAGGCCTAGAATTAAGATTTTTGGTTTAAAATGTTCGTAATGAATGCCTCTACAAATCTTGTTATGGTCAAAAACCACGCCAGACTTACCGTTTTTGAGAAAAAATATGTGCATCGCACAATAACATACATATTTTCAGCTAAAAGTATGGCATAATTTGGTTTATTTTCATTTCTCGGAAACTAGTAGGCCTAGAATTAAGATTTTTGGTTTAAAATGTTCGTAATGAATGCCTCTACAAATCTTGTTATGGTCAAAACCACGCCAGACTTACCGTTTTTGAGAAAAAATATGTGCATCGCACAATAACATACATATTTTCAGCTAAAAGTATGGCATAATTTGGTTTATTTTCATTTTCTCGGAAACTAGTAGGCCTAGAATTAAGATTTTTGGTTTAAAATGTTCGTAATGAATGCCTCTACAAATCTTGTTATGGTCAAAACCACGCCAGACTTACCGTTTTTGAGAAAAAATATGTGCATCGCACAATAACATACATATTTTCAGCTAAAAGTATGGCATAATTTGGTTTATTTTCATTTTCTCGGAAACTAGTAGGCCTAGAATTAAGATTTTTGGTTTAAAATGTTCGTAATGAATGCCTCTACAAATCTTGTTATGGTCAAAACCACGCCAGACTTACCGTTTTTGAGAAAAAAATATGTGCATCGCACAATAACATACATATTTTCAGCTAAAAGTATGGCATAATTTGGTTTATTTTCATTTTCTCGGAAACTAGTAGGCCTAGAATTAAGATTTTGGTTTAAAATGTTCGTAATGAATGCCTCTACAAATCTTGTTATGGTCAAAACCACGCCAGACTTACCGTTTTTGAGAAAAAATATGTGCAACGCACAATAACATACATATTTTTACATATTTTCAGCTAAAAGTATGGCATAATTTGGTTTATTTTCATTTTCTCGGAAACTAGTAGGCCTAGAATTAAGATTTTTGGTTTAAGATGTTCGTAATGAATGCCTCTACAAATCTTGTTATGGTCAAAACCACGCCAGACTTACCGTTTTTGAGAAAAAAATATGTGCATCGCACAATAACATACATATTTTCAGCTAAAAGTATGGCATAATTTGGTTTATTTTCATTTTCTCGGAAACTAGTAGGCCTAGAATTAAGATTTTTGGTTTAAATTTCGTAATGAATGCCTCTACAAATCTTGTTATGGTCAAAAACCACGCCAGACTTACCGTTTTTGAGAAAAAATATGTGCATCGCACAATAACATACATATTTTCAGCTAAAAGTATGGCATAATTTGGTTTATTTTCATTTTCTCGGAAACTAGAAGGGCCTAGAATTAAGATTTTTGGTTTAAAATGTTCGTAATGAATGCCTCTACAAATCTTGTTATGGTCAAAACCACGCCAGACTTACCGTTTTTGAGAAAAAATATGTGCATCGCACAATAACATACATATTTTCAGCTAAAAGTATGGCATAATTTGGTTTATTTTCATTTTCTCGGAAACTAGTAGGCCTAGAATTAAGATTTTTGGTTTAAAATGTTCGTAATGAATGCCTCTACAAATCTTGTTATGGTCAAAACCACGCCAGACTTACCGTTTTTGAGAAAAAATATGTGCATCGCACAATAACATACATATTTTCAGCTAAAAGTATGGCATAATTTGGTTTATTTTCATTTTCTCGGAAACTAGTAGGCCTAGAATTAAGATTTTTGGTTTAAAATGTTCGTAATGAATGCCTCTACAAATCTTGTTATGGTCAAAACCACGCCAGACTTACCGTTTTTGAGAAAAAATATGTGCATCGCACAATAACATACATATTTTCAGCTAAAAGTATGGCATAATTTGGTTTTATTTTCATTTCTCGGAAACTAGTAGGCCTAGAATTAAGATTTTTGGTTTAAAATGTTCGTAATGAATGCCTCTACAAATCTTGTTATGGTCAAAACCACGCCAGACTTACCGTTTTTGAGAAAAAATATGTGCATCGCACAATAACATACATATTTTC
>CAKNEX010000015.1:0-62941 GCA_930367185.1 Myathropa florea
TTTAAGATTTTTGGTTTAAAAATGTTCGTAATGAATGCCTCTACAAATCTTGTATGGTCAAAACCCACGCCAGACTTACCGTTTTTGAGAAAAAAATATGTGCATCGCACAATAACATACATATTTTCAGCTAAAGTATGGCATAATTTGGTTTTATTTTCATTTTCTCGGAAACTAGTAGGCCTAGAATTAAGATTTTTGGTTTAAAATGTTCGTAATGAATGCCTCTACAAATCTTGTTATGGTCAAAACCACGCCAGACTTACCGTTTTTGAGAAAAAATATGTGCATCGCACAATAACATACATATTTTCAGCTAAAAGTATGGCATAATTTGGTTTATTTTCATTTTCTCGGAAACTAGTAGGCCTAGAATTAAGATTTTTGGTTTAAAATTGTTCGTTATGAATGCCTCTACAAATCTTGTTATGGTCAAAACCACGCCCAGGACTTACCGTTTTTGAGAAAAAATATGTGCATCGCACAATAACATACATATTTTTACATATTTTCAGCTAAAAGTATGGCATAATTTGGTTTATTTTTCATTTTCTCGGAAACTAGTAGGCCTAGAATTAAGATTTTTGTTTAAAATGTTCGTAATGAATGCCTCTACAAATCTTGTTATGGTCAAAACCACGCCCAGACTTACCGTTTTTTGAGAAAAAATATGTGCAACGCACAATAACATACATATTTGTACATATTTTCAGCTAAAAGTATGGCATAATTTGTTTTATTTTCATTTTCTCGGAAACTAGTAGGCCTAGAATTAAGATTTTGGTTTAAAATGTTCGTAATGAATGCCTCTACAAATCTTGTTATGGTCAAAACCACGCCAGAACTTACCGTTTTTGAGAAAAAAAATATGTGCATCGCACAATAACATACATATTTTCAGCTAAAAGTATGGCATAATTTGGTTTATTTTCATTTTCTCGGAAACTAGTAGGCCTAGAATTAAGATTTTTGGTTTAAAATGTTCGTAATGAATGCCTCTACAAATCTTGTTATGGTCAAAACCACGCCAGACTTACCGTTTTTGAGAAAAAAATATGTGCAACGCCACAATAACATACATATTTTTTACATAATTTTCAGCTCTAAAAGTATGGCATAATTTGGTTTATTTTCATTTTCTCGAAACTAGTAGGCCTAGAATTAAGATTTTTGGTTTTAAAATGTTCGTAATGAATGCCTCTACAAATCTTGTTATGGTCAAAACCACGCCAGACTTACCGTTTTTGAGAAAAAATATGTGCAACGCACAATAACATACATATTTTTACATATTTTCAGCTAAAAGTATGGCATAATTTGGTTTATTTTCATTTTCTCGAAACTAGTAGGCCTTAGAATTAAGATTTTTGGTTTAAAATGTTCGTATGAATGCCTCTACAAATCTTGTTATGGTCAAAAACCACGCCAAGACTTACCGTTTTGAGATAAAATATGTGCAACGCACAATAACATACATATTTTGTACATATTTTCAGCATAAAAGTATGGCATAATTTGGTTTATTTTCATTTTCTCGGAAACTAGTAGGCCTAGAATTAAGATTTTTGGGTTTAAAATGTTCGTAATGAATGCCTCTACAAATCTTGTTATGGTCAAAAACCACGCCAGACTTACCGTTTTTTGAGAAAAAATATGTGCATCGCACAATAACATACATATTTTCAGCTAAAAGTATGGCATAATTTGGTTTATTTTCATTTTCTCGGAAACTAGTAGGCCTAGAATTAAGATTTTTGGTTTTAAAATGTTCGTAATGAATGCCTCTACAAATCTTGTTATGGTCAAACCACGCCAGACTTACCGTTTTTGAGAAAAAAATATGTGCAACGCACAATAACATACATATTTTTACATATTTTCAGCTAAAAGTATGGCATAATTTGGTTTATTTTCATTTTCTCGGAAACTAGTAGGCCTAGAATTAAGATTTTTGGTTTAAAATGTTCGTAATGAATGCCTCTACAAATCTTGTTATGGTCAAAACCACGCCAGACTTACCGTTTTTGAGAAAAAATATGTGCATCGCACAATAACATACATATTTTCAGCTAAAAGTATGGCATAATTTGGTTTATTTTCATTTTCTCGGAAACTAGTAGGCCTAGAATTAAGATTTTTGGTTTAAAATGTTCGTAATGAATGCCTCTACAAATCTTGTTATGGTCAAAACCACGCCAAGACTTACCGTTTTTGAGAAAAAAATATGTGCAACGCACAATAACATACATATTTTTACATATTTTCAGCTAAAAGTATGGCATAATTTGGTTTATTTTCATTTTCTCGGAAACTAGTAGGCCTAGAATTAAGATTTTTGGTTTAAAATGTTCGTAATGAATGCCTCTACAAATCTTGTTATGGTCAAAACCACGCCAGACTTACCGTTTTTGAGAAAAAATATGTGCATCGCACAATAACATACATATTTTCAGCTAAAAGTATGGCATAATTTGGTTTTATTTTCATTTTCTCGGAAACTAGTAGGCCTAGAATTAAGATTTTTGGTTTAAAATGTTCGTATGAATGCCTCTACAAATCTTGTTATGGTCAAAACCACGCCAGACTTACCGTTTTTGAGAAAAAATATGTGCATCGCACAATAACATACATATTTTCAGCTAAAAGTATGGCATAATTTGGTTTATTTTCATTTTCTCGGAAACTAGTAGGCCTAGAATTAAGATTTTTGGTTTAAAATGTTCGTAATGAATGCCTCTACAAATCTTGTTATGGTCAAAACCACGCCAGACTTACCGTTTTTGAGAAAAAATATGTGCATCGCACAATAACATACATATTTTCAGCTAAAAGTATGGCATAATTTGGTTTATTTTCATTTTCTCGGAAACTAGTAGGCCTAGAATTAAGATTTTTGGTTTAAAATGTTCGTAATGAATGCCTCTACAAATCTTGTTATGGTCAAAACCACGCCAGACTTACCGTTTTTGAGAAAAATATGTGCATCGCACAATAACATACATATTTTCAGCTAAAAGTATGGCATAATTTGGTTTATTTTCATTTTCTCGGAAACTAGTAGGCCTAGAATTAAGATTTTTGGTTTAAAATGTTCGTAATGAATGCCTCTACAAATCTTGTTATGGTCAAAACCACGCCAGACTTACCGTTTTTGAGAAAAAATATGTGCAACGCACAATAACATACATATTTTACATATTTCAGCTAAAAGTATGGCATAATTTGTTTATTTTCATTTTCTCGGAAACTAGTAGGCCTAGAATTAAGATTTTTGGTTTAAAATGTTCGTAATGAATGCCTCTACAAATCTTGTTATGGTCAAAACCACGCCAGACTTACCGTTTTTTGAGAAAAAATATGTGCATCGCACAATAACATACATATTTTTCAGCTAAAAGTATGGCATAATTTGGTTTATTTTCATTTTCTCGGAAACTAGTAGGCCTAGAAATTAAGATTTTTGGTTTAAAATGTTCGTAATGAATGCCTCTACAAATCTTGTTATGGTCAAAACCACGCCAGACTTACCGTTGATGAGAAAAAATATGTGCAACGCACAATAACATACATATTTTTACATATTTTCAGCTAAAAGTATGGCATAATTTGGTTTATTTTCATTTTCTCGGAAACTAGTAGGCCTAGAATTAAGATTTTTGGTTTAAAATGTTCGTAATGAATGCCTCTACAAATCTTGTTATGGTCAAAACCACGCCAGACTGTACCGTTTTTGAGAAAAAATATGTGCATCGCACAATAACATACATATTTTCAGCTAAAGTATGGCATAATTTTGGTTTATTTTCATTTTCTCGGAAACTAGTAGGCCTAGAATTAAGATTTTTGGTTTAAAATGTTCGTAATGAATGCCTCTACAAATCTTGTTATGGTTCAAAACCACGCCAGACTTACCGTTTTTGAGAAAAAATATGGTGCAACGCACAATAACATACATATTTTTACATATTTTCAGCTAAAAGTATGGCATAATTTGGTTTATTTTCATTTTCTCGGAAACTAGTAGGCCTAGAATTAAGATTTTTGGTTTAAAATGTTCGTAATGAATGCCTCTACAAATCTTGTTATGGTCAAAACCACGCCAGACTTACCGTTTTTGAGAAAAAATATGTGCATCGCACAATAACATACATATTTTCAGCTAAAAGTATGGCATAATTTTGGTTTATTTTCATTTTTCTCGGAAACTAGTAGGCCTAGAATTAAGATTTTTGGTTTAAAATGTTCGTAATGAATGCCTCTACAAATCTTGTTATGGTCAAAACCACGCCAGACTTACCCGTTTTTGAGAAAAAATATGTGCATCGCACAATAACATACATATTTTCAGCTAAAAGTATGGCATAATTTGGTTTATTTTCATTTTCTCGGAAACTAGTAGGCCTAGAATTAAGATTTTTGGTTTAAAATGTTCGTAATGAATGCCTCTACAAATCTTGTTATGGTCAAAACCACGCCAGACTTACCGTTTTTGAGAAAAAATATGTGCATCGCACAATAACATACATATTTTCAGCTAAAAGTATGGCATAATTTGGTTTATTTTCATTTTCTCGGAAACTAGTAGGCCTAGAATTAAGATTTTTGGTTTAAAATGTTCGTAATGAATGCCTCTACAAATCTTGTTATGGTCAAAACCACGCCAGACTTACCGTTTTTTGAGAAAAATATGTGCATCGCACAATAACATACATATTTTCAGCTAAAAGTATGGCATAATTTGGTTTATTTTCATTTTCTCGGAAACTAGTAGGCCTAGAATTAAGATTTTTGGTTTAAAATGTTCGTAATGAATGCCTCTACAAATCTTGTTATGGTCAAAACCACGCCAGACTTACCGTTTTTGAGAAAAAATATGTGCATCGCACAATAACATACATATTTTCAGCTAAAAGTATGGCATAATTTGGTTTATTTTCATTTTCTCGGAAACTAGTAGGCCTAGAATTAAGATTTTTGGTTTAAAATGTTCGTAATGAATGCCTCTACAAATCTTGTTATGGTCAAAACCACGCCAGACTTACCGTTTTTGAGAAAAAATATGTGCATCGCACAATAACATACATATTTTCAGCTAAAAGTATGGCATAATTTGGGTTATTTTCATTTTCTCGGAAACTAGTAGGCCTAGAATTAAGATTTTTTGGTTTAAAATGTTCGTAATGAATGCCTCTACAAATCTTTGTTATGGTCAAAACCACGCCAGACTTACCGTTTTTGAGAAAAAATATGTGCATCGCACAATAACATACATATTTTCAGCTAAAAGTATGGCATAATTTGGGTTATTTTCATTTTCTCGGAAACTAGTAGGCCTAGAATTAAGATTTTTGGTTTAAAATGTTCGTAATGAATGCCTCTACAAATCTTGTTATGGTCAAAACCACGCCCAGACTTACCGTTTTTGAGAAAAAAATATGTGCATCGCACAATAACATACATATTTTTACATATTTTCAGCTAAAAGTATGGCATAATTTGGTTTATTTTCATTTTCTCGGAAACTAGTAGGCCTAGAATTAAGATTTTTGGTTTAAAATGTTCGTAATGAATGCCTCTACAAATCTTGTTATGGTCAAAACCACGCCAGACTTACCGTTTTTGAGAAAAAATATGTGCATCGCACAATAACATACATATTTTTACATATTTTCAGCTAAAAGTATGGCATAATTTGGTTTATTTTCATTTTCTCGGAAACTAGTAGGCCTAGAATTAAGATTTTTGGTTTAAAATGTTCGTAATGAATGCCTCTACAAATCTTGTTATGGTCAAAACCACGCCAGACTTACCGTTTTTGAGAAAAAATATGTGCATCGCACAATAACATACATATTTTCAGCTAAAAGTATGGCATAATTTGGTTTATTTTTCATTTTCTCGGAAACTAGTAGGCCTAGAATTAAGATTTTATGGTTTAAAATGTTCGTAATGAATGCCTCTACAAATCTTGTTATGGTCAAAACCACGCCAGACTTACCGGTTTTTGAGAAAAAATATGTGCAACGCACAATAACATACATATTTTTACATATTTTCAGCTAAAAGTATGGCATAATTTGGTTTATTTTCATTTTCTCGGAAACTAGTAGGCCTAGAATTAAGATTTTTGGTTTAAAATGTTCGTAATGAATGCCTCTACAAATCTTGTTATGGGTCAAAACCACGCCAGACTTACCGTTTTTGAGAAAAATATGTGCAACGCACAATAACATACATATTTTTACATATTTTCAGCTAAAAGTATGGCATAATTTGGTTTATTTTCATTTTCTCGGAAACTAGTAGGCCTAGAATTAAGATTTTTGGTTTAAAATGTTCGTAATGAATGCCTCTACAAATCTTGTTATGGTCAAAACCACGCCAGACTTACCGTTTTTGAGAAAAAATATGTGCATCGCACAATAACATACATATTTTCAGCTAAAAGTATGGCATAATTTGGTTTATTTTCATTTTCTCGGAAACTAGTAGGCCTAGAATTAAGATTTTTGGTTTAAAATGTTCGTAATGAATGCCTCTACAAATCTTGTTATGGTCAAAACCACGCCAGACTTACCGTTTTTGAGAAAAAATATGTGCATCGCACAATAACATACATATTTTCAGCTAAAAGTATGGCATAATTTGGTTTATTTTCATTTTCTCGGAAACTAGTAGGCCTAGAATTAAGATTTTTGGTTTAAAATGTTCGTAATGAATGCCTCTACAAATCTTGTTATGGTCAAAACCACGCCAGACTTACCGTTTTTGAGAAAAAATATGTGCAACGCACAATAACATACATATTTTTACATATTTTCAGCTAAAAGTATGGCATAATTTGGTTTATTTCATTTTCTCGGAAACTAGTAGGCCTAGAATTAAGATTTTTGGTTTAAAATGTTCGTAATGAATGCCTCTACAAATCTTGTTATGGTCAAAACCACGCCAGGACTTACCGTTTTTGAGAAAAAATATGTGCATCGCACAATAACATACATATTTTCAGCTAAAAGTATGGCATAATTTGGTTTATTTTCATTTTCTCGGAAACTAGTAGGCCTAGAATTAAGATTTTTGGTTTAAAATGTTCGTAATGAATGCCTCTACAAATCTTGTTATGGTCAAAACCACGCCAGACTTACCGTTTTTGAGAAAAAATATGTGCAACGCACAATAACATACATATTTTTACATATTTTCAGCTAAAAGTATGGCATAATTTGGTTTATTTTCATTTTCTCGGAAACTAGTAGGCCTAGAATTAAGATTTTTGGTTTAAAATGTTCGTAATGAATGCCTCTACAAATCTTGTTATGGTCAAAACCACGCCAGACTTACCGTTTTTGAGAAAAAATATGTGCATCGCACAATAACATACATATTTTCAGCTAAAAGTATGGCATAATTTGGTTTATTTTCATTTTCTCGGAAACTAGTAGGCCTAGAATTAAGATTTTTGGTTTAAAATGTTCGTAATGAATGCCTCTACAAATCTTGTTATGGTCAAAACCACGCCAGACTTACCGTTTTTGAGAAAAAATATGTGCATCGCACAATAACATACATATTTTCAGCTAAAAGTATGGCATAATTTGGTTTATTTTCATTTTCTCGGAAACTAGTAGGCCTAGAATTAAGATTTTTGGTTTAAAATGTTCGTAATGAATGCCTCTACAAATCTTGTTATGGTCAAAACCACGCCAGACTTACCGTTTTTGAGAAAAAATATGTGCATCGCACAATAACATACATATTTTCAGCTAAAAGTATGGCATAATTTGGTTTATTTTCATTTTCTCGGAAACTAGTAGGCCTAGAATTAAGATTTTTGGTTTAAAATGTTCGTAATGAATGCCTCTACAAATCTTGTTATGGTCAAAACCACGCCAGACTTACCGTTTTTGAGAAAAAATATGTGCAACGCACAATAACATACATATTTTTACATATTTTCAGCTAAAAGTATGGCATAATTTGGTTTATTTTCATTTTCTCGGAAACTAGTAGGCCTAGAATTAAGATTTTTGGTTTAAAATGTTCGTAATGAATGCCTCTACAAATCTTGTTATGGTCAAAACCACGCCAGACTTACCGTTTTTGAGAAAAAATATGTGCATCGCACAATAACATACATATTTTCAGCTAAAAGTATGGCATAATTTGGTTTATTTTCATTTTCTCGGAAACTAGTAGGCCTAGAATTAAGATTTTTGGTTTAAAATGTTCGTAATGAATGCCTCTACAAATCTTGTTATGGTCAAAACCACGCCAGACTTACCGTTTTTGAGAAAAAATATGTGCAACGCACAATAACATACATATTTTTACATATTTTCAGCTAAAAGTATGGCATAATTTGGTTTATTTTCATTTTCTCGGAAACTAGTAGGCCTAGAATTAAGATTTTTGGTTTAAAATGTTCGTAATGAATGCCTCTACAAATCTTGTTATGGTCAAAACCACGCCAGACTTACCGTTTTTGAGAAAAAATATGTGCATCGCACAATAACATACATATTTTCAGCTAAAAGTATGGCATAATTTGGTTTATTTTCATTTTCTCGGAAACTAGTAGGCCTAGAATTAAGATTTTTGGTTTAAAATGTTCGTAATGAATGCCTCTACAAATCTTGTTATGGTCAAAACCACGCCAGACTTACCGTTTTTGAGAAAAAATATGTGCATCGCACAATAACATACATATTTTCAGCTAAAAGTATGGCATAATTTGGTTTATTTTCATTTTCTCGGAAACTAGTAGGCCTAGAATTAAGATTTTTGGTTTAAAATGTTCGTAATGAATGCCTCTACAAATCTTGTTATGGTCAAAACCACGCCAGACTTACCGTTTTTGAGAAAAAATATGTGCATCGCACAATAACATACATATTTTCAGCTAAAAGTATGGCATAATTTGGTTTATTTTCATTTTCTCGGAAACTAGTAGGCCTAGAATTAAGATTTTTGGTTTAAAATGTTCGTAATGAATGCCTCTACAAATCTTGTTATGGTCAAAACCACGCCAGACTTACCGTTTTTGAGAAAAAATATGTGCATCGCACAATAACATACATATTTTCAGCTAAAAGTATGGCATAATTTGGTTTATTTTCATTTTCTCGGAAACTAGTAGGCCTAGAATTAAGATTTTTGGTTTAAAATGTTCGTAATGAATGCCTCTACAAATCTTGTTATGGTCAAAACCACGCCAGACTTACCGTTTTTGAGAAAAAATATGTGCATCGCACAATAACATACATATTTTTACATATTTTCAGCTAAAAGTATGGCATAATTTGGTTTATTTTCATTTTCTCGGAAACTAGTAGGCCTAGAATTAAGATTTTTGGTTTAAAATGTTCGTAATGAATGCCTCTACAAATCTTGTTATGGTCAAAACCACGCCAGACTTACCGTTTTTGAGAAAAAATATGTGCAACGCACAATAACATACATATTTTTACATATTTTCAGCTAAAAGTATGGCATAATTTGGTTTATTTTCATTTTCTCGGAAACTAGTAGGCCTAGAATTAAGATTTTTGGTTTAAAATGTTCGTAATGAATGCCTCTACAAATCTTGTTATGGTCAAAACCACGCCAGACTTACCGTTTTTGAGAAAAAATATGTGCATCGCACAATAACATACATATTTTCAGCTAAAAGTATGGCATAATTTGGTTTATTTTCATTTTCTCGGAAACTAGTAGGCCTAGAATTAAGATTTTTGGTTTAAAATGTTCGTAATGAATGCCTCTACAAATCTTGTTATGGTCAAAACCACGCCAGACTTACCGTTTTTGAGAAAAAATATGTGCATCGCACAATAACATACATATTTTCAGCTAAAAGTATGGCATAATTTGGTTTATTTTCATTTTCTCGGAAACTAGTAGGCCTAGAATTAAGATTTTTGGTTTAAAATGTTCGTAATGAATGCCTCTACAAATCTTGTTATGGTCAAAACCACGCCAGACTTACCGTTTTTGAGAAAAAATATGTGCATCGCACAATAACATACATATTTTCAGCTAAAAGTATGGCATAATTTGGTTTATTTTCATTTTCTCGGAAACTAGTAGGCCTAGAATTAAGATTTTTGGTTTAAAATGTTCGTAATGAATGCCTCTACAAATCTTGTTATGGTCAAAACCACGCCAGACTTACCGTTTTTGAGAAAAAATATGTGCATCGCACAATAACATACATATTTTCAGCTAAAAGTATGGCATAATTTGGTTTATTTTCATTTTCTCGGAAACTAGTAGGCCTAGAATTAAGATTTTTGGTTTAAAATGTTCGTAATGAATGCCTCTACAAATCTTGTTATGGTCAAAACCACGCCAGACTTACCGTTTTTGAGAAAAAATATGTGCATCGCACAATAACATACATATTTTCAGCTAAAAGTATGGCATAATTTGGTTTATTTTCATTTTCTCGGAAACTAGTAGGCCTAGAATTAAGATTTTTGGTTTAAAATGTTCGTAATGAATGCCTCTACAAATCTTGTTATGGTCAAAACCACGCCAGACTTACCGTTTTTGAGAAAAAATATGTGCATCGCACAATAACATACATATTTTCAGCTAAAAGTATGGCATAATTTGGTTTATTTTCATTTTCTCGGAAACTAGTAGGCCTAGAATTAAGATTTTTGGTTTAAAATGTTCGTAATGAATGCCTCTACAAATCTTGTTATGGTCAAAACCACGCCAGACTTACCGTTTTTGAGAAAAAATATGTGCAACGCACAATAACATACATATTTTTACATATTTTCAGCTAAAAGTATGGCATAATTTGGTTTATTTTCATTTTCTCGGAAACTAGTAGGCCTAGAATTAAGATTTTTGGTTTAAAATGTTCGTAATGAATGCCTCTACAAATCTTGTTATGGTCAAAACCACGCCAGACTTACCGTTTTTGAGAAAAAATATGTGCAACGCACAATAACATACATATTTTTACATATTTTCAGCTAAAAGTATGGCATAATTTGGTTTATTTTCATTTTCTCGGAAACTAGTAGGCCTAGAATTAAGATTTTTGGTTTAAAATGTTCGTAATGAATGCCTCTACAAATCTTGTTATGGTCAAAACCACGCCAGACTTACCGTTTTTGAGAAAAAATATGTGCATCGCACAATAACATACATATTTTCAGCTAAAAGTATGGCATAATTTGGTTTATTTTCATTTTCTCGGAAACTAGTAGGCCTAGAATTAAGATTTTTGGTTTAAAATGTTCGTAATGAATGCCTCTACAAATCTTGTTATGGTCAAAACCACGCCAGACTTACCGTTTTTGAGAAAAAATATGTGCATCGCACAATAACATACATATTTTCAGCTAAAAGTATGGCATAATTTGGTTTATTTTCATTTTCTCGGAAACTAGTAGGCCTAGAATTAAGATTTTTGGTTTAAAATGTTCGTAATGAATGCCTCTACAAATCTTGTTATGGTCAAAACCACGCCAGACTTACCGTTTTTGAGAAAAAATATGTGCATCGCACAATAACATACATATTTTCAGCTAAAAGTATGGCATAATTTGGTTTATTTTCATTTTCTCGGAAACTAGTAGGCCTAGAATTAAGATTTTTGGTTTAAAATGTTCGTAATGAATGCCTCTACAAATCTTGTTATGGTCAAAACCACGCCAGACTTACCGTTTTTGAGAAAAAATATGTGCAACGCACAATAACATACATATTTTTACATATTTTCAGCTAAAAGTATGGCATAATTTGGTTTATTTTCATTTTCTCGGAAACTAGTAGGCCTAGAATTAAGATTTTTGGTTTAAAATGTTCGTAATGAATGCCTCTACAAATCTTGTTATGGTCAAAACCACGCCAGACTTACCGTTTTTGAGAAAAAATATGTGCATCGCACAATAACATACATATTTTCAGCTAAAAGTATGGCATAATTTGGTTTATTTTCATTTTCTCGGAAACTAGTAGGCCTAGAATTAAGATTTTTGGTTTAAAATGTTCGTAATGAATGCCTCTACAAATCTTGTTATGGTCAAAACCACGCCAGACTTACCGTTTTTGAGAAAAAATATGTGCAACGCACAATAACATACATATTTTTACATATTTTCAGCTAAAAGTATGGCATAATTTGGTTTATTTTCATTTTCTCGGAAACTAGTAGGCCTAGAATTAAGATTTTTGGTTTAAAATGTTCGTAATGAATGCCTCTACAAATCTTGTTATGGTCAAAACCACGCCAGACTTACCGTTTTTGAGAAAAAATATGTGCATCGCACAATAACATACATATTTTCAGCTAAAAGTATGGCATAATTTGGTTTATTTTCATTTTCTCGGAAACTAGTAGGCCTAGAATTAAGATTTTTGGTTTAAAATGTTCGTAATGAATGCCTCTACAAATCTTGTTATGGTCAAAACCACGCCAGACTTACCGTTTTTGAGAAAAAATATGTGCAACGCACAATAACATACATATTTTTACATATTTTCAGCTAAAAGTATGGCATAATTTGGTTTATTTTCATTTTCTCGGAAACTAGTAGGCTTAGAATTAAGATTTTTGGTTTAAAATGTTCGTAATGAATGCCTCTACAAATCTTGTTATGGTCAAAACCACGCCAGACTTACCGTTTTTGAGAAAAAATATGTGCATCGCACAATAACATACATATTTTTACATATTTTCAGCTAAAAGTATGGCATAATTTGGTTTATTTTCATTTTCTCGGAAACTAGTAGGCCTAGAATTAAGATTTTTGGTTTAAAATGTTCGTAATGAATGCCTCTACAAATCTTGTTATGGTCAAAACCACGCCAGACTTACCGTTTTTGAGAAAAAATATGTGCATCGCACAATAACATACATATTTTCAGCTAAAAGTATGGCATAATTTGGTTTATTTTCATTTTCTCGGAAACTAGTAGGCCTAGAATTAAGATTTTTGGTTTAAAATGTTCGTAATGAATGCCTCTACAAATCTTGTTATGGTCAAAACCACGCCAGACTTACCGTTTTTGAGAAAAAATATGTGCAACGCACAATAACATACATATTTTTACATATTTTCAGCTAAAAGTATGGCATAATTTGGTTTATTTTCATTTTCTCGGAAACTAGTAGGCCTAGAATTAAGATTTTTGGTTTAAAATGTTCGTAATGAATGCCTCTACAAATCTTGTTATGGTCAAAACCACGCCAGACTTACCGTTTTTGAGAAAAAATATGTGCAACGCACAATAACATACATATTTTTACATATTTTCAGCTAAAAGTATGGCATAATTTGGTTTATTTTCATTTTCTCGGAAACTAGTAGGCCTAGAATTAAGATTTTTGGTTTAAAATGTTCGTAATGAATGCCTCTACAAATCTTGTTATGGTCAAAACCACGCCAGACTTACCGTTTTTGAGAAAAAATATGTGCATCGCACAATAACATACATATTTTCAGCTAAAAGTATGGCATAATTTGGTTTATTTTCATTTTCTCGGAAACTAGTAGGCCTAGAATTAAGATTTTTGGTTTAAAATGTTCGTAATGAATGCCTCTACAAATCTTGTTATGGTCAAAACCACGCCAGACTTACCGTTTTTGAGAAAAAATATGTGCATCGCACAATAACATACATATTTTCAGCTAAAAGTATGGCATAATTTGGTTTATTTTCATTTTCTCGGAAACTAGTAGGCCTAGAATTAAGATTTTTGGTTTAAAATGTTCGTAATGAATGCCTCTACAAATCTTGTTATGGTCAAAACCACGCCAGACTTACCGTTTTTGAGAAAAAATATGTGCATCGCACAATAACATACATATTTTCAGCTAAAAGTATGGCATAATTTGGTTTATTTTCATTTTCTCGGAAACTAGTAGGCCTAGAATTAAGATTTTTGGTTTAAAATGTTCGTAATGAATGCCTCTACAAATCTTGTTATGGTCAAAACCACGCCAGACTTACCGTTTTTGAGAAAAAATATGTGCAACGCACAATAACATACATATTTTTACATATTTTCAGCTAAAAGTATGGCATAATTTGGTTTATTTTCATTTTCTCGGAAACTAGTAGGCCTAGAATTAAGATTTTTGGTTTAAAATGTTCGTAATGAATGCCTCTACAAATCTTGTTATGGTCAAAACCACGCCAGACTTACCGTTTTTGAGAAAAAATATGTGCATCGCACAATAACATACATATTTTCAGCTAAAAGTATGGCATAATTTGGTTTATTTTCATTTTCTCGGAAACTAGTAGGCCTAGAATTAAGATTTTTGGTTTAAAATGTTCGTAATGAATGCCTCTACAAATCTTGTTATGGTCAAAACCACGCCAGACTTACCGTTTTTGAGAAAAAATATGTGCAACGCACAATAACATACATATTTTTACATATTTTCAGCTAAAAGTATGGCATAATTTGGTTTATTTTCATTTTCTCGGAAACTAGTAGGCCTAGAATTAAGATTTTTGGTTTAAAATGTTCGTAATGAATGCCTCTACAAATCTTGTTATGGTCAAAACCACGCCAGACTTACCGTTTTTGAGAAAAAATATGTGCAACGCACAATAACATACATATTTTTACATATTTTCAGCTAAAAGTATGGCATAATTTGGTTTATTTTCATTTTCTCGGAAACTAGTAGGCCTAGAATTAAGATTTTTGGTTTAAAATGTTCGTAATGAATGCCTCTACAAATCTTGTTATGGTCAAAACCACGCCAGACTTACCGTTTTTGAGAAAAAATATGTGCATCGCACAATAACATACATATTTTCAGCTAAAAGTATGGCATAATTTGGTTTATTTTCATTTTCTCGGAAACTAGTAGGCCTAGAATTAAGATTTTTGGTTTAAAATGTTCGTAATGAATGCCTCTACAAATCTTGTTATGGTCAAAACCACGCCAGACTTACCGTTTTTGAGAAAAATATGTGCATCGCACAATAACATACATATTTTCAGCTAAAAGTATGGCATAATTTGGTTTATTTTCATTTTCTCGGAAACTAGTAGGCCTAGAATTAAGATTTTTGGTTTAAAATGTTCGTAATGAATGCCTCTACAAATCTTGTTATGGTCAAAACCACGCCAGACTTACCGTTTTTGAGAAAAAATATGTGCATCGCACAATAACATACATATTTTTACATATTTTCAGCTAAAAGTATGGCATAATTTGGTTTATTTTCATTTTCTCGGAAACTAGTAGGCCTAGAATTAAGATTTTTGGTTTAAAATGTTCGTAATGAATGCCTCTACAAATCTTGTTATGGTCAAAACCACGCCAGACTTACCGTTTTTGAGAAAAAATATGTGCAACGCACAATAACATACATATTTTTACATATTTTCAGCTAAAAGTATGGCATAATTTGGTTTATTTTCATTTTCTCGGAAACTAGTAGGCCTAGAATTAAGATTTTTGGTTTAAAATGTTCGTAATGAATGCCTCTACAAATCTTGTTATGGTCAAAACCACGCCAGACTTACCGTTTTTGAGAAAAAATATGTGCAACGCACAATAACATACATATTTTTACATATTTTCAGCTAAAAGTATGGCATAATTTGGTTTATTTTCATTTTCTCGGAAACTAGTAGGCCTAGAATTAAGATTTTTGGTTTAAAATGTTCGTAATGAATGCCTCTACAAATCTTGTTATGGTCAAAACCACGCCAGACTTACCGTTTTTGAGAAAAAATATGTGCAACGCACAATAACATACATATTTTTACATATTTTCAGCTAAAAGTATGGCATAATTTGGTTTATTTTCATTTTCTCGGAAACTAGTAGGCCTAGAATTAAGATTTTTGGTTTAAAATGTTCGTAATGAATGCCTCTACAAATCTTGTTATGGTCAAAACCACGCCAGACTTACCGTTTTTGAGAAAAAATATGTGCAACGCACAATAACATACATATTTTTACATATTTTCAGCTAAAAGTATGGCATAATTTGGTTTATTTTCATTTTCTCGGAAACTAGTAGGCCTAGAATTAAGATTTTTGGTTTAAAATGTTCGTAATGAATGCCTCTACAAATCTTGTTATGGTCAAAACCACGCCAGACTTACCGTTTTTGAGAAAAAATATGTGCATCGCACAATAACATACATATTTTCAGCTAAAAGTATGGCATAATTTGGTTTATTTTCATTTTCTCGGAAACTAGTAGGCCTAGAATTAAGATTTTTGGTTTAAAAATGCCTCTACAAATCTTGTTATGGTCAAAACCACGCCCAGACTTACCGTTTTTTTGAGCAAAAATATGTGCAACGCACAATAACATACATATTTTTACATATTTTCAGCTAAAAGTATGGCATAATTTGGTTTATTTTCATTTTCTCGGAAACTAGTAGGCCTAGAATTAAGATTTTTGGTTTAAAATGTTCGTAATGAATGCCTCTACAAATCTTGTTAGGGTCAATAACCACGCCAGACTTACCGTTTTTGAGAAAAAATATGTGCAACGCACAATAACATACATATTTTTACATATTTTCAGCTAAAAGTATGGCATAATTTGGTTTATTTTCATTTTCTCGGAAACTAGTAGGCCTAGAATTAAGATTTTTGGTTTAAAATGTTTCGTAATGAATGCCTCTACAAATCTTGTTATGGTCAAAACCACGCCAGACTTACCGTTTTGAGAAAAAATATGTGCATCGCACAATAACATACATATTTTCAGCTAAAAGTATGGCATAATTTGGTTTATTTTCATTTTCTCGGAAACTAGTAGGCCTAGAATTAAGATTTTTGGTTTAAAATGTCGTAATGAATGCCTCTACAAATCTTGTTATGGTCAAAACCACGCCAGACTTACCGTTTTATGAGAAAAAATATGTTGCATCGCACAATAACATACATATTTTTCAGCTAAAAGTATGGCATAATTTGGTTTATTTTCATTTTCTCGGAAACTAGTAGGCCTAGAATTAAGATTTTTGGTTTAAAATGTTCGTAATGAATGCCTCTACAAATCTTGTTATGGTCAAAACCACGCCAGACTTACCGTTTTTGAGAAAAAATATGTGCATCGCACAATAACATACATATTTTCAGCTAAAAGTATGGCATAATTTGGTTTATTTTCATTTTCTCGGAAACTAGTAGGCCTAGAATTAAGATTTTTGGTTTAAAATGTTCGTAATGAATGCCTCTACAAATCTTGTTATGGTCAAAACCACGCCAGACTTACCGTTTTTTGAGAAAAAATATGTGCAACGCACAATAACATACTTATTTTACATATTTTCAGCTAAAAGTATGGCATAATTTGGTTTATTTTCATTTTCTCGGAAACTAGTAGGCCTAGAATTAAGATTTTTGGTTTAAAATGTTCGTAATGAATGCCTCTACAAATCTTGTTATGGTCAAAACCACGCCAGACAGTACCGTTTTTTGAGAAAAAAATATGTGCAACGCACAATAACATACATATTTTTACATATTTTCAGCTAAAAGTATGGCATAATTTGGTTTATTTTCATTTTCTCGGAAACTAGTAGGCCTAGAATTAAGATTTTGGTTTTAAAATGTTCGTAATGAATGCCTCTACAAATCTTGTTATGGTCAAAACCACGCCAGACTTACCGTTTTTGAGAAAAAATATGTGCATCGCACAATAACATACATATTTTTACATATTTTCAGCTAAAAGTATGGCATAATTTGGTTTATTTTCATTTTCTCGGAAACTAGTAGGCCTAGAATTAAGATTTTTGGTTTAAAATGTTCGTAATGAATGCCTCTACAAATCTTGTTATGGTCAAAACCACGCCAGACTTACCGTTTTTGAGAGAAAAAATATGTGCATCGCACAATAACATACATATTTTCAGCTAAAAGTATGGCATAATTTGGTTTATTTTCATTTTCTCGGAAACTAGTAGGCCTAGAATTAAGATTTTTGGTTTAAAATGTTCGTAATGAATGCCTCTACAAATCTTGTTATGGTCAAAACCACGCCAGACTTACCGTTTTTGAGAAAAAATATGTGCAACGCACAATAACATACATATTTTTACATATTTTCAGCTAAAAGTATGGCATAATTTGGTTTATTTTCATTTTCTCGGAAACTAGTAGGCCTAGAATTAAGATTTTTGGTTTTAAAATGTTCGTAATGAATGCCTCTACAAATCTTGTTATGGTCAAAACCACGCCAGACTTACCGTTTTTGAGAAAAAATATGTGCATCGCACAATAACATACATATTTTCAGCTAAAAGTATGGCATAATTTGGTTTATTTTCATTTTCTCGGAAACTAGTAGGCCTAGAATTAAGATTTTTGGTTTAAAATGTTCGTAATGAATGCCTCTACAAATCTTGTTATGGTCAAAACCACGCCAGACTTACCGTTTTTGAGAAAAAATATGTGCATCGCACAATAACATACATATTTTCAGCTAAAAGTATGGCATAATTTGGTTTATTTTCATTTTCTCGGAAACTAGTAGGCCTAGAATTAAGATTTTTGGTTTAAAATGTTCGTAATGAATGCCTCTACAAATCTTGTTATGGTCAAAACCACGCCAGACTTACCGTTTTTGAGAAAAAATATGTGCATCGCACAATAACATACATATTTTCAGCTAAAAGTATGGCATAATTTGGTTTATTTTCATTTTCTCGGAAACTAGTAGGCCTAGAATTAAGATTTTTGGTTTAAAATGTTCGTAATGAATGCCTCTACAAATCTTGTTATGGTCAAAACCACGCCAGACTTACCGTTTTTGAGAAAAAATATGTGCATCGCACAATAACAAACATATTTTCAGCTAAAAGTATGGCATAATTTGGTTTATTTTCATTTTCTCGGAAACTAGTAGGCCTAGAATTAAGATTTTTGGTTTAAAATGTTCGTAATGAATGCCTCTACAAATCTTGTTATGGTCAAAACCACGCCAGACTTACCGTTTTTGAGAAAAAATATGTGCATCGCACAATAACATACATATTTTCAGCTAAAAGTATGGCATAATTTGGTTTATTTTCATTTTCTCGGAAACTAGTAGGCCTAGAATTAAGATTTTTGGTTTAAAATGTTCGTAATGAATGCCTCTACAAATCTTGTTATGGTCAAAACCACGCCAGACTTACCGTTTTTGAGAAAAAATATGTGCAACGCACAATAACATACATATTTTTACATATTTTCAGCTAAAAGTATGGCATAATTTGGTTTATTTTCATTTTCTCGGAAACTAGTAGGCCTAGAATTAAGATTTTTGGTTTAAAATGTTCGTAATGAATGCCTCTACAAATCTTGTTATGGTCAAAACCACGCCAGACTTACCGTTTTTGAGAAAAAATATGTGCATCGCACAATAACATACATATTTTCAGCTAAAAGTATGGCATAATTTGGTTTATTTTCATTTTCTCGGAAACTAGTAGGCCTAGAATTAAGATTTTTGGTTTAAAATGTTCGTAATGAATGCCTCTACAAATCTTGTTATGGTCAAAACCACGCCAGACTTACCGTTTTTGAGAAAAAATATGTGCATCGCACAATAACATACATATTTTCAGCTAAAAGTATGGCATAATTTGGTTTATTTTCATTTTCTCGGAAACTAGTAGGCCTAGAATTAAGATTTTTGGTTTAAAATGTTCGTAATGAATGCCTCTACAAATCTTGTTATGGTCAAAACCACGCCAGACTTACCGTTTTTGAGAAAAAATATGTGCAACGCACAATAACATACATATTTTTACATATTTTCAGCTAAAAGTATGGCATAATTTGGTTTATTTTCATTTTCTCGGAAACTAGTAGGCCTAGAATTAAGATTTTTGGTTTAAAATGTTCGTAATGAATGCCTCTACAAATCTTGTTATGGTCAAAACCACGCCAGACTTACCGTTTTTGAGAAAAAATATGTGCATCGCACAATAACATACATATTTTCAGCTAAAAGTATGGCATAATTTGGTTTATTTTCATTTTCTCGGAAACTAGTAGGCCTAGAATTAAGATTTTTGGTTTAAAATGTTCGTAATGAATGCCTCTACAAATCTTGTTAGGGTCAAAACCACGCCAGACTTACCGTTTTTGAGAAAAAATATGTGCAACGCACAATAACATACATATTTTCAGCTAAAAGTATGGCATAATTTGGTTTATTTTCATTTTCTCGGAAACTAGTAGGCCTAGAATTAAGATTTTTGGTTTAAAATGTTCGTAATGAATGCCTCTACAAATCTTGTTATGGTCAAAACCACGCCAGACTTACCGTTTTTGAGCAAAAATATGTGCAACGCACAATAACATACATATTTTTACATATTTTCAGCTAAAAGTATGGCATAATTTGGTTTATTTTCATTTTCTCGGAAACTAGTAGGCCTAGAATTAAGATTTTTGGTTTAAAATGTTCGTAATGAATGCCTCTACAAATCTTGTTAGGGTCAAAACCACGCCAGACTTACCGTTTTTGAGAAAAAATATGTGCAACGCACAATAACATACATATTTTTACATATTTTCAGCTAAAAGTATGGCATAATTTGGTTTATTTTCATTTTCTCGGAAACTAGTAGGCCTAGAATTAAGATTTTTGGTTTAAAATGTTCGTAATGAATGCCTCTACAAATCTTGTTATGGTCAAAACCACGCCAGACTTACCGTTTTTGAGAAAAAATATGTGCATCGCACAATAACATACATATTTTCAGCTAAAAGTATGGCATAATTTGGTTTATTTTCATTTTCTCGGAAACTAGTAGGCCTAGAATTAAGATTTTTGGTTTAAAATGTTCGTAATGAATGCCTCTACAAATCTTGTTATGGTCAAAACCACGCCAGACTTACCGTTTTTGAGAAAAAATATGTGCAACGCACAATAACATACATATTTTTACATATTTTCAGCTAAAAGTATGGCATAATTTGGTTTATTTTCATTTTCTCGGAAACTAGTAGGCCTAGAATTAAGATTTTTGGTTTAAAATGTTCGTAATGAATGCCTCTACAAATCTTGTTAGGGTCAAAACCACGCCAGACTTACCGTTTTTGAGAAAAAATATGTGCAACGCACAATAACATACATATTTTTACAAATTTTCAGCTAAAAGTATGGCATAATTTGGTTTATTTTCATTTTCTCGGAAACTAGTAGGCCTAGAATTAAGATTTTTGGTTTAAAATGTTCGTAATGAATGCCTCTACAAATCTTGTTATGGTCAAAACCACGCCAGACTTACCGTTTTTGAGAAAAAATATGTGCATCGCACAATAACATACATATTTTCAGCTAAAAGTATGGCATAATTTGGTTTATTTTCATTTTCTCGGAAACTAGTAGGCCTAGAATTAAGATTTTTGGTTTAAAATGTTCGTAATGAATGCCTCTACAAATCTTGTTATGGTCAAAACCACGCCAGACTTACCGTTTTTGAGAAAAAATATGTGCATCGCACAATAACATACATATTTTCAGCTAAAAGTATGGCATAATTTGGTTTATTTTCATTTTCTCGGAAACTAGTAGGCCTAGAATTAAGATTTTTGGTTTAAAATGTTCGTAATGAATGCCTCTACAAATCTTGTTATGGTCAAAACCACGCCAGACTTACCGTTTTTGAGAAAAAATATGTGCATCGCACAATAACATACATATTTTCAGCTAAAAGTATGGCATAATTTGGTTTATTTTCATTTTCTCGGAAACTAGTAGGCCTAGAATTAAGATTTTTGGTTTAAAATGTTCGTAATGAATGCCTCTACAAATCTTGTTATGGTCAAAACCACGCCAGACTTACCGTTTTTGAGAAAAAATATGTGCAACGCACAATAACATACATATTTTTACATATTTTCAGCTAAAAGTATGGCATAATTTGGTTTATTTTCATTTTCTCGGAAACTAGTAGGCCTAGAATTAAGATTTTTGGTTTAAAATGTTCGTAATGAATGCCTCTACAAATCTTGTTATGGTCAAAACCACGCCAGACTTACCGTTTTTGAGAAAAAATATGTGCATCGCACAATAACATACATATTTTCAGCTAAAAGTATGGCATAATTTGGTTTATTTTCATTTTCTCGGAAACTAGTAGGCCTAGAATTAAGATTTTTGGTTTAAAATGTTCGTAATGAATGCCTCTACAAATCTTGTTATGGTCAAAACCACGCCAGACTTACCGTTTTTGAGAAAAAATATGTGCAACGCACAATAACATACATATTTTTACATATTTTCAGCTAAAAGTATGGCATAATTTGGTTTATTTTCATTTTCTCGGAAACTAGTAGGCCTAGAATTAAGATTTTTGGTTTAAAATGTTCGTAATGAATGCCTCTACAAATCTTGTTATGGTCAAAACCACGCCAGACTTACCGTTTTTGAGAAAAAATATGTGCATCGCACAATAACATACATATTTTCAGCTAAAAGTATGGCATAATTTGGTTTATTTTCATTTTCTCGGAAACTAGTAGGCCTAGAATTAAGATTTTTGGTTTAAAATGTTCGTAATGAATGCCTCTACAAATCTTGTTATGGTCAAAACCACGCCAGACTTACCGTTTTTGAGAAAAAATATGTGCAACGCACAATAACATACATATTTTTACATATTTTCAGCTAAAAGTATGGCATAATTTGGTTTATTTTCATTTTCTCGGAAACTAGTAGGCCTAGAATTAAGATTTTTGGTTTAAAATGTTCGTAATGAATGCCTCTACAAATCTTGTTATGGTCAAAACCACGCCAGACTTACCGTTTTTGAGAAAAAATATGTGCATCGCACAATAACATACATATTTTCAGCTAAAAGTATGGCATAATTTGGTTTATTTTCATTTTCTCGGAAACTAGTAGGCCTAGAATTAAGATTTTTGGTTTAAAATGTTCGTAATGAATGCCTCTACAAATCTTGTTATGGTCAAAACCACGCCAGACTTACCGTTTTTGAGAAAAAATATGTGCATCGCACAATAACATACATATTTTCAGCTAAAAGTATGGCATAATTTGGTTTATTTTCATTTTCTCGGAAACTAGTAGGCCTAGAATTAAGATTTTTGGTTTAAAATGTTCGTAATGAATGCCTCTACAAATCTTGTTATGGTCAAAACCACGCCAGACTTACCGTTTTTGAGAAAAAATATGTGCATCGCACAATAACATACATATTTTCAGCTAAAAGTATGGCATAATTTGGTTTATTTTCATTTTCTCGGAAACTAGTAGGCCTAGAATTAAGATTTTTGGTTTAAAATGTTCGTAATGAATGCCTCTACAAATCTTGTTATGGTCAAAACCACGCCAGACTTACCGTTTTTGAGAAAAAATATGTGCATCGCACAATAACATACATATTTTCAGCTAAAAGTATGGCATAATTTGGTTTATTTTCATTTTCTCGGAAACTAGTAGGCCTAGAATTAAGATTTTTGGTTTAAAATGTTCGTAATGAATGCCTCTACAAATCTTGTTATGGTCAAAACCACGCCAGACTTACCGTTTTTGAGAAAAAATATGTGCATCGCACAATAACATACATATTTTCAGCTAAAAGTATGGCATAATTTGGTTTATTTTCATTTTCTCGGAAACTAGTAGGCCTAGAATTAAGATTTTTGGTTTAAAATGTTCGTAATGAATGCCTCTACAAATCTTGTTATGGTCAAAACCACGCCAGACTTACCGTTTTTGAGAAAAAATATGTGCAACGCACAATAACATACATATTTTTACATATTTTCAGCTAAAAGTATGGCATAATTTGGTTTATTTTCATTTTCTCGGAAACTAGTAGGCCTAGAATTAAGATTTTTGGTTTAAAATGTTCGTAATGAATGCCTCTACAAATCTTGTTATGGTCAAAACCACGCCAGACTTACCGTTTTTGAGAAAAAATATGTGCATCGCACAATAACATACATATTTTCAGCTAAAAGTATGGCATAATTTGGTTTATTTTCATTTTCTCGGAAACTAGTAGGCCTAGAATTAAGATTTTTGGTTTAAAATGTTCGTAATGAATGCCTCTACAAATCTTGTTATGGTCAAAACCACGCCAGACTTACCGTTTTTGAGAAAAAATATGTGCATCGCACAATAACATACATATTTTCAGCTAAAAGTATGGCATAATTTGGTTTATTTTCATTTTCTCGGAAACTAGTAGGCCTAGAATTAAGATTTTTGGTTTAAAATGTTCGTAATGAATGCCTCTACAAATCTTGTTATGGTCAAAACCACGCCAGACTTACCGTTTTTGAGAAAAAATATGTGCAACGCACAATAACATACATATTTTTACATATTTTCAGCTAAAAGTATGGCATAATTTGGTTTATTTTCATTTTCTCGGAAACTAGTAGGCCTAGAATTAAGATTTTTGGTTTAAAATGTTCGTAATGAATGCCTCTACAAATCTTGTTATGGTCAAAACCACGCCAGACTTACCGTTTTTGAGAAAAAATATGTGCATCGCACAATAACATACATATTTTCAGCTAAAAGTATGGCATAATTTGGTTTATTTTCATTTTCTCGGAAACTAGTAGGCCTAGAATTAAGATTTTTGGTTTAAAATGTTCGTAATGAATGCCTCTACAAATCTTGTTATGGTCAAAACCACGCCAGACTTACCGTTTTTGAGAAAAAATATGTGCATCGCACAATAACATACATATTTTCAGCTAAAAGTATGGCATAATTTGGTTTATTTTCATTTTCTCGGAAACTAGTAGGCCTAGAATTAAGATTTTTGGTTTAAAATGTTCGTAATGAATGCCTCTACAAATCTTGTTATGGTCAAAACCACGCCAGACTTACCGTTTTTGAGAAAAAATATGTGCAACGCACAATAACATACATATTTTTACATATTTTCAGCTAAAAGTATGGCATAATTTGGTTTATTTTCATTTTCTCGGAAACTAGTAGGCCTAGAATTAAGATTTTTGGTTTAAAATGTTCGTAATGAATGCCTCTACAAATCTTGTTATGGTCAAAACCACGCCAGACTTACCGTTTTTGAGAAAAAATATGTGCATCGCACAATAACATACATATTTTCAGCTAAAAGTATGGCATAATTTGGTTTATTTTCATTTTCTCGGAAACTAGTAGGCCTAGAATTAAGATTTTTGGTTTAAAATGTTCGTAATGAATGCCTCTACAAATCTTGTTATGGTCAAAACCACGCCAGACTTACCGTTTTTGAGAAAAAATATGTGCATCGCACAATAACATACATATTTTCAGCTAAAAGTATGGCATAATTTGGTTTATTTTCATTTTCTCGGAAACTAGTAGGCCTAGAATTAAGATTTTTGGTTGAAAATGTTCGTAATGAATGCCTCTACAAATCTTGTTATGGTCAAAACCACGCCAGACTTACCGTTTTTGAGAAAAAATATGTGCAACGCACAATAACATACATATTTTTACATATTTTCAGCTAAAAGTATGGCATAATTTGGTTTATTTTCATTTTCTCGGAAACTAGTAGGCCTAGAATTAAGATTTTTGGTTTAAAATGTTCGTAATGAATGCCTCTACAAATCTTGTTATGGTCAAAACCACGCCAGACTTACCGTTTTTGAGAAAAAATATGTGCATCGCACAATAACATACATATTTTCAGCTAAAAGTATGGCATAATTTGGTTTATTTTCATTTTCTCGGAAACTAGTAGGCCTAGAATTAAGATTTTTGGTTTAAAATGTTCGTAATGAATGCCTCTACAAATCTTGTTATGGTCAAAACCACGCCAGACTTACCGTTTTTGAGAAAAAATATGTGCATCGCACAATAACATACATATTTTCAGCTAAAAGTATGGCATAATTTGGTTTATTTTCATTTTCTCGGAAACTAGTAGGCCTAGAATTAAGATTTTTGGTTTAAAATGTTCGTAATGAATGCCTCTACAAATCTTGTTATGGTCAAAACCACGCCAGACTTACCGTTTTTGAGAAAAAATATGTGCAACGCACAATAACATACATATTTTTACATATTTTCAGCTAAAAGTATGGCATAATTTGGTTTATTTTCATTTTCTCGGAAACTAGTAGGCCTAGAATTAAGATTTTTGGTTTAAAATGTTCGTAATGAATGCCTCTACAAATCTTGTTATGGTCAAAACCACGCCAGACTTACCGTTTTTGAGAAAAAATATGTGCATCGCACAATAACATACATATTTTCAGCTAAAAGTATGGCATAATTTGGTTTATTTTCATTTTCTCGGAAACTAGTAGGCCTAGAATTAAGATTTTTGGTTTAAAATGTTCGTAATGAATGCCTCTACAAATCTTGTTATGGTCAAAACCACGCCAGACTTACCGTTTTTGAGAAAAAATATGTGCAACGCACAATAACATACATATTTTTACATATTTTCAGCTAAAAGTATGGCATAATTTGGTTTATTTTCATTTTCTCGGAAACTAGTAGGCCTAGAATTAAGATTTTTGGTTTAAAATGTTCGTAATGAATGCCTCTACAAATCTTGTTATGGTCAAAACCACGCCAGACTTACCGTTTTTGAGAAAAAATATGTGCAACGCACAATAACATACATATTTTTACATATTTTCAGCTAAAAGTATGGCATAATTTGGTTTATTTTCATTTTCTCGGAAACTAGTAGGCCTAGAATTAAGATTTTTGGTTTAAAATGTTCGTAATGAATGCCTCTACAAATCTTGTTATGGTCAAAACCACGCCAGACTTACCGTTTTTGAGAAAAAATATGTGCATCGCACAATAACATACATATTTTCAGCTAAAAGTATGGCATAATTTGGTTTATTTTCATTTTCTCGGAAACTAGTAGGCCTAGAATTAAGATTTTTGGTTTAAAATGTTCGTAATGAATGCCTCTACAAATCTTGTTATGGTCAAAACCACGCCAGACTTACCGTTTTTGAGAAAAAATATGTGCATCGCACAATAACATACATATTTTCAGCTAAAAGTATGGCATAATTTGGTTTATTTTCATTTTCTCGGAAACTAGTAGGCCTAGAATTAAGATTTTTGGTTTAAAATGTTCGTAATGAATGCCTCTACAAATCTTGTTATGGTCAAAACCACGCCAGACTTACCGTTTTTGAGAAAAAATATGTGCATCGCACAATAACATACATATTTTCAGCTAAAAGTATGGCATAATTTGGTTTATTTTCATTTTCTCGGAAACTAGTAGGCCTAGAATTAAGATTTTTGGTTTAAAATGTTCGTAATGAATGCCTCTACAAATCTTGTTATGGTCAAAACCACGCCAGACTTACCGTTTTTGAGAAAAAATATGTGCAACGCACAATAACATACATATTTTTACATATTTTCAGCTAAAAGTATGGCATAATTTGGTTTATTTTCATTTTCTCGGAAACTAGTAGGCCTAGAATTAAGATTTTTGGTTTAAAATGTTCGTAATGAATGCCTCTACAAATCTTGTTATGGTCAAAACCACGCCAGACTTACCGTTTTTGAGAAAAAATATGTGCATCGCACAATAACATACATATTTTCAGCTAAAAGTATGGCATAATTTGGTTTATTTTCATTTTCTCGGAAACTAGTAGGCCTAGAATTAAGATTTTTGGTTTAAAATGTTCGTAATGAATGCCTCTACAAATCTTGTTATGGTCAAAACCACGCCAGACTTACCGTTTTTGAGAAAAAATATGTGCAACGCACAATAACATACATATTTTTACATATTTTCAGCTAAAAGTATGGCATAATTTGGTTTATTTTCATTTTCTCGGAAACTAGTAGGCCTAGAATTAAGATTTTTGGTTTAAAATGTTCGTAATGAATGCCTCTACAAATCTTGTTATGGTCAAAACCACGCCAGACTTACCGTTTTTGAGAAAAAATATGTGCAACGCACAATAACATACATATTTTTACATATTTTCAGCTAAAAGTATGGCATAATTTGGTTTATTTTCATTTTCTCGGAAACTAGTAGGCCTAGAATTAAGATTTTTGGTTTAAAATGTTCGTAATGAATGCCTCTACAAATCTTGTTATGGTCAAAACCACGCCAGACTTACCGTTTTTGAGAAAAAATATGTGCATCGCACAATAACATACATATTTTCAGCTAAAAGTATGGCATAATTTGGTTTATTTTCATTTTCTCGGAAACTAGTAGGCCTAGAATTAAGATTTTTGGTTTAAAATGTTCGTAATGAATGCCTCTACAAATCTTGTTATGGTCAAAACCACGCCAGACTTACCGTTTTTGAGAAAAAATATGTGCATCGCACAATAACATACATATTTTCAGCTAAAAGTATGGCATAATTTGGTTTATTTTCATTTTCTCGGAAACTAGTAGGCCTAGAATTAAGATTTTTGGTTTAAAATGTTCGTAATGAATGCCTCTACAAATCTTGTTATGGTCAAAACCACGCCAGACTTACCGTTTTTGAGAAAAAATATGTGCATCGCACAATAACATACATATTTTCAGCTAAAAGTATGGCATAATTTGGTTTATTTTCATTTTCTCGGAAACTAGTAGGCCTAGAATTAAGATTTTTGGTTTAAAATGTTCGTAATGAATGCCTCTACAAATCTTGTTATGGTCAAAACCACGCCAGACTTACCGTTTTTGAGAAAAAATATGTGCAACGCACAATAACATACATATTTTTACATATTTTCAGCTGAAAGATTGGCATAATTTGGTTTATTTTCATTTTCTCGGAAACTAGTAGGCCTAGAATTAAGATTTTTGGTTTAAAATGTTCGTAATGAATGCCTCTACAAATCTTGTTATGGTCAAAACCACGCCAGACTTACCGTTTTTGAGAAAAAATATGTGCAACGCACAATAACATACATATTTTTACATATTTTCAGCTAAAAGTATGGCATAATTTGGTTTATTTTCATTTTCTCGGAAACTAGTAGGCCTAGAATTAAGATTTTTGGTTTAAAATGTTCGTAATGAATGCCTCTACAAATCTTGTTATGGTCAAAACCACGCCAGACTTACCGTTTTTGAGAAAAAATATGTGCATCGCACAATAACATACATATTTTCAGCTAAAAGTATGGCATAATTTGGTTTATTTTCATTTTCTCGGAAACTAGTAGGCCTAGAATTAAGATTTTTGGTTTAAAATGTTCGTAATGAATGCCTCTACAAATCTTGTTATGGTCAAAACCACGCCAGACTTACCGTTTTTGAGAAAAAATATGTGCATCGCACAATAACATACATATTTTCAGCTAAAAGTATGGCATAATTTGGTTTATTTTCATTTTCTCGGAAACTAGTAGGCCTAGAATTAAGATTTTTGGTTTAAAATGTTCGTAATGAATGCCTCTACAAATCCTGTTATGGTCAAAACCACGCCAGACTTACCGTTTTTGAGAAAAAATATGTGCATCGCACAATAACATACATATTTTTACATATTTTCAGCTAAAAGTATGGCATAATTTGGTTTATTTTCATTTTCTCGGAAACTAGTAGGCCTAGAATTAAGATTTTTGGTTTAAAATGTTCGTAATGAATGCCTCTACAAATCTTGTTATGGTCAAAACCACGCCAGACTTACCGTTTTTGAGAAAAAATATGTGCAACGCACAATAACATACATATTTTTACATATTTTCAGCTAAAAGTATGGCATAATTTGGTTTATTTTCATTTTCTCGGAAACTAGTAGGCCTAGAATTAAGATTTTTGGTTTAAAATGTTCGTAATGAATGCCTCTACAAATCTTGTTATGGTCAAAACCACGCCAGACTTACCGTTTTTGAGAAAAAATATGTGCAACGCACAATAACATACATATTTTTACATATTTTCAGCTAAAAGTATGGCATAATTTGGTTTATTTTCATTTTCTCGGAAACTAGTAGGCCTAGAATTAAGATTTTTGGTTTAAAATGTTCGTAATGAATGCCTCTACAAATCTTGTTATGGTCAAAACCACGCCAGACTTACCGTTTTTGAGAAAAAATATGTGCATCGCACAATAACATACATATTTTCAGCTAAAAGTATGGCATAATTTGGTTTATTTTCATTTTCTCGGAAACTAGTAGGCCTAGAATTAAGATTTTTGGTTTAAAATGTTCGTAATGAATGCCTCTACAAATCTTGTTATGGTCAAAACCACGCCAGACTTACCGTTTTTGAGAAAAAATATGTGCATCGCACAATAACATACATATTTTCAGCTAAAAGTATGGCATAATTTGGTTTATTTTCATTTTCTCGGAAACTAGTAGGCCTAGAATTAAGATTTTTGGTTTAAAATGTTCGTAATGAATGCCTCTACAAATCTTGTTACGGTCAAAACCACGCCAGACTTACCGTTTTTGAGAAAAAATATGTGCATCGCACAATAACATACATATTTTCAGCTAAAAGTATGGCATAATTTGGTTTATTTTCATTTTCTCGGAAACTAGTAGGCCTAGAATTAAGATTTTTGGTTTAAAATGTTCGTAATGAATGCCTCTACAAATCTTGTTATGGTCAAAACCACGCCAGACTTACCGTTTTTGAGAAAAAATATGTGCATCGTACAATAACATACATATTTTCAGCTAAAAGTATGGCATAATTTGGTTTATTTTCATTTTCTCGGAAACTAGTAGGCCTAGAATTAAGATTTTTGGTTTAAAATGTTCGTAATGAATGCCTCTACAAATCTTGTTATGGTCAAAACCACGCCAGACTTACCGTTTTTGAGAAAAAATATGTGCATCGCACAATAACATACATATTTTCAGCTAAAAGTATGGCATAATTTGGTTTATTTTCATTTTCTCGGAAACTAGTAGGCCTAGAATTAAGATTTTTGGTTTAAAATGTTCGTAATGAATGCCTCTACAAATCTTGTTATGGTCAAAACCACGCCAGACTTACCGTTTTTGAGAAAAAATATGTGCATCGCACAATAACATACATATTTTCAGCTAAAAGTATGGCATAATTTGGTTTATTTTCATTTTCTCGGAAACTAGTAGGCCTAGAATTAAGATTTTTGGTTTAAAATGTTCGTAATGAATGCCTCTACAAATCTTGTTATGGTCAAAACCACGCCAGACTTACCGTTTTTGAGAAAAAATATGTGCATCGCACAATAACATACATATTTTCAGCTAAAAGTATGGCATAATTTGGTTTATTTTCATTTTCTCGGAAACTAGTAGGCCTAGAATTAAGATTTTTGGTTTAAAATGTTCGTAATGAATGCCTCTACAAATCTTGTTATGGTCAAAACCACGCCAGACTTACCGTTTTTGAGAAAAAATATGTGCATCGCACAATAACATACATATTTTTACATATTTTCAGCTAAAAGTATGGCATAATTTGGTTTATTTTCATTTTCTCGGAAACTAGTAGGCCTAGAATTAAGATTTTTGGTTTAAAATGTTCGTAATGAATGCCTCTACAAATCTTGTTATGGTCAAAACCACGCCAGACTTACCGTTTTTGAGAAAAAATATGTGCAACGCACAATAACATACATATTTTTACATATTTTCAGCTAAAAGTATGGCATAATTTGGTTTATTTTCATTTTCTCGGAAACTAGTAGGCCTAGAATTAAGATTTTTGGTTTAAAATGTTCGTAATGAATGCCTCTACAAATCTTGTTATGGTCAAAACCACGCCAGACTTACCGTTTTTGAGAAAAAATATGTGCATCGCACAATAACATACATATTTTCAGCTAAAAGTATGGCATAATTTGGTTTATTTTCATTTTCTCGGAAACTAGTAGGCCTAGAATTAAGATTTTTGGTTTAAAATGTTCGTAATGAATGCCTCTACAAATCTTGTTATGGTCAAAACCACGCCAGACGTACCGTTTTTGAGAAAAAATATGTGCATCGCACAATAACATACATATTTTCAGCTAAAAGTATGGCATAATTTGGTTTATTTTCATTTTCTCGGAAACTAGTAGGCCTAGAATTAAGATTTTTGGTTTAAAATGTTCGTAATGAATGCCTCTACAAATCTTGTTATGGTCAAAACCACGCCAGACTTACCGTTTTTGAGAAAAAATATGTGCAACGCACAATAACATACATATTTTTACATATTTTCAGCTGAAAGTATGGCATAATTTGGTTTATTTTCATTTTCTCGGAAACTAGTAGGCCTAGAATTAAGATTTTTGGTTTAAAATGTTCGTAATGAATGCATCTACAAATCTTGTTATGGTCAAAACCACGCCAGACTTACCGTTTTTGAGAAAAAATATGTGCATCGCACAATAACATACATATTTTCAGCTAAAAGTATGGCATAATTTGGTTTATTTTCATTTTCTCGGAAACTAGTAGGCCTAGAATTAAGATTTTTGGTTTAAAATGTTCGTAATGAATGCCTCTACAAATCTTGTTATGGTCAAAACCACGCCAGACTTACCGTTTTTGAGAAAAAATATGTGCATCGCACAATAACATACATATTTTTACATATTTTCAGCTAAAAGTATGGCATAATTTGGTTTATTTTCATTTTCTCGGAAACTAGTAGGCCTAGAATTAAGATTTTTGGTTTAAAATGTTCGTAATGAATGCCTCTACAAATCTTGTTATGGTCAAAACCACGCCAGACTTACCGTTTTTGAGAAAAAATATGTGCATCGCACAATAACATACATATTTTCAGCTAAAAGTATGGCATAATTTGGTTTATTTTCATTTTCTCGGAAACTAGTAGGCCTAGAATTAAGATTTTTGGTTTAAAATGTTCGTAATGAATGCCTCTACAAATCTTGTTATGGTCAAAACCACGCCAGACTTACCGTTTTTGAGAAAAAATATGTGCATCGCACAATAACATACATATTTTCAGCTAAAAGTATGGCATAATTTGGTTTATTTTCATTTTCTCGGAAACTAGTAGGCCTAGAATTAAGATTTTTGGTTTAAAATGTTCGTAATGAATGCCTCTACAAATCTTGTTATGGTCAAAACCACGCCAGACTTACCGTTTTTGAGAAAAAATATGTGCATCGCACAATAACATACATATTTTTACATATTTTCAGCTAAAAGTATGGCATAATTTGGTTTATTTTCATTTTCTCGGAAACTAGTAGGCCTAGAATTAAGATTTTTGGTTTAAAATGTTCGTAATGAATGCCTCTACAAATCTTGTTATGGTCAAAACCACGCCAGACTTACCGTTTTTGAGAAAAAATATGTGCAACGCACAATAACATACATATTTTTACATATTTTCAGCTAAAAGTATGGCATAATTTGGTTTATTTTCATTTTCTCGGAAACTAGTAGGCCTAGAATTAAGATTTTTGGTTTAAAATGTTCGTAATGAATGCCTCTACAAATCTTGTTATGGTCAAAACCACGCCAGACTTACCGTTTTTGAGAAAAAATATGTGCATCGCACAATAACATACATATTTTCAGCTAAAAGTATGGCATAATTTGGTTTATTTTCATTTTCTCGGAAACTAGTAGGCCTAGAATTAAGATTTTTGGTTTAAAATGTTCGTAATGAATGCCTCTACAAATCTTGTTATGGTCAAAACCACGCCAGACTTACCGTTTTTGAGAAAAAATATGTGCATCGCACAATAACATACATATTTTCAGCTAAAAGTATGGCATAATTTGGTTTATTTTCATTTTCTCGGAAACTAGTAGGCCTAGAATTAAGATTTTTGGTTTAAAATGTTCGTAATGAATGCCTCTACAAATCTTGTTATGGTCAAAACCACGCCAGACTTACCGTTTTTGAGAAAAAATATGTGCATCGCACAATAACATACATATTTTCAGCTAAAAGTATGGCATAATTTGGTTTATTTTCATTTTCTCGGAAACTAGTAGGCCTAGAATTAAGATTTTTGGTTTAAAATGTTCGTAATGAATGCCTCTACAAATCTTGTTATGGTCAAAACCACGCCAGACTTACCGTTTTTGAGAAAAAATATGTGCAACGCACAATAACATACATATTTTTACATATTTTCAGCTAAAAGTATGGCATAATTTGGTTTATTTTCATTTTCTCGGAAACTAGTAGGCCTAGAATTAAGATTTTTGGTTTAAAATGTTCGTAATGAATGCCTCTACAAATCTTGTTATGGTCAAAACCACGCCAGACTTACCGTTTTTGAGAAAAAATATGTGCAACGCACAATAACATACATATTTTTACATATTTTCAGCTAAAAGTATGGCATAATTTGGTTTATTTTCATTTTCTCGGAAACTAGTAGGCCTAGAATTAAGATTTTTGGTTTAAAATGTTCGTAATGAATGCCTCTACAAATCTTGTTATGGTCAAAACCACGCCAGACTTACCGTTTTTGAGAAAAAATATGTGCATCGCACAATAACATACATATTTTCAGCTAAAAGTATGGCATAATTTGGTTTATTTTCATTTTCTCGGAAACTAGTAGGCCTAGAATTAAGATTTTTGGTTTAAAATGTTCGTAATGAATGCCTCTACAAATCTTGTTATGGTCAAAACCACGCCAGACTTACCGTTTTTGAGAAAAAATATGTGCATCGCACAATAACATACATATTTTCAGCTAAAAGTATGGCATAATTTGGTTTATTTTCATTTTCTCGGAAACTAGTAGGCCTAGAATTAAGATTTTTGGTTTAAAATGTTCGTAATGAATGCCTCTACAAATCTTGTTATGGTCAAAACCACGCCAGACTTACCGTTTTTGAGAAAAAATATGTGCAACGCACAATAACATACATATTTTCAGCTAAAAGTATGGCATAATTTGGTTTATTTTCATTTTCTCGGAAACTAGTAGGCCTAGAATTAAGATTTTTGGTTTAAAATGTTCGTAATGAATGCCTCTACAAATCTTGTTATGGTCAAAACCACGCCAGACTTACCGTTTTTGAGAAAAAATATGTGCAACGCACAATAACATACATATTTTTACATATTTTCAGCTAAAAGTATGGCATAATTTGGTTTATTTTCATTTTCTCGGAAACTAGTAGGCCTAGAATTAAGATTTTTGGTTTAAAATGTTCGTAATGAATGCCTCTACAAATCTTGTTATGGTCAAAACCACGCCAGACTTACCGTTTTTGAGAAAAAATATGTGCATCGCACAATAACATACATATTTTCAGCTAAAAGTATGGCATAATTTGGTTTATTTTCATTTTCTCGGAAACTAGTAGGCCTAGAATTAAGATTTTTGTTTTAAAATGTTCGTAATGAATGCCTCTACAAATCTTGTTATGGTCAAAACCACGCCAGACTTACCGTTTTTGAGAAAAAATATGTGCATCGCACAATAACATACATATTTTCAGCTAAAAGTATGGCATAATTTGGTTTATTTTCATTTTCTCGGAAACTAGTAGGCCTAGAATTAAGATTTTTGGTTTAAAATGTTCGTAATGAATGCCTCTACAAATCTTGTTATGGTCAAAACCACGCCAGACTTACCGTTTTTGAGAAAAAATATGTGCATCGCACAATAACATACAT
Source organism: Myathropa florea (assembly GCA_930367185.1). NCBI lineage: Eukaryota > Metazoa > Arthropoda > Insecta > Diptera > Syrphidae > Myathropa > Myathropa florea. The sequence goes on from CAKNEX010000015.1 coordinate 35,501, forward strand.
ATTTTCAGCTAAAAGTATGGCATAATTTGGTTTATTTTCATTTTCTCGGAAACTAGTAGGCCTAGAATTAAGATTTTTGGTTTAAAATGTTCGTAATGAATGCCTCTACAAATCTTGTTATGGTCAAAACCACGCCAGACTTACCGTTTTTGAGAAAAAATATGTGCATCGCACAATAACATACATATTTTCAGCTAAAAGTATGGCATAATTTGGTTTATTTTCATTTTCTCGGAAACTAGTAGGCCTAGAATTAAGATTTTTGGTTTAAAATGTTCGTAATGAATGCCTCTACAAATCTTGTTATGGTCAAAACCACGCCAGACTTACCGTTTTTGAGAAAAAATATGTGCAACGCACAATAACATACATATTTTTACATATTTTCAGCTAAAAGTATGGCATAATTTGGTTTATTTTCATTTTCTCGGAAACTAGTAGGCCTAGAATTAAGATTTTTGGTTTAAAATGTTCGTAATGAATGCCTCTACAAATCTTGTTATGGTCAAAACCACGCCAGACTTACCGTTTTTGAGAAAAAATATGTGCATCGCACAATAACATACATATTTTCAGCTAAAAGTATGGCATAATTTGGTTTATTTTCATTTTCTCGGAAACTAGTAGGCCTAGAATTAAGATTTTTGGTTTAAAATGTTCGTAATGAATGCCTCTACAAATCTTGTTATGGTCAAAACCACGCCAGACTTACCGTTTTTGAGAAAAAATATGTGCATCGCACAATAACATACATATTTTCAGCTAAAAGTATGGCATAATTTGGTTTATTTTCATTTTCTCGGAAACTAGTAGGCCTAGAATTAAGATTTTTGGTTTAAAATGTTCGTAATGAATGCCTCTACAAATCTTGTTATGGTCAAAACCACGCCAGACTTACCGTTTTTGAGAAAAAATATGTGCAACGCACAATAACATACATATTTTTACATATTTGCAGCTAAAAGTATGGCATAATTTGGTTTATTTTCATTTTCTCGGAAACTAGTAGGCCTAGAATTAAGATTTTTGGTTTAAAATGTTCGTAATGAATGCCTCTACAAATCTTGTTATGGTCAAAACCACGCCAGACTTACCGTTTTTGAGAAAAAATATGTGCATCGCACAATAACATACATATTTTTACATATTTTCAGCTAAAAGTATGGCATAATTTGGTTTATTTTCATTTTCTCGGAAACTAGTAGGCCTAGAATTAAGATTTTTGGTTTAAAATGTTCGTAATGAATGCCTCTACAAATCTTGTTATGGTCAAAACCACGCCAGACTTACCGTTTTTGAGAAAAAATATGTGCATCGCACAATAACATACATATTTTCAGCTAAAAGTATGGCATAATTTGGTTTATTTTCATTTTCTCGGAAACTAGTAGGCCTAGAATTAAGATTTTTGGTTTAAAATGTTCGTAATGAATGCCTCTACAAATCTTGTTATGGTCAAAACCACGCCAGACTTACCGTTTTTGAGAAAAAATATGTGCATCGCACAATAACATACATATTTTCAGCTAAAAGTATGGCATAATTTGGTTTATTTTCATTTTCTCGGAAACTAGTAGGCCTAGAATTAAGATTTTTGGTTTAAAATGTTCGTAATAAATGCCTCTACAAATCTTGTTATGGTCAAAACCACGCCAGACTTACCGTTTTTGAGAAAAAATATGTGCATCGCACAATAACATACATATTTTCAGCTAAAAGTATGGCATAATTTGGTTTATTTTCATTTTCTCGGAAACTAGTAGGCCTAGAATTAAGATTTTTGGTTTAAAATGTTCGTAATGAATGCCTCTACAAATCTTGTTATGGTCAAAACCACGCCAGACTTACCGTTTTTGAGAAAAAATATGTGCATCGCACAATAACATACATATTTTCAGCTAAAAGTATGGCATAATTTGGTTTATTTTCATTTTCTCGGAAACTAGTAGGCCTAGAATTAAGATTTTTGGTTTAAAATGTTCGTAATGAATGCCTCTACAAATCTTGTTATGGTCAAAACCACGCCAGACTTACCGTTTTTGAGAAAAAATATGTGCATCGCACAATAACATACATATTTTCAGCTAAAAGTATGGCATAATTTGGTTTATTTTCATTTTCTCGGAAACTAGTAGGCCTAGAATTAAGATTTTTGGTTTAAAATGTTCGTAATGAATGCCTCTACAAATCTTGTTATGGTCAAAACCACGCCAGACTTACCGTTTTTGAGAAAAAATATGTGCAACGCACAATAACATACATATTTTTACATATTTTCAGCTAAAAGTATGGCATAATTTGGTTTATTTTCATTTTCTCGGAAACTAGTAGGCCTAGAATTAAGATTTTTGGTTTAAAATGTTCGTAATGAATGCCTCTACAAATCTTGTTATGGTCAAAACCACGCCAGACTTACCGTTTTTGAGAAAAAATATGTGCATCGCACAATAACATACATATTTTCAGCTAAAAGTATGGCATAATTTGGTTTATTTTCATTTTCTCGGAAACTAGTAGGCCTAGAATTAAGATTTTTGGTTTAAAATGTTCGTAATGAATGCCTCTACAAATCTTGTTATGGTCAAAACCACGCCAGACTTACCGTTTTTGAGAAAAAATATGTGCATCGCACAATAACATACATATTTTCAGCTAAAAGTATGGCATAATTTGGTTTATTTTCATTTTCTCGGAAACTAGTAGGCCTAGAATTAAGATTTTTGGTTTAAAATGTTCGTAATGAATGCCTCTACAAATCTTGTTATGGTCAAAACCACGCCAGACTTACCGTTTTTGAGAAAAAATATGTGCATCGCACAATAACATACATATTTTCAGCTAAAAGTATGGCATAATTTGGTTTATTTTCATTTTCTCGGAAACTAGTAGGCCTAGAATTAAGATTTTTGGTTTAAAATGTTCGTAATGAATGCCTCTACAAATCTTGTTATGGTCAAAACCACGCCAGACTTACCGTTTTTGAGAAAAAATATGTGCAACGCACAATAACATACATATTTTTACATATTTTCAGCTAAAAGTATGGCATAATTTGGTTTATTTTCATTTTCTCGGAAACTAGTAGGCCTAGAATTAAGATTTTTGGTTTAAAATGTTCGTAATGAATGCCTCTACAAATCTTGTTATGGTCAAAACCACGCCAGACTTACCGTTTTTGAGAAAAAATATGTGCATCGCACAATAACATACATATTTTCAGCTAAAAGTATGGCATAATTTGGTTTATTTTCATTTTCTCGGAAACTAGTAGGCCTAGAATTAAGATTTTTGGTTTAAAATGTTCGTAATGAATGCCTCTACAAATCTTGTTATGGTCAAAACCACGCCAGACTTACCGTTTTTGAGAAAAAATATGTGCAACGCACAATAACATACATATTTTTACATATTTTCAGCTAAAAGTATGGCATAATTTGGTTTATTTTCATTTTCTCGGAAACTAGTAGGCCTAGAATTAAGATTTTTGGTTTAAAATGTTCGTAATGAATGCCTCTACAAATCTTGTTATGGTCAAAACCACGCCAGACTTACCGTTTTTGAGAAAAAATATGTGCATCGCACAATAACATACATATTTTCAGCTAAAAGTATGGCATAATTTGGTTTATTTTCATTTTCTCGGAAACTAGTAGGCCTAGAATTAAGATTTTTGGTTTAAAATGTTCGTAATGAATGCCTCTACAAATCTTGTTATGGTCAAAACCACGCCAGACTTACCGTTTTTGAGAAAAAATATGTGCAACGCACAATAACATACATATTTTTACATATTTTCAGCTAAAAGTATGGCATAATTTGGTTTATTTTCATTTTCTCGGAAACTAGTAGGCCTAGAATTAAGATTTTTGGTTTAAAATGTTCGTAATGAATGCCTCTACAAATCTTGTTATGGTCAAAACCACGCCAGACTTACCGTTTTTGAGAAAAAATATGTGCATCGCACAATAACATACATATTTTCAGCTAAAAGTATGGCATAATTTGGTTTATTTTCATTTTCTCGGAAACTAGTAGGCCTAGAATTAAGATTTTTGGTTTAAAATGTTCGTAATGAATGCCTCTACAAATCTTGTTATGGTCAAAACCACGCCAGACTTACCGTTTTTGAGAAAAAATATGTGCAACGCACAATAACATACATATTTTTACATATTTTCAGCTAAAAGTATGGCATAATTTGGTTTATTTTCATTTTCTCGGAAACTAGTAGGCCTAGAATTAAGATTTTTGGTTTAAAATGTTCGTAATGAATGCCTCTACAAATCTTGTTATGGTCAAAACCACGCCAGACTTACCGTTTTTGAGAAAAAATATGTGCATCGCACAATAACATACATATTTTCAGCTAAAAGTATGGCATAATTTGGTTTATTTTCATTTTCTCGGAAACTAGTAGGCCTAGAATTAAGATTTTTGGTTTAAAATGTTCGTAATGAATGCCTCTACAAATCTTGTTATGGTCAAAACCACGCCAGACTTACCGTTTTTGAGAAAAAATATGTGCATCGCACAATAACATACATATTTTCAGCTAAAAGTATGGCATAATTTGGTTTATTTTCATTTTCTCGGAAACTAGTAGGCCTAGAATTAAGATTTTTGGTTTAAAATGTTCGTAATGAATGCCTCTACAAATCTTGTTATGGTCAAAACCACGCCAGACTTACCGTTTTTGAGAAAAAATATGTGCAACGCACAATAACATACATATTTTTACATATTTTCAGCTAAAAGTATGGCATAATTTGGTTTATTTTCATTTTCTCGGAAACTAGTAGGCCTAGAATTAAGATTTTTGGTTTAAAATGTTCGTAATGAATGCCTCTACAAATCTTGTTATGGTCAAAACCACGCCAGACTTACCGTTTTTGAGAAAAAATATGTGCATCGCACAATAACATACATATTTTCAGCTAAAAGTATGGCATAATTTGGTTTATTTTCATTTTCTCGGAAACTAGTAGGCCTAGAATTAAGATTTTTGGTTTAAAATGTTCGTAATGAATGCCTCTACAAATCTTGTTATGGTCAAAACCACGCCAGACTTACCGTTTTTGAGAAAAAATATGTGCAACGCACAATAACATACATATTTTTACATATTTTCAGCTAAAAGTATGGCATAATTTGGTTTATTTTCATTTTCTCGGAAACTAGTAGGCCTAGAATTAAGATTTTTGGTTTAAAATGTTCGTAATGAATGCCTCTACAAATCTTGTTATGGTCAAAACCACGCCAGACTTACCGTTTTTGAGAAAAAATATGTGCAACGCACAATAACATACATATTTTTACATATTTTCAGCTAAAAGTATGGCATAATTTGGTTTATTTTCATTTTCTCGGAAACTAGTAGGCCTAGAATTAAGATTTTTGGTTTAAAATGTTTGTAATGAATGCCTCTACAAATCTTGTTATGGTCAAAACCACGCCAGACTTACCGTGTTTGAGAAAAAATATGTGCATCGCACAATAACATACATATTTTCAGCTAAAAGTATGGCATAATTTGGTTTATTTTCATTTTCTCGGAAACTAGTAGGCCTAGAATTAAGATTTTTGGTTTAAAATGTTCGTAATGAATGCCTCTACAAATCTTGTTATGGTCAAAACCACGCCAGACTTACCGTTTTTGAGAAAAAATATGTGCATCGCACAATAACATACATATTTTCAGCTAAAAGTATGGCATAATTTGGTTTATTTTCATTTTCTCGGAAACTAGTAGGCCTAGAATTAAGATTTTTGGTTTAAAATGTTCGTAATGAATGCCTCTACAAATCTTGTTATGGTCAAAACCACGCCAGACTTACCGTTTTTGAGAAAAAATATGTGCATCGCACAATAACATACATATTTTCAGCTAAAAGTATGGCATAATTTGGTTTATTTTCATTTTCTCGGAAACTAGTAGGCCTAGAATTAAGATTTTTGGTTTAAAATGTTCGTAATGAATGCCTCTACAAATCTTGTTATGGTCAAAACCACGCCAGACTTACCGTTTTTGAGAAAAAATATGTGCAACGCACAATAACATACATATTTTTACATATTTTCAGCTAAAAGTATGGCATAATTTGGTTTATTTTCATTTTCTCGGAAACTAGTAGGCCTAGAATTAAGATTTTTGGTTTAAAATGTTCGTAATGAATGCCTCTACAAATCTTGTTATAGTCAAAACCACGCCAGACTTACCGTTTTTGAGAAAAAATATGTGCATCGCACAATAACATACATATTTTCAGCTAAAAGTATGGCATAATTTGGTTTATTTTCATTTTCTCGGAAACTAGTAGGCCTAGAATTAAGATTTTTGGTTTAAAATGTTCGTAATGAATGCCTCTACAAATCTTGTTATGGTCAAAACCACGCCAGACTTACCGTTTTTGAGAAAAAATATGTGCAACGCACAATAACATACATATTTTTACATATTTTCAGCTAAAAGTATGGCATAATTTGGTTTATTTTCATTTTCTCGGAAACTAGTAGGCCTAGAATTAAGATTTTTGGTTTAAAATGTTCGTAATGAATGCCTCTACAAATCTTGTTATGGTCAAAACCACGCCAGACTTACCGTTTTTGAGAAAAAATATGTGCATCGCACAATAACATACATATTTTCAGCTAAAAGTATGGCATAATTTGGTTTATTTTCATTTTCTCGGAAACTAGTAGGCCTAGAATTAAGATTTTTGGTTTAAAATGTTCGTAATGAATGCCTCTACAAATCTTGTTATGGTCAAAACCACGCCAGACTTACCGTTTTTGAGAAAAAATATGTGCAACGCACAATAACATACATATTTTCAGCTAAAAGTATGGCATAATTTGGTTTATTTTCATTTTCTCGGAAACTAGTAGGCCTAGAATTAAGATTTTTGGTTTAAAATGTTCGTAATGAATGCCTCTACAAATCTTGTTATGGTCAAAACCACGCCAGACTTACCGTTTTTGAGAAAAAATATGTGCATCGCACAATAACATACATATTTTCAGCTAAAAGTATGGCATAATTTGGTTTATTTTCATTTTCTCGGAAACTAGTAGGCCTAGAATTAAGATTTTTGGTTTAAAATGTTCGTAATGAATGCCTCTACAAATCTTGTTATGGTCAAAACCACGCCAGACTTACCGTTTTTGAGAAAAAATATGTGCAACGCACAATAACATACATATTTTTACATATTTTCAGCTAAAAGTATGGCATAATTTGGTTTATTTTCATTTTCTCGGAAACTAGTAGGCCTAGAATTAAGATTTTTGGTTTAAAATGTTCGTAATGAATGCCTCTACAAATCTTGTTATGGTCAAAACCACGCCAGACTTACCGTTATTGAGAAAAAATATGTGCATCGCACAATAACATACATATTTTCAGCTAAAAGTATGGCATAATTTGGTTTATTTTCATTTTCTCGGAAACTAGTAGGCCTAGAATTAAGATTTTTGGTTTAAAATGTTCGTAATGAATGCCTCTACAAATCTTGTTATGGTCAAAACCACGCCAGACTTACCGTTTTTGAGAAAAAATATGTGCATCGCACAATAACATACATATTTTCAGCTAAAAGTATGGCATAATTTGGTTTATTTTCATTTTCTCGGAAACTAGTAGGCCTAGAATTAAGATTTTTGGTTTAAAATGTTCGTAATGAATGCCTCTACAAATCTTGTTATGGTCAAAACCACGCCAGACTTACCGTTTTTGAGAAAAAATATGTGCAACGCACAATAACATACATATTTTTACATATTTTCAGCTAAAAGTATGGCATAATTTGGTTTATTTTCATTTTCTCGGAAACTAGTAGGCCTAGAATTAAGATTTTTGGTTTAAAATGTTCGTAATGAATGCCTCTACAAATCTTGTTATGGTCAAAACCACGCCAGACTTACCGTTTTTGAGAAAAATTATGTGCATCGCACAATAACATACATATTTTCAGCTAAAAGTATGGCATAATTTGGTTTATTTTCATTTTCTCGGAAACTAGTAGGCCTAGAATTAAGATTTTTGGTTTAAAATGTTCGTAATGAATGCCTCTACAAATCTTGTTATGGTCAAAACCACGCCAGACTTACCGTTTTTGAGAAAAAATATGTGCAACGCACAATAACATACATATTTTTACATATTTTCAGCTAAAAGTATGGCATAATTTGGTTTATTTTCATTTTCTCGGAAACTAGTAGGCCTAGAATTAAGATTTTTGGTTTAAAATGTTCGTAATGAATGCCTCTACAAATCTTGTTATGGTCAAAACCACGCCAGACTTACCGTTTTTGAGAAAAAATATGTGCAACGCACAATAACATACATATTTTTACATATTTTCAGCTAAAAGTATGGCATAATTTGGTTTATTTTCATTTTCTCGGAAACTAGTAGGCCTAGAATTAAGATTTTTGGTTTAAAATGTTCGTAATGAATGCCTCTACAAATCTTGTTATGGTCAAAACCACGCCAGACTTACCGTTTTTGAGAAAAAATTTGTGCATCGCACAATAACATACATATTTTCAGCTAAAAGTATGGCATAATTTGGTTTATTTTCATTTTCTCGGAAACTAGTAGGCCTAGAATTAAGATTTTTGGTTTAAAATGTTCGTAATGAATGCCTCTACAAATCTTGTTATGGTCAAAACCACGCCAGACTTACCGTTTTTGAGAAAAAATATGTGCATCGCACAATAACATACATATTTTCAGCTAAAAGTATGGCATAATTTGGTTTATTTTCATTTTCTCGGAAACTAGTAGGCCTAGAATTAAGATTTTTGGTTTAAAATGTTCGTAATGAATGCCTCTACAAATCTTGTTATGGTCAAAACCACGCCAGACTTACCGTTTTTGAGAAAAAATATGTGCATCGCACAATAACATACATATTTTCAGCTAAAAGTATGGCATAATTTGGTTTATTTTCATTTTCTCGGAAACTAGTAGGCCTAGAATTAAGATTTTTGGTTTAAAATGTTCGTAATGAATGCCTCTACAAATCTTGTTATGGTCAAAACCACGCCAGACTTACCGTTTTTGAGAAAAAATATGTGCAACGCACAATAACATACATATTTTTACATATTTTCAGCTAAAAGTATGGCATAATTTGGTTTATTTTCATTTTCTCGGAAACTAGTAGGCCTAGAATTAAGATTTTTGGTTTAAAATGTTCGTAATGAATGCCTCTACAAATCTTGTTATGGTCAAAACCACGCCAGACTTACCGTTTTTGAGAAAAAATATGTGCATCGCACAATAACATACATATTTTCAGCTAAAAGTATGGCATAATTTGGTTTATTTTCATTTTCTCGGAAACTAGTAGGCCTAGAATTAAGATTTTTGGTTTAAAATGTTCGTAATGAATGCCTCTACAAATCTTGTTATGGTCAAAACCACGCCAGACTTACCGTTTTTGAGAAAAAATATGTGCAACGCACAATAACATACATATTTTTACATATTTTCAGCTAAAAGTATGGCATAATTTGGTTTATTTTCATTTTCTCGGAAACTAGTAGGCCTAGAATTAAGATTTTTGGTTTAAAATGTTCGTAATGAATGCCTCTACAAATCTTGTTATGGTCAAAACCACGCCAGACTTACCGTTTTTGAGAAAAAATATGTGCATCGCACAATAACATACATATTTTCAGCTAAAAGTATGGCATAATTTGGTTTATTTTCATTTTCTCGGAAACTAGTAGGCCTAGAATTAAGATTTTTGGTTTAAAATGTTCGTAATGAATGCCTCTACAAATCTTGTTATGGTCAAAACCACGCCAGACTTACCGTTTTTGAGAAAAAATATGTGCATCGCAAAATAACATACATATTTTCAGCTAAAAGTATGGCATAATTTGGTTTATTTTCATTTTCTCGGAAACTAGTAGGCCTAGAATTAAGATTTTTGGTTTAAAATGTTCGTAATGAATGCCTCTACAAATCTTGTTATGGTCAAAACCACGCCAGACTTACCGTTTTTGAGAAAAAATATGTGCATCGCACAATAACATACATATTTTCAGCTAAAAGTATGGCATAATTTGGTTTATTTTCATTTTCTCGGAAACTAGTAGGCCTAGAATTAAGATTTTTGGTTTAAAATGTTCGTAATGAATGCCTCTACAAATCTTGTTATGGTCAAAACCACGCCAGACTTACCGTTTTTGAGAAAAAATATGTGCATCGCACAATAACATACATATTTTCAGCTAAAAGTATGGCATAATTTGGTTTATTTTCATTTTCTCGGAAACTAGTAGGCCTAGAATTAAGATTTTTGGTTTCAAATGTTCGTAATGAATGCCTCTACAAATCTTGTTATGGTCAAAACCACGCCAGACTTACCGTTTTTGAGAAAAAATATGTGCATCGCACAATAACATACATATTTTCAGCTAAAAGTATGGCATAATTTGGTTTATTTTCATTTTCTCGGAAACTAGTAGGCCTAGAATTAAGATTTTTGGTTTAAAATGTTCGTAATGAATGCCTCTACAAATCTTGTTATGGTCAAAACCACGCCAGACTTACCGTTTTTGAGAAAAAATATGTGCATCGCACAATAACATACATATTTTCAGCTAAAAGTATGGCATAATTTGGTTTATTTTCATTTTCTCGGAAACTAGTAGGCCTAGAATTAAGATTTTTGGTTTAAAATGTTCGTAATGAATGCCTCTACAAATCTTGTTATGGTCAAAACCACGCCAGACTTACCGTTTTTGAGAAAAAATATGTGCAACGCACAATAACATACATATTTTTACATATTTTCAGCTAAAAGTATGGCATAATTTGGTTTATTTTCATTTTCTCGGAAACTAGTAGGCCTAGAATTAAGATTTTTGGTTTAAAATGTTCGTAATGAATGCCTCTACAAATCTTGTTATGGTCAAAACCACGCCAGACTTACCGTTTTTGAGAAAAAATATGTGCAACGCACAATAACATACATATTTTTACATATTTTCAGCTAAAAGTATGGCATAATTTGGTTTATTTTCATTTTCTCGGAAACTAGTAGGCCTAGAATTAAGGTTTTTGGTTTAAAATGTTCGTAATGAATGCCTCTACAAATCTTGTTATGGTCAAAACCACGCCAGACTTACCGTTTTTGAGAAAAAATATGTGCAACGCACAATAACATACATATTTTTACATATTTTCAGCTAAAAGTATGGCATAATTTGGTTTATTTTCATTTTCTCGGAAACTAGTAGGCCTAGAATTAAGATTTTTGGTTTAAAATGTTCGTAATGAATGCCTCTACAAATCTTGTTATGGTCAAAACCACGCCAGACTTACCGTTTTTGAGAAAAAATATGTGCATCGCACAATAACATACATATTTTCAGCTAAAAGTATGGCATAATTTGGTTTATTTTCATTTTCTCGGAAACTAGTAGGCCTAGAATTAAGATTTTTGGTTTAAAATGTTCGTAATGAATGCCTCTACAAATCTTGTTATGGTCAAAACCACGCCAGACTTACCGTTTTTGAGAAAAAATATGTGCATCGCACAATAACATACATATTTTCAGCTAAAAGTATGGCATAATTTGGTTTATTTTCATTTTCTCGGAAACTAGTAGGCCTAGAATTAAGATTTTTGGTTTAAAATGTTCGTAATGAATGCCTCTACAAATCTTGTTATGGTCAAAACCACGCCAGACTTACCGTTTTTGAGAAAAAATATGTGCATCGCACAATAACATACATATTTTCAGCTAAAAGTATGGCATAATTTGGTTTATTTTCATTTTCTCGGAAACTAGTAGGCCTAGAATTAAGATTTTTGGTTTAAAATGTTCGTAATGAATGCCTCTACAAATCTTGTTATGGTCAAAACCACGCCAGACTTACCGTTTTTGAGAAAAAATATGTGCATCGCACAATAACATACATATTTTCAGCTAAAAGTATGGCATAATTTGGTTTATTTTCATTTTCTCGGAAACTAGTAGGCCTAGAATTAAGATTTTTGGTTTAAAATGTTCGTAATGAATGCCTCTACAAATCTTGTTATGGTCAAAACCACGCCAGACTTACCGTTTTTGAGAAAAAATATGTGCATCGCACAATAACATACATATTTTCAGCTAAAAGTATGGCATAATTTGGTTTATTTTCATTTTCTCGGAAACTAGTAGGCCTAGAATTAAGATTTTTGGTTTAAAATGTTCGTAATGAATGCCTCTACAAATCTTGTTATGGTCAAAACCACGCCAGACTTACCGTTTTTGAGAAAAAATATGTGCATCGCACAATAACATACATATTTTCAGCTAAAAGTATGGCATAATTTGGTTTATTTTCATTTTCTCGGAAACTAGTAGGCCTAGAATTAAGATTTTTGGTTTAAAATGTTCGTAATGAATGCCTCTACAAATCTTGTTATGGTCAAAACCACGCCAGACTTACCGTTTTTGAGAAAAAATATGTGCATCGCACAATAACATACATATTTTCAGCTAAAAGTATGGCATAATTTGGTTTATTTTCATTTTCTCGGAAACTAGTAGGCCTAGAATTAAGATTTTTGGTTTAAAATGTTCGTAATGAATGCCTCTACAAATCTTGTTATGGTCAAAACCACGCCAGACTTACCGTTTTTGAGAAAAAATATGTGCATCGCACAATAACATACATATTTTCAGCTAAAAGTATGGCATAATTTGGTTTATTTTCATTTTCTCGGAAACTAGTAGGCCTAGAATTAAGATTTTTGGTTTAAAATGTTCGTAATGAATGCCTCTACAAATCTTGTTATGGTCAAAACCACGCCAGACTTACCGTTTTTGAGAAAAAATATGTGCATCGCACAATAACATACATATTTTCAGCTAAAAGTATGGCATAATTTGGTTTATTTTCATTTTCTCGGAAACTAGTAGGCCTAGAATTAAGATTTTTGGTTTAAAATGTTCGTAATGAATGCCTCTACAAATCTTGTTATGGTCAAAACCACGCCAGACTTACCGTTTTTGAGAAAAAATATGTGCATCGCACAATAACATACATATTTTCAGCTAAAAGTATGGCATAATTTGGTTTATTTTCATTTTCTCGGAAACTAGTAGGCCTAGAATTAAGATTTTTGGTTTAAAATGTTCGTAATGAATGCCTCTACAAATCTTGTTATGGTCAAAACCACGCCAGACTTACCGTTTTTGAGAAAAAATATGTGCATCGCACAATAACATACATATTTTCAGCTAAAAGTATGGCATAATTTGGTTTATTTTCATTTTCTCGGAAACTAGTAGGCCTAGAATTAAGATTTTTGGTTTAAAATGTTCGTAATGAATGCCTCTACAAATCTTGTTATGGTCAAAACCACGCCAGACTTACCGTTTTTGAGAAAAAATATGTGCATCGCACAATAACATACATATTTTCAGCTAAAAGTATGGCATAATTTGGTTTATTTTCATTTTCTCGGAAACTAGTAGGCCTAGAATTAAGATTTTTGGTTTAAAATGTTCGTAATGAATGCCTCTACAAATCTTGTTATGGTCAAAACCACGCCAGACTTACCGTTTTTGAGAAAAAATATGTGCATCGCACAATAACATACATATTTTCAGCTAAAAGTATGGCATAATTTGGTTTATTTTCATTTTCTCGGAAACTAGTAGGCCTAGAATTAAGATTTTTGGTTTAAAATGTTCGTAATGAATGCCTCTGCAAATCTTGTTATGGTCAAAACCACGCCAGCCTTACCGTTTTTGAGAAAAAATATGTGCATCGCACAATAACATACATATTTTCAGCTAAAAGTATGGCATAATTTGGTTTATTTTCATTTTCTCGGAAACTAGTAGGCCTAGAATTAAGATTTTTGGTTTAAAATGTTCGTAATGAATGCCTCTACAAATCTTGTTATGGTCAAAACCACGCCAGACTTACCGTTTTTGAGAAAAAATATGTGCATCGCACAATAACATACATATTTTTACATATTTTCAGCTAAAAGTATGGCATAATTTGGTTTATTTTCATTTTCTCGGAAACTAGTAGGCCTAGAATTAAGATTTTTGGTTTAAAATGTTCGTAATGAATGCCTCTACAAATCTTGTTATGGTCAAAACCACGCCAGACTTACCGTTTTTGAGAAAAAATATGTGCATCGCACAATAACATACATATTTTCAGCTAAAAGTATGGCATAATTTGGTTTATTTTCATTTTCTCGGAAACTAGTAGGCCTAGAATTAAGATTTTTGGTTTAAAATGTTCGTAATGAATGCCTCTACAAATCTTGTTATGGTCAAAACCACGCCAGACTTACCGTTTTTGAGAAAAAATATGTGCATCGCACAATAACATACATATTTTCAGCTAAAAGTATGGCATAATTTGGTTTATTTTCATTTTCTCGGAAACTAGTAGGCCTAGAATTAAGATTTTTGGTTTAAAATGTTCGTAATGAATGCCTCTACAAATCTTGTTAAGGTCAAAACCACGCCAGACTTACCGTTTTTGAGAAAAAATATGTGCAACGCACAATAACATACATATTTTTACATATTTTCAGCTAAAAGTATGGCATAATTTGGTTTATTTTCATTTTCTCGGAAACTAGTAGGCCTAGAATTAAGATTTTTGGTTTAAAATGTTCGTAATGAATGCCTCTACAAATCTTGTTATGGTCAAAACCACGCCAGACTTACCGTTTTTGAGAAAAAATATGTGCATCGCACAATAACATACATATTTTCAGCTAAAAGTATGGCATAATTTGGTTTATTTTCATTTTCTCGGAAACTAGTAGGCCTAGAATTAAGATTTTTGGTTTAAAATGTTCGTAATGAATGCCTCTACAAATCTTGTTATGGTCAAAACCACGCCAGACTTACCGTTTTTGAGAAAAAATATGTGCATCGCACAATAACATACATATTTTCAGCTAAAAGTATGGCATAATTTGGTTTATTTTCATTTTCTCGGAAACTAGTAGGCCTAGAATTAAGATTTTTGGTTTAAAATGTTCGTAATGAATGCCTCTACAAATCTTGTTATGGTCAAAACCACGCCAGACTTACCGTTTTTGAGAAAAAATATGTGCATCGCACAATAACATACATATTTTCAGCTAAAAGTATGGCATAATTTGGTTTATTTTCATTTTCTCGGAAACTAGTAGGCCTAGAATTAAGATTTTTGGTTTAAAATGTTCGTAATGAATGCCTCTACAAATCTTGTTATGGTCAAAACCACGCCAGACTTACCGTTTTTGAGAAAAAATATGTGCATCGCACAATAACATACATATTTTTACATATTTTCAGCTAAAAGTATGGCATAATTTGGTTTATTTTCATTTTCTCGGAAACTAGTAGGCCTAGAATTAAGATTTTTGGTTTAAAATGTTCGTAATGAATGCCTCTACAAATCTTGTTATGGTCAAAACCACGCCAGACTTACCGTTTTTGAGAAAAAATATGTGCATCGCACAATAACATACATATTTTCAGCTAAAAGTATGGCATAATTTGGTTTATTTTCATTTTCTCGGAAACTAGTAGGCCTAGAATTAAGATTTTTGGTTTAAAATGTTCGTAATGAATGCCTCTACAAATCTTGTTATGGTCAAAACCACGCCAGACTTACCGTTTTTGAGAAAAAATATGTGCAACGCACAATAACATACATATTTTTACATATTTTCAGCTAAAAGTATGGCATAATTTGGTTTATTTTCATTTTCTCGGAAACTAGTAGGCCTAGAATTAAGATTTTTGGTTTAAAATGTTCGTAATGAATGCCTCTACAAATCTTGTTATGGTCAAAACCACGCCAGACTTACCGTTTTTGAGAAAAAATATGTGCATCGCACAATAACATACATATTTTCAGCTAAAAGTATGGCATAATTTGGTTTATTTTCATTTTCTCGGAAACTAGTAGGCCTAGAATTAAGATTTTTGGTTTAAAATGTTCGTAATGAATGCCTCTACAAATCTTGTTATGGTCAAAACCACGCCAGACTTACCGTTTTTGAGAAAAAATATGTGCAACGCACAATAACATACATATTTTTACATATTTTCAGCTAAAAGTATGGCATAATTTGGTTTATTTTCATTTTCTCGGAAACTAGTAGGCCTAGAATTAAGATTTTTGGTTTAAAATGTTCGTAATGAATGCCTCTACAAATCTTGTTATGGTCAAAACCACGCCAGACTTACCGTTTTTGAGAAAAAATATGTGCATCGCACAATAACATACATATTTTCAGCTAAAAGTATGGCATAATTTGGTTTATTTTCATTTTCTCGGAAACTAGTAGGCCTAGAATTAAGATTTTTGGTTTAAAATGTTCGTAATGAATGCCTCTACAAATCTTGTTATGGTCAAAACCACGCCAGACTTACCGTTTTTGAGAAAAAATATGTGCATCGCACAATAACATACATATTTTCAGCTAAAAGTATGGCATAATTTGGTTTATTTTCATTTTCTCGGAAACTAGTAGGCCTAGAATTAAGATTTTTGGTTTAAAATGTTCGTAATGAATGCCTCTACAAATCTTGTTATGGTCAAAACCACGCCAGACTTACCGTTTTTGAGAAAAAATATGTGCATCGCACAATAACATACATATTTTCAGCTAAAAGTATGGCATAATTTGGTTTATTTTCATTTTCTCGGAAACTAGTAGGCCTAGAATTAAGATTTTTGGTTTAAAATGTTCGTAATGAATGCCTCTACAAATCTTGTTATGGTCAAAACCACGCCAGACTTACCGTTTTTGAGAAAAAATATGTGCAACGCACAATAACATACATATTTTTACATATTTTCAGCTAAAAGTATGGCATAATTTGGTTTATTTTCATTTTCTCGGAAACTAGTAGGCCTAGAATTAAGATTTTTGGTTTAAAATGTTCGTAATGAATGCCTCTACAAATCTTGTTATGGTCAAAACCACGCCAGACTTACCGTTTTTGAGAAAAAATATGTGCATCGCACAATAACATACATATTTTCAGCTAAAAGTATGGCATAATTTGGTTTATTTTCATTTTCTCGGAAACTAGTAGGCCTAGAATTAAGATTTTTGGTTTAAAATGTTCGTAATGAATGCCTCTACAAATCTTGTTATGGTCAAAACCACGCCAGACTTACCGTTTTTGAGAAAAAATATGTGCATCGCACAATAACATACATATTTTCAGCTAAAAGTATGGCATAATTTGGTTTATTTTCATTTTCTCGGAAACTAGTAGGCCTAGAATTAAGATTTTTGGTTTAAAATGTTCGTAATGAATGCCTCTACAAATCTTGTTATGGTCAAAACCACGCCAGACTTACCGTTTTTGAGAAAAAATATGTGCATCGCACAATAACATACATATTTTCAGCTAAAAGTATGGCATAATTTGGTTTATTTTCATTTTCTCGGAAACTAGTAGGCCTAGAATTAAGATTTTTGGTTTAAAATGTTCGTAATGAATGCCTCTACAAATCTTGTTATGGTCAAAACCACGCCAGACTTACCGTTTTTGAGAAAAAATATGTGCATCGCACAATAACATACATATTTTTACATATTTTCAGCTAAAAGTATGGCATAATTTGGTTTATTTTCATTTTCTCGGAAACTAGTAGGCCTAGAATTAAGATTTTTGGTTTAAAATGTTCGTAATGAATGCCTCTACAAATCTTGTTATGGTCAAAACCACGCCAGACTTACCGTTTTTGAGAAAAAATATGTGCATCGCACAATAACATACATATTTTCAGCTAAAAGTATGGCATAATTTGGTTTATTTTCATTTTCTCGGAAACTAGTAGGCCTAGAATTAAGATTTTTGGTTTAAAATGTTCGTAATGAATGCCTCTACAAATCTTGTTATGGTCAAAACCACGCCAGACTTACCGTTTTTGAGAAAAAATATGTGCAACGCACAATAACATACATATTTTTACATATTTTCAGCTAAAAGTATGGCATAATTTGGTTTATTTTCATTTTCTCGGAAACTAGTAGGCCTAGAATTAAGATTTTTGGTTTAAAATATTCGTAATGAATGCCTCTACAAATCTTGTTATGGTCAAAACCACGCCAGACTTACCGTTTTTGAGAAAAAATATGTGCATCGCACAATAACATACATATTTTCAGCTAAAAGTATGGCATAATTTGGTTTATTTTCATTTTCTCGGAAACTAGTAGGCCTAGAATTAAGATTTTTGGTTTAAAATGTTCGTAATGAATGCCTCTACAAATCTTGTTATGGTCAAAACCACGCCAGACTTACCGTTTTTGAGAAAAAATATGTGCAACGCACAATAACATACATATTTTTTACATATTTTCAGCTAAAAGTATGGCATAATTTGGTTTTATTTTCATTTTCTCGGAAACTAGTAGGCCTAGAATTAAGATTTTTGGTTTAAAATGTTCGTAATGAATGCCTCTACAAATCTTGTTATGGTCAAAACCACGCCAGACTTACCGTTTTTGAGAAAAATATGTGCATCGCACAATAACATACATATTTTCAGCTAAAAGTATGGCATAATTTGGTTTATTTTCATTTTCTCGGAAACTAGTAGGCCTAGAATTAAGATTTTTGGTTTAAAATGTTCGTAATGAATGCCTCTACAAATCTTGTTATGGTCAAAACCACGCCAGACTTACCGTTTTTGAGAAAAAATATGTGCATCGCACAATAACATACATTTTTTCAGCTAAAAGTATGGCATAATTTGGTTTATTTTCATTTTTCTCGGAAACTAGTAGGCCTAGAATTAAGATTTTTGGTTTAAAATGTTCGTAATGAATGCCTCTACAAATCTTGTTATGGTCAAAACCACGCCAGACTTACCGTTTTTGAGAAAAAATATGTGCATCGCACAATAACATACATATTTTCAGCTAAAAGTATGGCATAATTTGGTTTATTTTCATTTTCTCGGAAACTAGTAGGCCCTAGAATTAAGATTTTTGGTTTAAAATGTTCGTAATGAATGCCTCTACAAATCTTGTTATGGTCAAAACCACGCCAGACTTACCGTTTTTGAGAAAAAATATGTGCAACGCACAATAACATACAATAATTTACATATTTTCAGCTAAAAGTATGGCATAATTTGGTTTATTTTCATTTTCTCGGAAACTAGTAGGCCTAGAATTAAGATTTTTGGTTTAAAATGTTCGTAATGAATGCCTCTACAAATCTTGTTATGGTCAAAACCACGCCAGACTTACCGTTTTTGAGAAAAAAATATGTGCATCGCACAATAACATACATATTTTCAGCTAAAAGTATGGCATAATTTGGTTTATTTTCATTTTCTCGGAAACTAGTAGGCCTAGAATTAAGATTTTTGGTTTAAAATGTTCGTAATGAATGCCTCTACAAATCTTGTTATGGTCAAAACCACGCCAGACTTACCGTTTTTGAGAAAAATATGTGCATCGCACAATAACATACATATTTTCAGCTAAAAGTATGGCATAATTTGGTTTATTTTCATTTTCTCGGAAACTAGTAGGCCTAGAATTAAGATTTTTGGTTTAAAATGTTCGTAATGAATGCCTCTACAAATCTTGTTATGGTCAAAACCACGCCAGACTTACCGTTTTGAGAAAAAATATGTGCATCGCACAATAACATACATATTTTACATATTTTCAGCTAAAAGTATGGCATAATTTGGTTTATTTTCATTTTCTCGGAAACTAGTAGGCCTAGAATTAAGATTTTTGGTTTAAAATGTTCGTAATGAATGCCTCTACAAATCTTGTTATGGTCAAAACCACGCCAGACTTACCGTTTTTGAGAAAAAATATGTGCATCGCACAATAACATACATATTTTCAGCTAAAAGTATGGCATAATTTGGTTTATTTTCATTTTCTCGGAAACTAGTAGGCCTAGAATTAAGATTTTTGGTTTAAAATGTTCGTAATGAATGCCTCTACAAATCTTGTTATGGTCAAAAACCACGCCAGACTTACCGTTTTTGAGAAAAAATATGTGCAACGCACAATAACATACATATTTTTACATATTTTCAGCTAAAAGTATGGCATAATTTGGTTTATTTTCATTTTCTCGGAAACTAGTAGGCCTATAATTAAGATTTTTTGTTTAAAATGTTCGTAATGAATGCCTCTACAAATCTTGTTATGGTCAAAACCACGCCAGACTTACCGTTTTGAGAAAAAATATGTGCATCGCACAATAACATACATATTTTCAGCTAAAAGTATGGCATAATTTGGTTTATTTTCATTTTCTCGGAAACTAGTAGGCCTAGAATTAAGATTTTTGGTTTAAAATGTTCGTAATGAATGCCTCTACAAATCTTGTTATGGTCAAAACCACGCCAGACTTACCGTTTTTGAGAAAAAAATATGTGCAACGCACAATAACATACATATTTTTAACATATTTTCAGCTAAAAGTATGGCATAATTTGGTTTATTTTCATTTTCTCGGAAACTAGTAGGCCTAGAATTAAGATTTTTGGTTTAAAATGTTCGTAATGAATGCCTCTACAAATCTTGTTATGGTCAAAACCACGCCAGACTTACCGTTTTTGAGAAAAAATATGTGCATCGCACAATAACATACATATTTTCAGCTAAAAGTATGGCATAATTTGGTTTATTTTCATTTTCTCGGAAACTAGTAGGCCTAGAATTAAGATTTTTGGTTTAAAATGTTCGTAATGAATGCCTCTACAAATCTTGTTATGGTCAAAACCACGCCAGACTTACCGTTTTTGAGAAAAAATATGTGCATCGCACAATAACATACATATTTTCAGCTAAAAGTATGGCATAATTTGGTTTATTTTCATTTTCTCGGAAACTAGTAGGCCTAGAATTAAGATTTTTGGTTTAAAATGTTCGTAATGAATGCCTCTACAAATCTTGTTATGGTCAAAACCACGCCAGACTTACCGTTTTTGAGAAAAAATATGTGCATCGCACAATAACATACATATTTTCAGCTAAAAGTATGGCATAATTTGGTTTATTTTCATTTTCTCGGAAACTAGTAGGCCTAGAATTAAGATTTTTGGTTTAAAATGTTCGTAATGAATGCCTCTACAAATCTTGTTATGGTCAAAACCACGCCAGACTTACCGTTTTTGAGAAAAAATATGTGCATCGCACAATAACATACATATTTTCAGCTAAAAGTATGGCATAATTTGGTTTATTTTCATTTTCTCGGAAACTAGTAGGCCTAGAATTAAGATTTTTGGTTTAAAAATGTTCGTAATGAATGCCTCTACAAATCTTGTTATGGTCAAAACCACGCCAGACTTACCGTTTTTGAGAAAAAATATGTGCATCGCACAATAACATACATATTTTCAGCTAAAGTATGGCATAATTTGGTTTATTTTCATTTTCTCGGAAACTAGTAGGCCTAGAATTAAGATTTTTGGTTTAAAATGTTCGTAATGAATGCCTCTACAAATCTTGTTATGGTCAAAACCACGCCAGACTTACCGTTTTTGAGAAAAAATATGTGCATCGCACAATAACATACATATTTTCAGCTAAAAGTATGGCATAATTTGGTTTATTTTCATTTTCTCGGAAACTAGTAGGCCTAGAATTAAGATTTTTGGTTTAAAATGTTCGTAATGAATGCCTCTACAAATCTTGTTATGGTCAAAACCACGCCAGACTTACCGTTTTTGAGAAAAAATATGTGCATCGCACAATAACATACATATTTTCAGCTAAAAGTATGGCATAATTTGGTTTATTTTCATTTTCTCGGAAACTAGTAGGCCTAGAATTAAGATTTTTGGTTTAAAATGTTCGTAATGAATGCCTCTACAAATCTTGTTATGGTCAAAACCACGCCAGACTTACCGTTTTTGAGAAAAAATATGTGCATCGCACATAACATACATATTTTCAGCTAAAAGTATGGCATAATTTGGTTTATTTTCATTTTCTCGGAAACTAGTAGGCCTAGAATTAAGATTTTTGGTTTAAAATGTTCGTAATGAATGCCTCTACAAATCTTGTTATGGTCAAAACCACGCCAGACTTACCGTTTTTGAGAAAAAATATGTGCATCGCACAATAACATACATATTTTCAGCTAAAAGTATGGCATAATTTGGTTTATTTTCATTTTCTCGGAAACTAGTAGGCCTAGAATTAAGATTTTTGGTTTAAAATGTTCGTAATGAATGCCTCTACAAATCTTGTTATGGTCAAAACCACGCCAGACTTACCGTTTTTGAGAAAAAATATGTGCATCGCACAATAACATACATATTTTCAGCTAAAAGTATGGCATAATTTGGTTTATTTTCATTTTCTCGGAAACTAGTAGGCCTAGAATTAAGATTTTTGGTTTAAAATGTTCGTAATGAATGCCTCTACAAATCTTGTTATGGTCAAAACCACGCCAGACTTACCGTTTTTGAGAAAAAATATGTGCATCGCACAATAACATACATATTTTCAGCTAAAAGTATGGCATAATTTGGTTTATTTTCATTTTCTCGGAAACTAGTAGGCCTAGAATTAAGATTTTTGGTTTAAAATGTTCGTAATGAATGCCTCTACAAATCTTGTTATGGTCAAAACCACGCCAGACTTACCGTTTTTGAGAAAAAATATGTGCATCGCACAATAACATACATATTTTCAGCTAAAAGTATGGCATAATTTGGTTTATTTTCATTTTCTCGGAAACTAGTAGGCCTAGAATTAAGATTTTTGGTTTAAAATGTTCGTAATGAATGCCTCTACAAATCTTGTTATGGTCAAAACCACGCCAGACTTACCGTTTTTGAGAAAAAATATGTGCATCGCACAATAACATACATATTTTCAGCTAAAAGTATGGCATAATTTGGTTTATTTTCATTTTCTCGGAAACTAGTAGGCCTAGAATTAAGATTTTTGGTTTAAAATGTTCGTAATGAATGCCTCTACAAATCTTGTTATGGTCAAAACCACGCCAGACTTACCGTTTTTTAGAAAAAATATGTGCAACGCACAATAACATATTTTACATATTTTCAGCTAAAAGTATGGCATAATTTGGTTTATTTTCATTTTCTCGGAAACTAGTAGGCCTAGAATTAAGATTTTTGGTTTAAAATGTTCGTAATGAATGCCTCTACAAATCTTGTTATGGTCAAAACCACGCCAGACTTACCGTTTTTGAGAAAAAATATGTGCATCGCACAATAACATACATATTTTCAGCTAAAAGTATGGCATAATTTGGTTTATTTTCATTTTCTCGGAAACTAGTAGGCCTAGAATTAAGATTTTTGGTTTAAAATGTTCGTAATGAATGCCTCTACAAATCTTGTTATGGTCAAAACCACGCCAGACTTACCGTTTTTGAGAAAAAATATGTGCATCGCACAATAACATACATATTTTCAGCTAAAAGTATGGCATAATTTGGTTTATTTTCATTTTCTCGGAAACTAGTAGGCCTAGAATTAAGATTTTTGGTTTAAAAATGTTCGTAATGAATGCCTCTACAAATCTTGTTATGGTCAAAACCACGCCAGACTTACCGTTTTTGAGAAAAAATATGTGCATCGCACAATAACATACATATTTTCAGCTAAAAGTATGGCATAATTTGGTTTATTTTCATTTTCTCGGAAACTAGTAGGCCTAGAATTAAGATTTTTGGTTTAAAATGTTCGTAATGAATGCCTCTACAAATCTTGTTATGGTCAAAACCACGCCAGACTTACCGTTTTTGAGAAAAAATATGTGCAACGCACAATAACATTACATATTTACTTTCAGCTAAAAGTATGGCATAATTTGGTTTATTTTCATTTTCTCGGAAACTAGTAGGCCTAGAATTAAGATTTTTGGTTTAAAATGTTCGTAATGAATGCCTCTACAAATCTTGTTATGGTCAAAACCACGCCAGACTTACCGTTTTTGAGAAAAAATATGTGCATCGCACAATAACATACATATTTTCAGCTAAAAGTATGGCATAATTTGGTTTATTTTCATTTTCTCGGAAACTAGTAGGCCTAGAATTAAGATTTTTGGTTTAAAATGTTCGTAATGAATGCCTCTACAAATCTTGTTATGGTCAAAACCACGCCAGACTTACCGTTTTTGAGAAAAAATATGTGCATCGCACAATAACATACATATTTTCAGCTAAAAGTATGGCATAATTTGGTTTATTTTCATTTTCTCGGAAACTAGTAGGCCTAGAATTAAGATTTTTGGTTTAAAATGTTCGTAATGAATGCCTCTACAAATCTTGTTATGGTCAAAACCACGCCAGACTTACCGTTTTTGAGAAAAAATATGTGCATCGCACAATAACATACATATTTTCAGCTAAAAGTATGGCATAATTTGGTTTATTTTCATTTTCTCGGAAACTAGTAGGCCTAGAATTAAGATTTTGGTTTAAAATGTTCGTAATGAATGCCTCTACAAATCTTGTTATGGTCAAAACCACGCCAGACTTACAGTTTTTGAGAAAAAATATGTGCATCGCACAATAACATACATATTTTCAGCTAAAAGTATGGCATAATTTGGTTTATTTTCATTTTCTCGGAAACTAGTAGGCCTAGAATTAAGATTTTTGGTTTAAAATGTTCGTAATGAATGCCTCTACAAATCTTGTTATGGTCAAAACCACGCCAGACTTACCGTTTTTGAGAAAAAATATGTGCATCGCACAATAACATACATATTTTCAGCTAAAAGTATGGCATAATTTGGTTTATTTTCATTTTCTCGGAAACTAGTAGGGCCTAGAATTAAGATTTTTGGTTTAAAATGTTCGTAATGAATGCCTCTACAAATCTTGTTATGGTCAAAACCACGCCAGACTTACCGTTTTTGAGAAAAAATATGTGCATCGCACAATAACATACATATTTTCAGCTAAAAGTATGGCATAATTTGGTTTATTTTCATTTTCTCGGAAACTAGTAGGCCTAGAATTAAGATTTTTGGTTTAAAATGTTCGTAATGAATGCCTCTACAAATCTTGTTATGGTCAAAACCACGCCAGACTTACCGTTTTTGAGAAAAATATGTGCATCGCACAATAACATACATATTTTTCAGCTAAAAGTATGGCATAATTTGGTTTATTTTCATTTTCTCGGAAACTAGTAGGCCTAGAATTAAGATTTTTGGTTTAAAATGTTCGTAATGAATGCCTCTACAAATCTTGTTATGGTCAAAACCACGCCAGACTTACCGTTTTTGAGAAAAAATATGTGCAACGCACAATAACATACATATTTTACATATTTTCAGCTAAAAGTATGGCATAATTTGGTTTATTTTCATTTTCTCGGAAACTAGTAGGCCTAGAATTAAGATTTTTGGTTTAAAATGTTCGTAATGAATGCCTCTACAAATCTTGTTATGGTCAAAACCACGCCAGACTTACCGTTTTTGAGAAAAAATATGTGCAACGCACAATAACATACATTTTACATATTTTCAGCTAAAAGTATGGCATAATTTGGTTTATTTTCATTTTCTCGGAAACTAGTAGGCCTAGAATTAAGATTTTTGGTTTAAAATGTTCGTAATGAATGCCTCTACAAATCTTGTTATGGTCAAAACCACGCCAGACTTACCGTTTTTGAGAAAAAATATGTGCATCGCACAATAACATACATATTTTCAGCTAAAAGTATGGCATAATTTGGTTTATTTTCATTTTCTCGGAAACTAGTAGGCCTAGAATTAAGATTTTTGGTTTAAAATGTTCGTAATGAATGCCTCTACAAATCTTGTTATGGTCAAAACCACGCCAGACTTACCGTTTTTGAGAAAAAATATGTGCATCGCACAATAACATACACATATTTTCAGCTAAAAGTATGGCATAATTTGGTTTATTTTCATTTTCTCGGAAACTAGTAGGCCTAGAATTAAGATTTTTGGTTTAAAATGTTCGTAATGAATGCCTCTACAAATCTTGTTATGGTCAAAACCACGCCAGACTTACCGTTTTTGAGAAAAAATATGTGCATCGCACAATAACATACATATTTTCAGCTAAAAGTATGGCATAATTTGGTTTATTTTCATTTTCTCGGAAACTAGTAGGCCTAGAATTAAGATTTTTGGTTTAAAATGTTCGTAATGAATGCCTCTACAAATCTTGTTATGGTCAAAACCACGCCAGACTTACCGTTTTTGAGAAAAAATATGTGCAACGCACAATAACATTACATATTTTTCAGCTAAAAGTATGGCATAATTTGGTTTATTTTCATTTTCTCGGAAACTAGTAGGCCTAGAATTAAGATTTTTGGTTTAAAATGTTCGTAATGAATGCCTCTACAAATCTTGTTATGGTCAAAACCACGCCAGACTTACCGTTTTTGAGAAAAAATATGTGCATCGCACAATAACATACATATTTTTCAGCTAAAAGTATGGCATAATTTGGTTTATTTTCATTTTCTCGGAAACTAGTAGGCCTAGAATTAAGATTTTTGGTTTAAAATGTTCGTAATGAATGCCTCTACAAATCTTGTTATGGTCAAAACCACGCCAGACTTACCGTTTTTGAGAAAAAATATGTGCATCGCACAATAACATACATATTTTCAGCTAAAAGTATGGCATAATTTGGTTTATTTTCATTTTCTCGGAAACTAGTAGGCCTAGAATTAAGATTTTTGGTTTAAAATGTTCGTAATGAATGCCTCTACAAATCTTGTTATGGTCAAAACCACGCCAGACTTACCGTTTTGAGAAAAAATATGTGCATCGCACAATAACATACATATTTTCAGCTAAAAGTATGGCATAATTTGGTTTATTTTCATTTTCTCGGAAACTAGTAGGCCTAGAATTAAGATTTTTGGTTTAAAATGTTCGTAATGAATGCCTCTACAAATCTTGTTATGGTCAAAACCACGCCAGACTTACAGTTTTTGAGAAAAATATGTGCATCGCACAATAACATACATATTTTCAGCTAAAAGTATGGCATAATTTGGTTTATTTTCATTTTCTCGGAAACTAGTAGGCCTAGAATTAAGATTTTTGGTTTAAAATGTTCGTAATGAATGCCTCTACAAATCTTGTTATGGTCAAAACCACGCCAGACTTACCGTTTTTGAGAAAAAATATGTGCATCGCACAATAACATACATATTTTCAGCTAAAAGTATGGCATAATTTGGTTATTTTCATTTTCTCGGAAACTAGTAGGCCTAGAATTAAGATTTTTGGTTTAAAATGTTCGTAATGAATGCCTCTACAAATCTTGTTATGGTCAAAACCACGCCAGACTTACCGTTTTTGAGAAAAAATATGTGCATCGCACAATAACATACATATTTTCAGCTAAAAGTATGGCATAATTTGGTTTATTTTCATTTTCTCGGAAACTAGTAGCCTAGAATTAAGATTTTTGGTTTAAAATGTT
>CAKNEX010000016.1:0-120072 GCA_930367185.1 Myathropa florea
AAAAAATATGTGCATCGCACAATAACATACATATTTTCAGCTAAAAGTATGGCATAATTTGGTTTATTTTCATTTCCTCGGAAACTAGTAGGCCTAGAATTAAGATTTTTGATTTAAAATGTTCGTAATGAATGCCTCTACAAATCTTGTTATGGTCAAAACCACGCCAGACTTACCGTTTTTGAGAAAAAATATGTGCATCGCACAATAACATACATATTTTTACATATTTTCAGCTAAAAGTATGGCATAATTTGGTTTATTTTAATTTTCTCGGAAACTAGTAGGCCTAGAATTAAGATTTTTGTTTTAAAATGTTCGTAATGAATGCCTCTACAAATCTTGTTATGGTCAAAACCACGCCAGACTTACCGTTTTTGAGAAAAAATATGTGCATCGCACAATAACATACATATTTTTACATATTTTCAGCTAAAAGTATGGCATAATTTGGTTTATTTTCATTTCCTCGGAAACTAGTAGGCCTAGAATTAAGATTTTTGTTTTAAAATGTTCGTAATGAATGCCTCTACAAATCTTGTTATGGTCAAAACCACGCCAGACTTACCGTTTTTGAGAAAAAATATGTGCATCGCACAATAACATACATATTTTCAGCTAAAAGTATGGCATAATTTGGTTTATTTTCATTTTCTCGGAAACTAGTAGGCCTAGAATTAAGATTTTTGTTTTAAAATGTTCGTAATGAATGCCTCTACAAATCTTGTTATGGTCAAAACCACGCCAGACTTACCGTTTTTGAGAAAAAATATGTGCATCGCACAATAACATACATATTTTCAGCTAAAAGTATGGCATAATTTGGTTTATTTTCATTTCCTCGGAAACTAGTAGGCCTAGAATTAAGATTTTTGTTTTAAAATGTTCGTAATGAATGCCTCTACAAATCTTGTTATGGTCAAAACCACGCCAGACTTACCGTTTTTGAGAAAAAATATGTGCATCGCACAATAACATACATATTTTCAGCTAAGAGTATGGCATAATTTGGTTTATTTTCATTTCCTCGGAAACTAGTAGGCCTAGAGTTAAGATTTTTGTTTTAAAATGTTCGTAATGAATGCCTCTACAAATCTTGTTATGGTCAAAACCACGCCAGACTTACCGTTTTTGAGAAAAAATATGTGCATCGCACAATAACATACATATTTTCAGCTAAAAGTATGGCATAATTTGGTTTATTTTCATTTCCTCGGAAACTAGTAGGCCTAGAATTAAGATTTTTGGTTTAAAATGTTCGTAATGAATGCCTCTACAAATCTTGTTATGGTCAAAACCACGCCAGACTTACCGTTTTTGAGAAAAAATATGTGCATCGCACAATAACATACATATTTTTACATATTTTCAGCTAAAAGTATGGCATAATTTGGTTTATTTTAATTTTCTCGGAAACTAGTAGGCCTAGAATTAAGATTTTTGTTTTAAAATGTTCGTAATGAATGCCTCTACAAATCTTGTTATGGTCAAAACCACGCCAGACTTACCGTTTTTGAGAAAAAATATGTGCATCGCACAATAACATACATATTTTTACATATTTTCAGCTAAAAGTATGGCATAATTTGGTTTATTTTAATTTTCTCGGAAACTAGTAGGCCTAGAATTAAAATTTTTGTTTTAAAATGTTCGTAATGAATGCCTCTACAAATCTTGTTATGGTCAAAACCACGCCAGACTTACCGTTTTTGAGAAAAAATATGTGCATCGCACAATAACATACATATTTTTACATATTTTCAGCTAAAAGTATGGCATAATTTGGTTTATTTTAATTTTCTCGGAAACTAGTAGGCCTAGAATTAAGATTTTTGTTTTAAAATTTTCGTAATGAATGCCTCTACAAATCTTGTTATGGTCAAAACCACGCCAGACTTACCGTTTTTGAGAAAAAATATGTGCATCGCACAATAACATACATATTTTCAGCTAAAAGTATGGCATAATTTGGTTTATTTTCATTTCCTCGGAAACTAGTAGGCCTAGAATTAAGATTTTTGGTTTAAAATGTTCGTAATGAATGCCTCTACAAATCTTGTTATGGTCAAAACCACGCCAGACTTACCGTTTTTGAGAAAAAATATGTGCATCGCACAATAACATACATATTTTTACATATTTTCAGCTAAAAGTATGGCATAATTTGGTTTATTTTAATTTTCTCGGAAACTAGTAGGCCTAGAATTAAGTTTTTTGTTTTAAAATGTTCGTAATGAATGCCTCTACAAATCTTGTTATGGTCAAAACCACGCCAGACTTACCGTTTTTGAGAAAAAATATGTGCATCGCACAATAACATACATATTTTTACATATTTTCAGCTAAAAGTATGGCATAATTTGGTTTATTTTAATTTTCTCGGAAACTAGTAGGCCTAGAATTAAAATTTTTGTTTTAAAATGTTCGTAATGAATGCCTCTACAAATCTTGTTATGGTCAAAACCACGCCAGACTTACCGTTTTTGAGAAAAAATATGTGCATCGCACAATAACATACATATTTTTACATATTTTCAGCTAAAAGTATGGCATAATTTGGTTTATTTTAATTTTCTCGGAAACTAGTAGGCCTAGAATTAAGATTTTTGTTTTAAAATTTTCGTAATGAATGCCTCTACAAATCTTGTTATGGTCAAAACCACGCCAGACTTACCGTTTTTGAGAAAAAATATGTGCATCGCACAATAACATACATATTTTCAGCTAAAAGTATGGCATAATTTGGTTTATTTTAATTTTCTCGGAAACTAGTAGGCCTAGAATTAAGATTTTTGTTTTAAAATGTTCGTAATGAATGCCTCTACAAATCTTGTTATGGTCAAAACCACGCCAGACTTACCGTTTTTGAGAAAAAATATGTGCATCGCACAATAACATACATATTTTCAGCTAAAAGTATGGCATAATTTGGTTTATTTTAATTTTCTCGGAAACTAGTAGGCCTAGAATTAAGATTTTTGTTTTAAAATGTTCGTAATGAATGCCTCTACAAATCTTGTTATGGTCAAAACCACGCCAGACTTACCGTTTTTGAGAAAAAATATGTGCATCGCACAATAACATACATATTTTTACATATTTTCAGCTAAAAGTATGGCATAATTTGGTTTATTTTCATTTTCTCGGAAACTAGTAGGCCTAGAATTAAGATTTTTGTTTTAAAATGTTCGTAATGAATGCCTCTACAAATCTTGTTATGGTCAAAACCACGCCAGACTTACCGTTTTTGAGAAAAAATATGTGCATCGCACAATAACATACATATTTTTACATATTTTCAGCTAAAAGTATGGCATAATTTGGTTTATTTTAATTTTCTCGGAAACTAGTAGGCCTAGAATTAAGATTTTTGATTTAAAATGTTCGTAATGAATGCCTCTACAAATCTTGTTATGGTCAAAACCACGCCAGACTTACCGTTTTTGAGAAAAAATATGTGCATCGCACAATAACATACATATTTTCAGCTAAAAATATGGCATAATTTGGTTTATTTTAATTTTCTCGGAAACTAGTAGGCCTAGAATTAAGATTTTTGTTTTAAAATGTTCGTAATGAATGCCTCTACAAATCTTGTTATGGTCAAAACCACGCCAGACTTACCGTTTTTGAGAAAAAATATGTGCATCGCACAATAACATACATATTTTTACATATTTTCAGCTAAAAGTATGG
Organism: Myathropa florea; assembly: GCA_930367185.1. NCBI lineage: Eukaryota > Metazoa > Arthropoda > Insecta > Diptera > Syrphidae > Myathropa > Myathropa florea. Next base: position 3,697 of record CAKNEX010000016.1, read on the forward strand.
CATAATTTTGTTTATTTTAATTTTCTCGGAAACTAGTAGGCCTAGAATTAAGATTTTTGTTTTAAAATGTTCGTAATGAATGCCTCTACAAATCTTGTTATGGTCAAAACCACGCCAGACTTACCGTTTTTGAGAAAAAATATGTGCATCGCACAATAACATACATATTTTCAGCTAAAAGTATGGCATAATTTGGTTTATTTTCATTTCCTCGGAAACTAGTAGGCCTAGAATTAAGATTTTTGTTTTAAAATGTTCGTAATGAATGCCTCTACAAATCTTGTTATGGTCAAAACCACGCCAGACTTACCGTTTTTGAGAAAAAATATGTGCATCGCACAATAACATACATATTTTCAGCTAAATTATGGCATAATTTGGTTTATTTTCATTTCCTCGGAAACTAGTAGGCCTAGAATTAAGATTTTTGTTTTAAAATGTTCGTAATGAATGCCTCTACAAATCTTGTTATGGTCAAAACCACCCCAGACTTACCGTTTTTGAGAAAAAATATGTGCATCGCACAATAACATACATATTTTTACATATTTTCAGCTAAAAGTATGGCATAATTTGGTTTATTTTCATTTCCTCGGAAACTAGTAGGCCTAGAATTAAGATTTTTGTTTTAAAATGTTCGTAATGAATGCCTCTACAAATCTTGTTATGGTCAAAACCACGCCAGACTTACCGTTTTTGAGAAAAAATATGTGCATCGCACAATAACATACATATTTTCAGCTAAAAGTATGGCATAATTTGGTTTATTTTAATTTTCTCGGAAACTAGTAGGCCTAGAATTAAGATTTTTGGTTTAAAATGTTCGTAATGAATGCCTCTACAAATCTTGTTATGGTCAAAACCACGCCAGACTTACCGTTTTTGAGAAAAAATATGTGCATCGCACAATAACATACATATTTTTACATATTTTCAGCTAAAAGTATGGCATAATTTGGTTTATTTTCATTTCCTCGGAAACTAGTAGGCCTAGAATTAAGATTTTTGGTTTAAAATGTTCGTAATGAATGCCTCTACAAATCTTGTTATGGTCAAAACCACGCCAGACTTACCGTTTTTGAGAAAAAATATGTGCATCGCACAATAACATACATATTTTTACATATTTTCAGCTAAAAGTATGGCATAATTTGGTTTATTTTCATTTTCTCGGAAACTAGTAGGCCTAGAATTAAGATTTTTGTTTTAAAATGTTCGTAATGAATGCCTCTACAAATCTTGTTATGGTCAAAACCACGCCAGACTTACCGTTTTTGAGAAAAAATATGTGCATCGCACAATAACATACATATTTTTACATATTTTCAGCTAGAAGTATGGCATAATTTGGTTTATTTTAATTTTCTCGGAAACTAGTAGGCCTAGAATTAAGATTTTTGTTTTAAAATGTTCGTAATGAATGCCTCTACAAATCTTGTTATGGTCAAAACCACGCCAGACTTACCGTTTTTGAGAAAAAATATGTGCATCGCACAATAACATACATATTTTTACATATTTTCAGCTAAAAGTATGGCATAATTTGGTTTATTTTCATTTCCTCGGAAACTAGTAGGCCTAGAATTAAGATTTTTGTTTTAAAATGTTCGTAATGAATGCCTCTACAAATCTTGTTATGGTCAAAACCACGCCAGACTTACCGTTTTTGAGAAAAAATATGTGCATCGCACAATAACATACATATTTTTACATATTTTCAGCTAAAAGTATGGCATAATTTGGTTTATTTTCATTTCCTCGGAAACTAGTAGGCCTAGAATTAAGATTTTTGGTTTAAAATGTTCGTAATGAATGCCTCTACAAATCTTGTTATGGTCAAAACCACGCCAGACTTACCGTTCTTGAGAAAAAATATGTGCATCGCACAATAACATACATATTTTTACATATTTTCAGCTAAAAGTATGGCATAATTTGGTTTATTTTAATTTTCTCGGAAACTAGTAGGCCTAGAATTAAGATTTTTGTTTTAAAATGTTCGTAATGAATGCCTCTACAAATCTTGTTATGGTCAAAACCACGCCAGACTTACCGTTTTTGAGAAAAAATATGTGCATCGCACAATAACATACATATTTTTACATATTTTCAGCTAAAAGTATGGCATAATTTGGTTTATTTTCATTTCCTCGGAAACTAGTAGGCCTAGAATTAAGATTTTTGTTTTAAAATGTTCGTAATGAATGCCTCTACAAATCTTGTTATGGTCAAAACCACGCCAGACTTACCGTTTTTGAGAAAAAATATGTGCATCGCACAATAACATACATATTTTTACATATTTTCAGCTAAAAGTATGGCATAATTTGGTTTATTTTAATTTTCTCGGAAACTAGTAGGCCTAGAATTAAGATTTTTGTTTTAAAATGTTCGTAATGAATGCCTCTACAAATCTTGTTATGGTCAAAACCACGCCAGACTTACCGTTTTTGAGAAAAAATATGTGCATCGCACAATAACATACATATTTTCAGCTAAAAGTATGGCATAATTTGGTTTATTTTCATTTCCTCGGAAAGTAGTAGGCCTAGAATTAAGATTTTTGGTTTAAAATGTTCGTAATGAATGCCTCTACAAATCTTGTTGTGGTCAAAACCACGCCAGACTTACCGTTTTTGAGAAAAAATATGTGCATCGCACAATAACATACATATTTTTACATATTTTCAGCTAAAAGTATGGCATAATTTGGTTTATTTTAATTTTCTCGGAAACTAGTAGGCCTAGAATTAAGATTTTTGTTTTAAAATGTTCGTAATGAATGCCTCTATAAATCTTGTTATGGTCAAAACCACGCCAGACTTACCGTTTTTGAGAAAAAATATGTGCATCGCACAATAACATACATATTTTTACATATTTTCAGCTAAAAGTATGGCATAATTTGGTTTATTTTAATTTTCTCGGAAACTAGTAGGCCTAGAAATATGTGCATCGCACAATAACATACATATTTTCAGCTAAAAGTATGGCATAATTTGGTTTATTTTCATTTCCTCGGAAACTAGTAGGCCTAGAATTAAGATTTTTGTTTTAAAATGTTCGTAATGAATGCCTCTACAAATCTTGTTATGGTCAAAACCACGCCAGACTTACCGTTTTTGAGAAAAAATATGTGCATCGCACAATAACATACATATTTTTACATATTTTCAGCTAAAAGTATGGCATAATTTGGTTTATTTTAATTTTCTCGGAAACTAGTAGGCCTAGAATTAAGATTTTTGTTTTAAAATGTTCGTAATGAATGCCTCTACAAATCTTGTTATGGTCAAAACCACGCCAGACTTACCGTTTTTGAGAAAAAATATGTGCATCGCACAATAACATACATATTTTTACATATTTTCAGCTAAAAGTATGGCATAATTTGGTTTATTTTCATTTCCTCGAAAACTAGTAGGCCTAGAATTAAGATTTTTGTTTTAAAATGTTCGTAATGAATGCCTCTACAAATCTTGTTATGGTCAAAACCACGCCAGACTTACCGTTTTTGAGAAAAAATATGTGCATCGCACAATAACATACATATTTTTACATATTTTCAGCTAAAAGTATGGCATAATTTGGTTTATTTTCATTTCCTCGGAAACTAGTAGGCCTAGAATTAAGATTTTTGTTTTAAAATGTTCGTAATGAATGCCTCTACAAATCTTGTTATGGTCAAAACCACGCCAGACTTACCGTTTTTGAGAAAAAATATGTGCATCGCACAATAACATACATATTTTTACATATTTTCAGCTAAAAGTATGGCATAATTTGGTTTATTTTAATTTTCTCGGAAACTAGTAGGCCTAGAATTAAGATTTTTGTTTTAAAATGTTCGTAATGAATGCCTCTACAAATCTTGTTATGGTCAAAACCACGCCAGACTTACCGTTTTTGAGAAAAAATATGTGCATCGCACAATAACATACATATTTTTACATATTTTCAGCTAAAAGTATGGCATAATTTGGTTTATTTTAATTTTCTCGGAAACTAGTAGGCCTAGAATTAAGATTTTTGTTTTAAAATGTTCGTAATGAATGCCTCTACAAATCTTGTTATGGTCAAAACCACGCCAGACTTACCGTTTTTGAGAAAAAATATGTGCATCGCACAATAACATACATATTTTTACATATTTTCAGCTAAAAGTATGGCATAATTTGGTTTATTTTAATTTTCTCGGAAACTAGTAGGCCTAGAATTAAGATTTTTGTTTTAAAATGTTCGTAATGAATGCCTCTACAAATCTTGTTATGGTCAAAACCACGCCAGACTTACCGTTTTTGAGAAAAAATATGTGCATCGCACAATAACATACATATTTTTACATATTTTCAGCTAAAAGTATGGCATAATTTGGTTTATTTTAATTTTCTCGGAAACTAGTAGGCCTAGAATTAAGATTTTTGTTTTAAAATGTTCGTAATGAATGCCTCTACAAATCTTGTTATGGTCAAAACCACGCCAGACTTACCGTTTTTGAGAAAAAATATGTGCATCGCACAATAACATACATATTTTTACATATTTTCAGCTAAAAGTATGGCATAATTTGGTTTATTTTAATTTTCTCGGAAACTAGTAGGCCTAGAATTAAGATTTTTGTTTTAAAATGTTCGTAATGAATGCCTCTACAAATCTTGTTATGGTCAAAACCACGCCAGACTTACCGTTTTTGAGAAAAAATATGTGCATCGCACAATAACATACATATTTTTACATATTTTCAGCTAAAAGTATGGCATAATTTGGTTTATTTTAATTTTCTCGGAAACTAGTAGGCCTAGAATTAAGATTTTTGTTTTAAAATGTTCGTAATGAATGCCTCTACAAATCTTGTTATGGTCAAAACCACGCCAGACTTACCGTTTTTGAGAAAAAATATGTGCATCGCACAATAACATACATATTTTTACATATTTTCAGCTAAAAGTATGGCATAATTTGGTTTATTTTAATTTTCTCGGAAACTAGTAGGCCTAGAATTAAGATTTTTGTTTTAAAATGTTCGTAATGAATGCCTCTACAAATCTTGTTATGGTCAAAACCACGCCAGACTTACCGTTTTTGAGAAAAAAATCTGCATCGCACAATAACATACATATTTTTACATATTTTCAGCTAAAAGTATGGCATAATTTGATTTATTTTCATTTCCTCGGAAACTAGTAGGCCTAGAATTAAGATTTTTGTTTTAAAATGTTCGTAATGAATGCCTCTACAAATCTTGTTATGGTCAAAACCACGCCAGACTTACCGTTTTTGAGAAAAAATATGTGCATCGCACAATAACATACATATTTTCAGCTAAAAGTATGGCATAATTTGGTTTATTTTAATTTTCTCGGAAACTAGTAGGCCTAGAATTAAGATTTTTGTTTTAAAATGTTCGTAATGAATGCCTCTACAAATCTTGTTATGGTCAAAACCACGCCAGACTTACCGTTTTTGAGAAAAAATATGTGCATCGCACAATAACATACATATTTTTACATATTTTCAGTTAAAAGTATGGCATAATTTGGTTTATTTTAATTTTCTCGGAAACTAGTAGGCCTAGAATTAAGATTTTTGTTTTAAAATGTTCGTAATGAATGCCTCTACAAATCTTGTTATGGTCAAAACCACGCCAGACTTACCGTTTTTGAGAAAAAATATGTGCATCGCACAATAACATACATATTTTCAGCTAAAAGTATGGCATAATTTGGTTTATTTTCATTTCCTTGGAAACTAGTAGGCCTAGAATTAAGATTTTTGGTTTAAAATGTTCGTAATGAATGCCTCTACAAATCTTGTTATGGTCAAAACCACGCCAGACTTACCGTTTTTGAGAAAAAATATGTGCATCGCACAATAACATACATATTTTTACATATTTTCAGCTAAAAGTATGGCATAATTTGGTTTATTTTCATTTCCTCGGAAACTAGTAGGCCTAGAATTAAGATTTTTGGTTTAAAATGTTCGTAATGAATGCCTCTACAAATCTTGTTATGGTCAAAACCACGCCAGACTTACCGTTTTTGAGAAAAAATATGTGCATCGCACAATAACATACATATTTTTACATATTTTCAGCTAAAAGTATGGCATAATTTGATTTATTTTAATTTTCTCGGAAACTAGTAGGCCTAGAATTAAGATTTTTGTTTTAAAATGTTCGTAATGAATGCCTCTACAAATCTTGTTATGGTCAAAACCACGCCAGACTTACCGTTTTTGAGAAAAAATATGTGCATCGCACAATAACATACATATTTTCAGCCTAAAAGTATGGCATAATTTGGTTTATTTTCATTTCCTCGGAAACTAGTAGGCCTAGAATTAAGATTTTTGGTTTAAAATGTTCGTAATGAATGCCTCTACAAATCTTGTTATGGTCAAAACCACGCCAGACTTACCGTTTTTGAGAAAAAATATGTGCATCGCACAATAACATACATATTTTTACATATTTTCAGCTAAAAGTATGGCATAATTTGGTTTATTTTAATTTTCTCGGAAACTAGTAGGCCTAGAATTAAGATTTTTGTTTTAAAATGTTCGTAATGAATGCCTCTACAAATCTTGTTATGGTCAAAACCACGCCAGACTTACCGTTTTTGAGAAAAAATATGTGCATCGCACAATAACATACATATTTTTACATATTTTCAGCTAAAAGTATGGCATAATTTGGTTTATTTTAATTTTCTCGGAAACTAGTAGGCCTAGAATTAAGATTTTTGTTTTAAAATGTTCGTAATGAATGCCTCTACAAATCTTGTTATGGTCAAAACCACGCCAGACTTACCGTTTTTGAGAAAAAATATGTGCATCGCACAATAACATACATATTTTCAGCTAAAAGTATGGCATAATTTGGTTTATTTTAATTTTCTCGGAAACTAGTAGGCCTAGAATTAAGATTTTTGTTTTAAAATGTTCGTAATGAATGCCTCTACAAATCTTGTTATGGTCAAAACCACGCCAGACTTACCGTTTTTGAGAAAAAATATGTGCATCGCACAATAACATACATATTTTTACATATTTTCAGCTAAAAGTATGGCATAATTTGGTTTATTTTAATTTTCTCGGAAACTAGTAGGCCTAGAATTAAGATTTTTGTTTTAAAATGTTCGTAATGAATGCCTCTACAAATCTTGTTATGGTCAAAACCACGCCAGACTTACCGTTTTTGAGAAAAAATATGTGCATCGCACAATAACATACATATTTTCAGCTAAAAGTATGGCATAATTTGGTTTATTTTAATTTTCTCGGAAACTAGTAGGCCTAGAATTAAGATTTTTGTTTTAAAATGTTCGCAATGAATGCCTCTACAAATCTTGTTATGGTCAAAACCACGCCAGACTTACCGTTTTTGAGAAAAAATATGTGCATCGCACAATAACATACATATTTTTACATATTTTCAGCTAAAAGTATGGCATAATTTGGTTTATTTTAATTTTCTCGGAAACTAGTAGGCCTAGAATTAAGATTTTTGTTTTAAAATGTTCGTAATGAATGCCTCTACAAATCTTGTTATGGTCAAAACCACGCCAGACTTACCGTTTTTGAGAAAAAAATCTGCATCGCACAATAACATACATATTTTTACATATTTTCAGCTAAAAGTATGGCATAATTTGATTTATTTTCATTTCCTCGGAAACTAGTAGGCCTAGAATTAAGATTTTTGTTTTAAAATGTTCGTAATGAATGCCTCTACAAATCTTGTTATGGTCAAAACCACGCCAGACTTACCGTTTTTGAGAAAAAATATGTGCATCGCACAATAACATACATATTTTCAGCCTAAAAGTATGGCATAATTTGGTTTATTTTCATTTCCTCGGAAACTAGTAGGCCTAGAATTAAGATTTTTGGTTTAAAATGTTCGTAATGAATGCCTCTACAAATCTTGTTATGGTCAAAACCACGCCAGACTTACCGTTTTTGAGAAAAAATATGTGCATCGCACAATAACATACATATTTTTACATATTTTCAGCTAAAAGTATGGCATAATTTGGTTTATTTTAATTTTCTCGGAAACTAGTAGGCCTAGAATTAAGATTTTTGTTTTAAAATGTTCGTAATGAATGCCTCTACAAATCTTGTTATGGTCAAAACCACGCCAGACTTACCGTTTTTGAGAAAAAATATGTGCATCGCACAATAACATACATATTTTTACATATTTTCAGCTAAAAGTATGGCATAATTTGGTTTATTTTCATTTCCTCGGAAACTAGTAGGCCTAGAATTAAGATTTTTGGTTTAAAATGTTCGTAATGAATGCCTCTACAAATCTTGTTATGGTCAAAACCACGCCAGACTTACCGTTTTTGAGAAAAAATATGTGCATCGCACAATAACATACATATTTTCAGCCTAAAAGTATGGCATAATTTGGTTTATTTTCATTTCCTCGGAAACTAGTAGGCCTAGAATTAAGATTTTTGGTTTAAAATGTTCGTAATGAATGCCTCTACAAATCTTGTTATGGTCAAAACCACGCCAGACTTACCGTTTTTGAGAAAAAATATGTGCATCGCACAATAACATACATATTTTTACATATTTTCAGCTAAAAGTATGGCATAATTTGGTTTATTTTAATTTTCTCGGAAACTAGTAGGCCTAGAATTAAGATTTTTGTTTTAAAATGTTCGTAATGAATGCCTCTACAAATCTTGTTATGGTCAAAACCACGCCAGACTTACCGTTTTTGAGAAAAAATATGTGCATCGCACAATAACATACATATTTTCAGCTAAAAGTATGGCATAATTTGGTTTATTTTAATTTTCTCGGAAACTAGTAGGCCTAGAATTAAGATTTTTGTTTTAAAATGTTCGTAATGAATGCCTCTACAAATCTTGTTATGGTCAAAACCACGCCAGACTTACCGTTTTTGAGAAAAAATATGTGCATCGCACAATAACATACATATTTTTACATATTTTCAGCTAAAAGTATGGCATAATTTGGTTTATTTTAATTTTCTCGGAAACTAGTAGGCCTAGAATTAAGATTTTTGTTTTAAAATGTTCGTAATGAATGCCTCTACAAATCTTGTTATGGTCAAAACCACGCCAGACTTACCGTTTTTGAGAAAAAATATGTGCATCGCACAATAACATACATATTTTCAGCTAAAAGTATGGCATAATTTGGTTTATTTTAATTTTCTCGGAAACTAGTAGGCCTAGAATTAAGATTTTTGTTTTAAAATGTTCGCAATGAATGCCTCTACAAATCTTGTTATGGTCAAAACCACGCCAGACTTACCGTTTTTGAGAAAAAATATGTGCATCGCACAATAACATACATATTTTTACATATTTTCAGCTAAAAGTATGGCATAATTTGGTTTATTTTAATTTTCTCGGAAACTAGTAGGCCTAGAATTAAGATTTTTGTTTTAAAATGTTCGTAATGAATGCCTCTACAAATCTTGTTATGGTCAAAACCACGCCAGACTTACCGTTTTTGAGAAAAAATATGTGCATCGCACAATAACATACATATTTTTACATATTTTCAGCTAAAAGTATGGCATAATTTGGTTTATTTTAATTTTCTCGGAAACTAGTAGGCCTAGAATTAAGATTTTTGTTTTAAAATGTTCGTAATGAATGCCTCTACAAATCTTGTTATGGTCAAAACCACGCCAGACTTACCGTTTTTGAGAAAAAATATGTGCATCGCACAATAACATACATATTTTTACATATTTTCAGCTAAAAGTATGGCATAATTTGGTTTATTTTAATTTTCTCGGAAACTAGTAGGCCTAGAATTAAGATTTTTGTTTTAAAATGTTCGTAATGAATGCCTCTACAAATCTTGTTATGGTCAAAACCACGCCAGACTTACCGTTTTTGAGAAAAAAATCTGCATCGCACAATAACATACATATTTTTACATATTTTCAGCTAAAAGTATGGCATAATTTGATTTATTTTCATTTCCTCGGAAACTAGTAGGCCTAGAATTAAGATTTTTGTTTTAAAATGTTCGTAATGAATGCCTCTACAAATCTTGTTATGGTCAAAACCACGCCAGACTTACCGTTTTTGAGAAAAAATATGTGCATCGCACAATAACATACATATTTTCAGCCTAAAAGTATGGCATAATTTGGTTTATTTTCATTTCCTCGGAAACTAGTAGGCCTAGAATTAAGATTTTTGGTTTAAAATGTTCGTAATGAATGCCTCTACAAATCTTGTTATGGTCAAAACCACGCCAGACTTACCGTTTTTGAGAAAAAATATGTGCATCGCACAATAACATACATATTTTTACATATTTTCAGCTAAAAGTATGGCATAATTTGGTTTATTTTAATTTTCTCGGAAACTAGTAGGCCTAGAATTAAGATTTTTGTTTTAAAATGTTCGTAATGAATGCCTCTACAAATCTTGTTATGGTCAAAACCACGCCAGACTTACCGTTTTTGAGAAAAAATATGTGCATCGCACAATAACATACATATTTTTACATATTTTCAGCTAAAAGTATGGCATAATTTGGTTTATTTTAATTTTCTCGGAAACTAGTAGGCCTAGAATTAAGATTTTTGTTTTAAAATGTTCGTAATGAATGCCTCTACAAATCTTGTTATGGTCAAAACCACGCCAGACTTACCGTTTTTGAGAAAAAATATGTGCATCGCACAATAACATACATATTTTCAGCTAAAAGTATGGCATAATTTGGTTTATTTTAATTTTCTCGGAAACTAGTAGGCCTAGAATTAAGATTTTTGTTTTAAAATGTTCGTAATGAATGCCTCTACAAATCTTGTTATGGTCAAAACCACGCCAGACTTACCGTTTTTGAGAAAAAATATGTGCATCGCACAATAACATACATATTTTTACATATTTTCAGCTAAAAGTATGGCATAATTTGGTTTATTTTAATTTTCTCGGAAACTAGTAGGCCTAGAATTAAGATTTTTGTTTTAAAATGTTCGTAATGAATGCCTCTACAAATCTTGTTATGGTCAAAACCACGCCAGACTTACCGTTTTTGAGAAAAAATATGTGCATCGCACAATAACATACATATTTTCAGCTAAAAGTATGGCATAATTTGGTTTATTTTAATTTTCTCGGAAACTAGTAGGCCTAGAATTAAGATTTTTGTTTTAAAATGTTCGCAATGAATGCCTCTACAAATCTTGTTATGGTCAAAACCACGCCAGACTTACCGTTTTTGAGAAAAAATATGTGCATCGCACAATAACATACATATTTTTACATATTTTCAGCTAAAAGTATGGCATAATTTGGTTTATTTTCATTTCCTCGGAAACTAGTAGGCCTAGAATTAAGATTTTTGGTTTAAAATGTTCGTAATGAATGCCTCTACAAATCTTGTTATGGTCAAAACCACGCCAGACTTACCGTTTTTGAGAAAAAATATGTGCATCGCACAATAACATACATATTTTTACATATTTTCAGCTAAAAGTATGGCATAATTTGGTTTATTTTAATTTTCTCGGAAACTAGTAGGCCTAGAATTAAGATTTTTGTTTTAAAATGTTCGTAATGAATGCCTCTACAAATCTTGTTATGGTCAAAACCACGCCAGACTTACCGTTTTTGAGAAAAAATATGTGCATCGCACAATAACATACATATTTTCAGCTAAAAGTATGGCATAATTTGGTTTATTTTAATTTTCTCGGAAACTAGTAGGCCTAGAATTAAGATTTTTGTTTTAAAATGTTCGTAATGAATGCCTCTACAAATCTTGTTATGGTCAAAACCACGCCAGACTTACCGTTTTTGAGAAAAAATATGTGCATCGCACAATAACATACATATTTTTACATATTTTCAGCTAAAAGTATGGCATAATTTGGTTTATTTTCATTTCCTCGGAAACTAGTAGGCCTAGAATTAAGATTTTTGGTTTAAAATGTTCGTAATGAATGCCTCTACAAATCTTGTTATGGTCAAAACCACGCCAGACTTACCGTTTTTGAGAAAAAATATGTGCATCGCACAATAACATACATATTTTCAGCTAAAAGTATGGCATAATTTGGTTTATTTTAATTTTCTCGGAAACTAGTAGGCCTAGAATTAAGATTTTTGTTTTAAAATGTTCGTAATGAATGCCTCTACAAATCTTGTTATGGTCAAAACCACGCCAGACTTACCGTTTTTGAGAAAAAATATGTGCATCGCACAATAACATACATATTTTCAGCTAAAAGTATGGCATAATTTGGTTTATTTTAATTTTCTCGGAAACTAGTAGGCCTAGAATTAAGATTTTTGTTTTAAAATGTTTGTAATGAATGCCTCTACAAATCTTGTTATGGTCAAAACCACGCCAGACTTACCGTTTTTGAGAAAAAATATGTGCATCGCACAATAACATACATATTTTTACATATTTTCAGCTAAAAGTATGGCATAATTTGGTTTATTTTAATTTTCTCGGAAACTAGTAGGCATAGAATTAAGATTTTTGTTTTAAAATGTTCGTAATGAATGCCTCTACAAATCTTGTTATGGTCAAAACCACGCCAGACTTACCGTTTTTGAGAAAAAATATGTGCATCGCACAATAACATACATATTTTCAGCTAAAAGTATGGCATAATTTGGTTTATTGTAATTTTCTCGGAAACTAGTAGGCCTAGAATTAAGATTTTTGTTTTAAAATGTTCGTAATGAATGCCTCTACAAATCTTGTTATGGTCAAAACCACGCCAGACTTACCGTTTTTGAGAAAAAATATGTGCATCGCACAATAACATACATATTTTTACATATTTTCAGCTAAAAGTATGGCATAATTTGGTTTATTTTAATTTTCTCGGAAACTAGTAGGCCTAGAATTAAGATTTTTGTTTTAAAATGTTCGTAATGAATGCCTCTACAAATCTTGTTATGGTCAAAACCACGCCAGACTTACCGTTTTTGAGAAAAAATATGTGCATCGCACAATAACATACATATTTTTACATATTTTCAGCTAAAAGTATGGCATAATTTGGTTTATTTTAATTTTCTCGGAAACTAGTAGGCCTAGAATTAAGATTTTTGTTTTAAAATGTTCGTAATGAATGCCTCTACAAATCTTGTTATGGTCAAAACCACGCCAGACTTACCGTTTTTGAGAAAAAATATGTGCATCGCACAATAACATACATATTTTTACATATTTTCAGCTAAAAGTATGGCATAATTTGGTTTATTTTAATTTTCTCGGAAACTAGTAGGCCTAGAATTAAGATTTTTGTTTTAAAATGTTCGTAATGAATGCCTCTACAAATCTTGTTATGGTCAAAACCACGCCAGACTTACCGTTTTTGAGAAAAAATATGTGCATCGCACAATAACATACATATTTTCAGCTAAAAGTATGGCATAATTTGGTTTATTTTAATTTTCTCGGAAACTAGTAGGCCTAGAATTAAGATTTTTGTTTTAAAATGTTCGTAATGAATGCCTCTACAAATCTTGTTATGGTCAAAACCACGCCAGACTTACCGTTTTTGAGAAAAAATATGTGCATCGCACAATAACATACATATTTTTACATATTTTCAGCTAAAAGTATGGCATAATTTGGTTTATTTTAATTTTCTCGGAAACTAGTAGGCCTAGAATTAAGATTTTTGGTTTAAAATGTTCGTAATGAATGCCTCTACAAATCTTGTTATGTTCAAAACCACGCCAGACTTACCGTTTTTGAGAAAAAATATGTGCATCGCACAATAACATACATATTTTCAGCTAAAAGTATGGCATAATTTGGTTTATTTTCATTTCCTCGGAAACTAGTAGGCCTAGAATTAAGATTTTTGGTTTAAAATGTTCGTAATGAATGCCTCTACAAATCTTGTTATGGTCAAAACCACGCCAGACTTACCGTTTTTGAGAAAAAATATGTGCATCGCACAATAACATACATATTTTTACATATTTTCAGCTAAAAGTATGGCATAATTTGGTTTATTTTAATTTTCTCGGAAACTAGTAGGCCTAGAATTAAGATTTTTGTTTTAAAATGTTCGTAATGAATGCCTCTACAAATCTTGTTATGGTCAAAACCACGCCAGACTTACCGTTTTTGAGAAAAAATATGTGCATCGCACAATAACATACATATTTTTACATATTTTCAGCTAAAAGTATGGCATAATTTGGTTTATTTTAATTTTCTCGGAAACTAGTAGGCCTAGAATTAAGATTTTTGTTTTAAAATGTTCGTAATGAATGCCTCTACAAATCTTGTTATGGTCAAAACCACGCCAGACTTACCGTTTTTGAGAAAAAATATGTGCATCGCACAATAACATACATATTTTCAGCTAAAAGTATAGCATAATTTGGTTTATTTTAATTTTCTCGGAAACTAGTAGGCCTAGAATTAAGATTTTTGTTTTAAAATGTTCGTAATGAATGCCTCTACAAATCTTGTTATGGTCAAAACCACGCCAGACTTACCGTTTTTGAGAAAAAATATGTGCATCGCACAATAACATACATATTTTCAGCTAAAAGTATGGCATAATTTGGTTTATTTTAATTTTCTCGGAAACTAGTAGGCCTAGAATTAAGATTTTTGTTTTAAAATGTTCGTAATGAATGCCTCTACAAATCTTGTTATGGTCAAAACCACGCCAGACTTACCGTTTTTGAGAAAAAATATGTGCATCGCACAATAACATACATATTTTTACATATTTTCAGCTAAAAGTATGGCATAATTTGGTTTATTTTAATTTTCTCGGAAACTAGTAGGCCTAGAATTAAGATTTTTGGTTTAAAATGTTCGTAATGAATGCCTCTTCAAATCTTGTTATGGTCAAAACCACGCCAGACTTACCGTTTTTGAGAAAAAATATGTGCATCGCACAATAACATACATATTTTTACATATTTTCAGCTAAAAGTATGGCATAATTTGGTTTATTTTAATTTTCTCGGAAACTAGTAGGCCTAGAATTAAGATTTTTGTTTTAAAATGTTCGCAATGAATGCCTCTACAAATCTTGTTATGGTCAAAACCACGCCAGACTTACCGTTTTTGAGAAAAAATATGTGCATCGCACAATAACATACATATTTTTACATATTTTCAGCTAAAAGTATGGCATAATTTGGTTTATTTTAATTTTCTCGGAAACTAGTAGGCCTAGAATTAAGATTTTTGTTTTAAAATGTTCGTAATGAATGCCTCTACAAATCTTGTTATGGTCAAAACCACGCCAGACTTACCGTTTTTGAGAAAAAATATGTGCATCGCACAATAACATACATATTTTCAGCTAAAAGTATGGCATAATTTGGTTTATTTTCATTTTCTCGGAAACTAGTAGGCCTAGAATTAAGATTTTTGTTTTAAAATGTTCGTAATGAATGCCTCTACAAATCTTGTTATGGTCAAAACCACGCCAGACTTACCGTTTTTGAGAAAAAATATGTGCATCGCACAATAACATACATATTTTCAGCTAAAAGTATGGCATAATTTGGTTTATTTTCATTTCCTCGGAAACTAGTAGGCCTAGAATTAAGATTTTTGGTTTAAAATGTTCGTAATGAATGCCTCTACAAATCTTGTTATGGTCAAAACCACGCCAGACTTACCGTTTTTGAGAAAAAATATGTGCATCGCACAATAACATACATATTTTTACATATTTTCAGCTAAAAGTATGGCATAATTTGGTTTATTTTAATTTTCTCGGAAACTAGTAGGCCTAGAATTAAGATTTTTGTTTTAAAATGTTCGTAATGAATGCCTCTATAAATCTTGTTATGGTCAAAACCACGCCAGACTTACCGTTTTTGAGAAAAAATATGTGCATCGCACAATAACATACATATTTTTACATATTTTCAGCTAAAAGTATGGCATAATTTGGTTTATTTTAATTTTCTCGGAAACTAGTAGGCCTAGAATTAAGATTTTTGTTTTAAAATGTTCGTAATGAATGCCTCTACAAATCTTGTTATGGTCAAAACCACGCCAGACTTACCGTTTTTGAGAAAAAATATGTGCATCGCACAATAACATACATATTTTCAGCTAAAAGTATAGCATAATTTGGTTTATTTTAATTTTCTCGGAAACTAGTAGGCCTAGAATTAAGATTTTTGGTTTAAAATGTTCGTAATGAATGCCTCTACAAATCTTGTTATGGTCAAAACCACGCCAGACTTACCGTTTTTGAGAAAAAATATGTGCATCGCACAATAACATACATATTTTCAGCTAAAAGTATGGCATAATTTGGTTTATTTTCATTTCCTCGGAAACTAGTAGGCCTAGAATTAAGATTTTTGGTTTAAAATGTTCGCAATGAATGCCTCTACAAATCTTGTTATGGTCAAAACCACGCCAGACTTACCGTTTTTGAGAAAAAATATGTGCATCGCACAATAACATACATATTTTTACATATTTTCAGCTAAAAGTATGGCATAATTTGGTTTATTTTAATTTTCTCGGAAACTAGTAGGCCTAGAATTAAGATTTTTGTTTTAAAATGTTCGTAATGAATGCCTCTACAAATCTTGTTATGGTCAAAACCACGCCAGACTTACCGTTTTTGAGAAAAAATATGTGCATCGCACAATAACATACATATTTTCAGCTAAAAGTATAGCATAATTTGGTTTATTTTAATTTTCTCGGAAACTAGTAGGCCTAGAATTAAGATTTTTGTTTTAAAATGTTCGTAATGAATGCCTCTACAAATCTTGTTATGGTCAAAACCACGCCAGACTTACCGTTTTTGAGAAAAAATATGTGCATCGCACAATAACATACATATTTTCAGCTAAAAGTATGGCATAATTTGGTTTATTTTCATTTTCTCGGAAACTAGTAGGCCTAGAATTAAGATTTTTGTTTTAAAATGTTCGTAATGAATGCCTCTACAAATCTTGTTATGGTCAAAACCACGCCAGACTTACCGTTTTTGAGAAAAAATATGTGCATCGCACAATAACATACATATTTTCAGCTAAAAGTATGGCATAATTTGGTTTATTTTCATTTCCTCGGAAACTAGTAGGCCTAGAATTAAGATTTTTGGTTTAAAATGTTCGTAATGAATGCCTCTACAAATCTTGTTATGGTCAAAACCACGCCAGACTTACCGTTTTTGAGAAAAAATATGTGCATCGCACAATAACATACATATTTTTACATATTTTCAGCTAAAAGTATGGCATAATTTGGTTTATTTTAATTTTCTCGGAAACTAGTAGGCCTAGAATTAAGATTTTTGTTTTAAAATGTTCGTAATGAATGCCTCTATAAATCTTGTTATGGTCAAAACCACGCCAGACTTACCGTTTTTGAGAAAAAATATGTGCATCGCACAATAACATACATATTTTTACATATTTTCAGCTAAAAGTATGGCATAATTTGGTTTATTTTAATTTTCTCGGAAACTAGTAGGCCTAGAATTAAGATTTTTGGTTTAAAATGTTCGTAATGAATGCCTCTACAAATCTTGTTATGGTCAAAACCACGCCAGACTTACCGTTTTTGAGAAAAAATATGTGCATCGCACAATAACATACATATTTTTACATATTTTCAGCTAAAAGTATGGCATAATTTGGTTTATTTTAATTTTCTCGGAAACTAGTAGGCCTAGAATTAAGATTTTTGTTTTAAAATGTTCGTAATGAATGCCTCTACAAATCTTGTTATGGTCAAAACCACGCCAGACTTACCGTTTTTGAGAAAAAATATGTGCATCGCACAATAACATACATATTTTCAGCTAAAAGTATGGCATAATTTGGTTTATTTTAATTTTCTCGGAAACTAGTAGGCCTAGAATTAAGATTTTTGTTTTAAAATGTTCGTAATGAATGCCTCTACAAATCTTGTTATGGTCAAAACCACGCCAGACTTACCGTTTTTGAGAAAAAATATGTGCATCGCACAATAACATACATATTTTCAGCTAAAAGTATGGCATAATTTGGTTTATTTTCATTTCCTCGGAAACTAGTAGGCCTAGAATTAAGATTTTTGGTTTAAAATGTTCGTAATGAATGCTTCTACAAATCTTGTTATGGTCAAAACCACGCCAGACTTACCGTTTTTGAGAAAAAATATGTGCATCGCACAATAACATACATATTTTTACATATTTTCAGCTAAAAGTATGGCATAATTTGGTTTATTTTAATTTTCTCGGAAACTAGTAGGCCTAGAATTAAGATTTTTGTTTTAAAATGTTCGTAATGAATGCCTCTACAAATCTTGTTGTGGTCAAAACCACGCCAGACTTACCGTTTTTGAGAAAAAATATGTGCATCGCACAATAACATACATATTTTTACATATTTTCAGCTAAAAGTATGGCATAATTTGGTTTATTTTAATTTTCTCGGAAACTAGTAGGCCTAGAATTAAGATTTTTGTTTTAAAATGTTCGTAATGAATGCCTCTACAAATCTTGTTATGGTCAAAACCACGCCAGACTTACCGTTTTTGAGAAAAAATATGTGCATCGCACAATAACATACATATTTTTACATATTTTCAGCTAAAAGTATGGCATAATTTGGTTTATTTTAATTTTCTCGGAAACTAGTAGGCCTAGAATTAAGATTTTTGTTTTAAAATGTTCGTAATGAATGCCTCTACAAATCTTGTTATGGTCAAAACCACGCCAGACTTACCGTTTTTGAGAAAAAATATGTGCATCGCACAATAACATACATATTTTCAGCTAAAAGTATGGCATAATTTGGTTTATTTTAATTTTCTCGGAAACTAGTAGGCCTAGAGTTAAGATTTTTGTTTTAAAATGTTCGTAATGAATGCCTCTACAAATCTTGTTATGGTCAAAACCACGCCAGACTTACCGTTTTTGAGAAAAAATATGTGCATCGCACAATAACATACATATTTTCAGCTAAAAGTATGGCATAATTTGGTTTATTTTCATTTCCTCGGAAACTAGTAGGCCTAGAATTAAGATTTTTGGTTTAAAATGTTCGTAATGAATGCCTCTACAAATCTTGTTATGGTCAAAACCACGCCAGACTTACCGTTTTTGAGAAAAAATATGTGCATCGCACAATAACATACATATTTTTACATATTTTCAGCTAAAAGTATGGCATAATTTGGTTTATTTTAATTTTCTCGGAAACTAGTAGGCCTAGAATTAAGATTTTTGTTTTAAAATGTTCGTAATGAATGCCTCTACAAATCTTGTTATGGTCAAAACCACGCCAGACTTACCGTTTTTGAGAAAAAATATGTGCATCGCACAATAACATACATATTTTCAGCTAAAAGTATAGCATAATTTGGTTTATTTTAATTTTCTCGGAAACTAGTAGGCCTAGAATTAAGATTTTTGTTTTAAAATGTTCGTAATGAATGCCTCTACAAATCTTGTTATGGTCAAAACCACGCCAGACTTACCGTTTTTGAGAAAAAATATGTGCATCGCACAATAACATACATATTTTCAGCTAAAAGTATGGCATAATTTGGTTTATTTTCATTTCCTCGGAAACTAGTAGGCCTAGTTTTGAGAAAAAATATGTGCATCGCACAATAACATACATATTTTTACATATTTTCAGCTAAAAGTATGGCATAATTTGGTTTATTTTCATTTTCTCGGAAACTAGTAGGCCTAGAATTAAGATTTTTGTTTTAAAATGTTCGTAATGAATGCCTCTACAAATCTTCTTATGGTCAAAACCACGCCAGACTTACCGTTTTTGAGAAAAAATATGTGCATCGCACAATAACATACATATTTTTACATATTTTCAGCTAAAAGTATGGCATAATTTGGTTTATTTTAATTTTCTCGGAAACTAGTAGGCCTAGAATTAAGATTTTTGTTTTAAAATGTTCGTAATGAATGCCTCTACAAATCTTGTTATGGTCAAAACCACGCCAGACTTACCGTTTTTGAGAAAAAATATGTGCATCGCACAATAACATACATATTTTTACATATTTTCAGCTAAAAGTATGGCATAATTTGGTTTATTGTAATTTTCTCGGAAACTAGTAGGCCTAGAATTAAGATTTTTGTTTTAAAATGTTCGTAATGAATGCCTCTACAAATCTTGTTATGGTCAAAACCACGCCAGACTTACCGTTTTTGAGAAAAAATATGTGCATCGCACAATAACATACATATTTTTACATATTTTCAGCTAAAAGTATGGCATAATTTGGTTTATTTTAATTTTCTCGGAAACTAGTAGGCCTAGAATTAAGATTTTTGTTTTAAAATGTTCGTAATGAATGCCTCTACAAATCTTGTTATGGTCAAAACCACGCCAGACTTACCGTTTTTGAGAAAAAATATGTGCATCGCACAATAACATACATATTTTCAGCTAAAAGTATGGCATAATTTGGTTTATTTTCATTTCCTCGAAAACTAGTAGGCCTAGAATTAAGATTTTTGGTTTAAAATGTTCGTAATGAATGCCTCTACAAATCTTGTTATGGTCAAAACCACGCCAGACTTACCGTTTTTGAGAAAAAATATGTGCATCGCACAATAACATACATATTTTCAGCTAAAAGTATGGCATAATTTGGTTTATTTTAATTTTCTCGGAAACTAGTAGGCCTAGAATTAAGATTTTTGTTTTAAAATGTTCGTAATGAATGCCTCTACAAATCTTGTTATGGTCAAAACCACGCCAGACTTACCGTTTTTGAGAAAAAATATGTGCATCGCACAATAACATACATATTTTCAGCTAAAAGTATAGCATAATTTGGTTTATTTTAATTTTCTCGGAAACTAGTAGGCCTAGAATTAAGATTTTTGTTTTAAAATGTTCGTAATGAATGCCTCTACAAATCTTGTTATGGTCAAAACCACGCCAGACTTACCGTTTTTGAGAAAAAATATGTGCATCGCACAATAACATACATATTTTCAGCTAAAAGTATGGCATAATTTGGTTTATTTTCATTTCCTCGGAAACTAGTAGGCCTAGAATTAAGATTTTTGGTTTAAAATGTTCGCAATGAATGCCTCTACAAATCTTGTTATGGTCAAAACCACGCCAGACTTACCGTTTTTGAGAAAAAATATGTGCATCGCACAATAACATACATATTTTTACATATTTTCAGCTAAAAGTATGGCATAATTTGGTTTATTGTAATTTTCTCGGAAACTAGTAGGCCTAGAATTAAGATTTTTGGTTTAAAATGTTCGTAATGAATGCCTCTACAAATCTTGTTATGGTCAAAACCACGCCAGACTTACCGTTTTTGAGAAAAAATATGTGCATCGCACAATAACATACATATTTTCAGCTAAAAGTATGGCATAATTTGGTTTATTTTAATTTTCTCGGAAACTAGTAGGCCTAGAATTAAGATTTTTGTTTTAAAATGTTCGTAATGAATGCCTCTACAAATCTTGTTATGGTCAAAACCACGCCAGACTTGCCGTTTTTGAGAAAAAATATGTGCATCGCACAATAACATACATATTTTTACATATTTTCAACTAAAAGTATGGCATAATTTGGTTTATTTTCATTTCCTCGGAAACTAGTAGGCCTAGAATTAAGATTTTTGGTTTAAAATGTTCGTAATGAATGCCTCTACAAATCTTGTTATGGTCAAAACCACGCCAGACTTACCGTTTTTGAGAAAAAATATGTGCATCGCACAATAACATACATATTTTTACATATTTTCAGCTAAAAGTATGGCATAATTTGGTTTATTTTAATTTTCTCGGAAACTAGTAGGCCTAGAATTAAGATTTTTGTTTTAAAATGTTCGTAATGAATGCCTCTACAAATCTTGTTATGGTCAAAACCACGCCAGACTTACCGTTTTTGAGAAAAAATATGTGCATCGCACAATAACATACATATTTTTACATATTTTCAGCTAAAAGTATGGCATAATTTGGTTTATTTTAATTTTCTCGGAAACTAGTAGGCCTAGAATTAAGATTTTTGTTTTAAAATGTTCGTAATGAATGCCTCTACAAATCTTGTTATGGTCAAAACCACGCCAGACTTACCGTTTTTGAGAAAAAATATGTGCATCGCACAATAACATACATATTTTCAGCTAAAAGTATGGCATAATTTGGTTTATTTTAATTTTCTCGGAAACTAGTAGGCCTAGAATTAAGATTTTTGTTTTAAAATGTTCGTAATGAATGCCTCTACAAATCTTGTTATGGTCAAAACCACGCCAGACTTACCGTTTTTGAGAAAAAATATGTGCATCGCACAATAACATACATATTTTTACATATTTTCAGCTAAAAGTATGGCATAATTTGGTTTATTTTAATTTTCTCGGAAACTAGTAGGCCTAGAATTAAGATTTTTGTTTTAAAATGTTCGTAATGAATGCCTCTACAAATCTTGTTATGGTCAAAACCACGCCAGACTTACCGTTTTTGAGAAAAAATATGTGCATCGCACAATAACATACATATTTTCAGCTAAAAGTATAGCATAATTTGGTTTATTTTAATTTTCTCGGAAACTAGTAGGCCTAGAATTAAGATTTTTGTTTTAAAATGTTCGTAATGAATGCCTCTACAAATCTTGTTATGGTCAAAACCACGCCAGACTTACCGTTTTTGAGAAAAAATATGTGCATCGCACAATAACATACATATTTTCAGCTAAAAGTATGGCATAATTTGGTTTATTTTCATTTCCTCGGAAACTAGTAGGCCTAGTTTTGAGAAAAAATATGTGCATCGCACAATAACATACATATTTTTACATATTTTCAGCTAAAAGTATGGCATAATTTGGTTTATTTTCATTTTCTCGGAAACTAGTAGGCCTAGAATTAAGATTTTTGTTTTAAAATGTTCGTAATGAATGCCTCTACAAATCTTCTTATGGTCAAAACCACGCCAGACTTACCGTTTTTGAGAAAAAATATGTGCATCGCACAATAACATACATATTTTTACATATTTTCAGCTAAAAGTATGGCATAATTTGGTTTATTTTAATTTTCTCGGAAACTAGTAGGCCTAGAATTAAGATTTTTGTTTTAAAATGTTCGTAATGAATGCCTCTACAAATCTTGTTATGGTCAAAACCACGCCAGACTTACCGTTTTTGAGAAAAAATATGTGCATCGCACAATAACATACATATTTTTACATATTTTCAGCTAAAAGTATGGCATAATTTGGTTTATTGTAATTTTCTCGGAAACTAGTAGGCCTAGAATTAAGATTTTTGTTTTAAAATGTTCGTAATGAATGCCTCTACAAATCTTGTTATGGTCAAAACCACGCCAGACTTACCGTTTTTGAGAAAAAATATGTGCATCGCACAATAACATACATATTTTCAGCTAAAAGTATGGCATAATTTGGTTTATTTTCATTTCCTCGGAAACTAGTAGGCCTAGAATTAAGATTTTTGGTTTAAAATGTTCGCAATGAATGCCTCTACAAATCTTGTTATGGTCAAAACCACGCCAGACTTACCGTTTTTGAGAAAAAATATGTGCATCGCACAATAACATACATATTTTTACATATTTTCAGCTAAAAGTATGGCATAATTTGGTTTATTGTAATTTTCTCGGAAACTAGTAGGCCTAGAATTAAGATTTTTGGTTTAAAATGTTCGTAATGAATGCCTCTACAAATCTTGTTATGGTCAAAACCACGCCAGACTTACCGTTTTTGAGAAAAAATATGTGCATCGCACAATAACATACATATTTTCAGCTAAAAGTATGGCATAATTTGGTTTATTTTAATTTTCTCGGAAACTAGTAGGCCTAGAATTAAGATTTTTGTTTTAAAATGTTCGTAATGAATGCCTCTACATATCTTCTTATGGTCAAAACCACGCCAGACTTACCGTTTTTGAGAAAAAATATGTGCATCGCACAATAACATACATATTTTTACATATTTTCAGCTAAAAGTATGGCATAATTTGGTTTATTTTAATTTTCTCGGAAACTAGTAGGCCTAGAATTAAGATTTTTGTTTTAAAATGTTCGTAATGAATGCCTCTACAAATCTTGTTATGGTCAAAACCACGCCAGACTTACCGTTTTTGAGAAAAAATATGTGCATCGCACAATAACATACATATTTTTACATATTTTCAGCTAAAAGTATGGCATAATTTGGTTTATTGTAATTTTCTCGGAAACTAGTAGGCCTAGAATTAAGATTTTTGTTTTAAAATGTTCGTAATGAATGCCTCTACAAATCTTGTTATGGTCAAAACCACGCCAGACTTACCGTTTTTGAGAAAAAATATGTGCATCGCACAATAACATACATATTTTTACATATTTTCAGCTAAAAGTATGGCATAATTTGGTTTATTTTAATTTTCTCGGAAACTAGTAGGCCTAGAATTAAGATTTTTGTTTTAAAATGTTCGTAATGAATGCCTCTACAAATCTTGTTATGGTCAAAACCACGCCAGACTTACCGTTTTTGAGAAAAAATATGTGCATCGCACAATAACATACATATTTTCAGCTAAAAGTATGGCATAATTTGGTTTATTTTCATTTCCTCGAAAACTAGTAGGCCTAGAATTAAGATTTTTGGTTTAAAATGTTCGTAATGAATGCCTCTACAAATCTTGTTATGGTCAAAACCACGCCAGACTTACCGTTTTTGAGAAAAAATATGTGCATCGCACAATAACATACATATTTTCAGCTAAAAGTATGGCATAATTTGGTTTATTTTAATTTTCTCGGAAACTAGTAGGCCTAGAATTAAGATTTTTGTTTTAAAATGTTCGTAATGAATGCCTCTACAAATCTTGTTATGGTCAAAACCACGCCAGACTTACCGTTTTTGAGAAAAAATATGTGCATCGCACAATAACATACATATTTTCAGCTAAAAGTATGGCATAATTTGGTTTATTTTCATTTCCTCGGAAACTAGTAGGCCTAGAATTAAGATTTTTGGTTTAAAATGTTCGTAATGAATGCCTCTACAAATCTTGTTATGGTCAAAACCACGCCAGACTTACCGTTTTTGAGAAAAAATATGTGCATCGCACAATAACATACATATTTTTACATATTTTCAGCTAAAAGTATGGCATAATTTGGTTTATTTTAATTTTCTCGGAAACTAGTAGGCCTAGAATTAAGATTTTTGTTTTAAAATGTTCGTAATGAATGCCTCTACAAATCTTGTTATGGTCAAAACCACGCCAGACTTACCGTTTTTGAGAAAAAATATGTGCATCGCACAATAACATACATATTTTTACATATTTTCAGCTAAAAGTATGGCATAATTTGGTTTATTTTAATTTTCTCGGAAACTAGTAGGCCTAGAATTAAGATTTTTGTTTTAAAATGTTCGTAATGAATGCCTCTACAAATCTTGTTATGGTCAAAACCACGCCAGACTTACCGTTTTTGAGAAAAAATATGTGCATCGCACAATAACATACATATTTTCAGCTAAAAGTATAGCATAATTTGGTTTATTTTAATTTTCTCGGAAACTAGTAGGCCTAGAATTAAGATTTTTGTTTTAAAATGTTCGTAATGAATGCCTCTACAAATCTTGTTATGGTCAAAACCACGCCAGACTTACCGTTTTTGAGAAAAAATATGTGCATCGCACAATAACATACATATTTTCAGCTAAAAGTATGGCATAATTTGGTTTATTTTCATTTCCTCGGAAACTAGTAGGCCTAGAATTAAGATTTTTGGTTTAAAATGTTCGCAATGAATGCCTCTACAAATCTTGTTATGGTCAAAACCACGCCAGACTTACCGTTTTTGAGAAAAAATATGTGCATCGCACAATAACATACATATTTTTACATATTTTCAGCTAAAAGTATGGCATAATTTGGTTTATTGTAATTTTCTCGGAAACTAGTAGGCCTAGAATTAAGATTTTTGGTTTAAAATGTTCGTAATGAATGCCTCTACAAATCTTGTTATGGTCAAAACCACGCCAGACTTACCGTTTTTGAGAAAAAATATGTGCATCGCACAATAACATACATATTTTCAGCTAAAAGTATGGCATAATTTGGTTTATTTTAATTTTCTCGGAAACTAGTAGGCCTAGAATTAAGATTTCTGTTTTAAAATGTTCGTAATGAATGCCTCTACAAATCTTGTTATGGTCAAAACCACGCCAGACTTGCCGTTTTTGAGAAAAAATATGTGCATCGCACAATAACATACATATTTTTACATATTTTCAACTAAAAGTATGGCATAATTTGGTTTATTTTCATTTCCTCGGAAACTAGTAGGCCTAGAATTAAGATTTTTGGTTTAAAATGTTCGTAATGAATGCCTCTACAAATCTTGTTATGGTCAAAACCACGCCAGACTTACCGTTTTTGAGAAAAAATATGTGCATCGCACAATAACATACATATTTTTACATATTTTCAGCTAAAAGTATGGCATAATTTGGTTTATTTTAATTTTCTCGGAAACTAGTAGGCCTAGAATTAAGATTTTTGTTTTAAAATGTTCGTAATGAATGCCTCTACAAATCTTGTTATGGTCAAAACCACGCCAGACTTACCGTTTTTGAGAAAAAATATGTGCATCGCACAATAACATACATATTTTTACATATTTTCAGCTAAAAGTATGGCATAATTTGGTTTATTTTAATTTTCTCGGAAACTAGTAGGCCTAGAATTAAGATTTTTGTTTTAAAATGTTCGTAATGAATGCCTCTACAAATCTTGTTATGGTCAAAACCACGCCAGATTTATCGTTTTTGAGAAAAAATATGTGCATCGCACAATAACATACATATTTTCAGCTAAAAGTATGGCATAATTTGGTTTATTTTAATTTTCTCGGAAACTAGTAGGCCTAGAATTAAGATTTTTGTTTTAAAATGTTCGTAATGAATGCCTCTACAAATCTTGTTATGGTCAAAACCACGCCAGACTTACCGTTTTTGAGAAAAAATATGTGCATCGCACAATAACATACATATTTTTACATATTTTCAGCTAAAAGTATGGCATAATTTGGTTTATTTTAATTTTCTCGGAAACTAGTAGGCCTAGAATTAAGATTTTTGTTTTAAAATGTTCGTAATGAATGCCTCTACAAATCTTGTTATGGTCAAAACCACGCCAGACTTACCGTTTTTGAGAAAAAATATGTGCATCGCACAATAACATACATATTTTCAGCTAAAAGTATGGCATAATTTGGTTTATTTTCATTTCCTCGGAAACTAGTAGGCCTAGAATTAAGATTTTTGGTTTAAAATGTTCGTAATGAATGCCTCTACAAATCTTGTTATGGTCAAAACCACGCCAGACTTACCGTTTTTGAGAAAAAATATGTGCATCGCACAATAACATACATATTTTTACATATTTTCAGCTAAAAGTATGGCATAATTTGGTTTATTTTAATTTTCTCGGAAACTAGTAGGCCTAGAATTAAGATTTTTGTTTTAAAATGTTCGTAATGAATGCCTCTACAAATCTTGTTATGGTCAAAACCACGCCAGACTTACCGTTTTTGAGAAAAAATATGTGCATCGCACAATAACATACATATTTTTACATATTTTCAGCTAAAAGTATGGCATAATTTGGTTTATTTTCATTTCCTCGGAAACTAGTAGGCCTAGAATTAAGATTTTTGGTTTAAAATGTTCGTAATGAATGCCTCTACAAATCTTGTTATGGTCAAAACCACGCCAGACTTACCGTTTTTGAGAAAAAATATGTGCATCGCACAATAACATACATATTTTTACATATTTTCAGCTAAAAGTATGGCATAATTTGGTTTATTTTAATTTTCTCGGAAACTAGTAGGCCTAGAATTAAGATTTTTGTTTTAAAATGTTCGTAATGAATGCCTCTACAAATCTTGTTATGGTCAAAACCACGCCAGACTTACCGTTTTTGAGAAAAAATATGTGCATCGCACAATAACATACATATTTTCAGCTAAAAGTATGGCATAATTTGGTTTATTTTAATTTTCTCGGAAACTAGTAGGCCTAGAATTAAGATTTTTGTTTTAAAATGTTCGTAATGAATGCCTCTACAAATCTTGTTATGGTCAAAACCACGCCAGACTTACCGTTTTTGAGAAAAAATATGTGCATCGCACAATAACATACATATTTTTACATATTTTCAGCTAAAAGTATGGCATAATTTGGTTTATTTTAATTTTCTCGGAAACTAGTAGGCCTAGAATTAAGATTTTTGTTTTAAAATGTTCGTAATGAATGCCTCTACAAATCTTGTTATGGTCAAAACCACGCCAGACTTACCGTTTTTGAGAAAAAATATGTGCATCGCACAATAACATACATATTTTTACATATTTTCAGCTAAAAGTATGGCATAATTTGGTTTATTTTAATTTTCTCGGAAACTAGTAGGCCTAGAATTAAGATTTTTGTTTTAAAATGTTCGTAATGAATGCCTCTACAAATCTTGTTATGGTCAAAACCACGCCAGACTTACCGTTTTTGAGAAAAAATATGTGCATCGCACAATAACATACATATTTTCAGCTAAAAGTATGGCATAATTTGGTTTATTTTCATTTCCTCGGAAACTAGTAGGCCTAGAATTAAGATTTTTGGTTTAAAATGTTCGTAATGAATGCCTCTACAAATCTTGTTATGGTCAAAACCACGCCAGACTTACCGTTTTTGAGAAAAAATATGTGCATCGCACAATAACATACATATTTTTACATATTTTCAGCTAAAAGTATGGCATAATTTGGTTTATTTTAATTTTCTCGGAAACTAGTAGGCCTAGAATTAAGATTTTTGTTTTAAAATGTTCGTAATGAATGCCTCTACAAATCTTGTTATGGTCAAAACCACGCCAGACTTACCGTTTTTGAGAAAAAATATGTGCATCGCACAATAACATACATATTTTTACATATTTTCAGCTAAAAGTATGGCATAATTTGGTTTATTTTCATTTCCTCGGAAACTAGTAGGCCTAGAATTAAGATTTTTGGTTTAAAATGTTCGTAATGAATGCCTCTACAAATCTTGTTATGGTCAAAACCACGCCAGACTTACCGTTTTTGAGAAAAAATATGTGCATCGCACAATAACATACATATTTTTACATATTTTCAGCTAAAAGTATGGCATAATTTGGTTTATTTTAATTTTCTCGGAAACTAGTAGGCCTAGAATTAAGATTTTTGTTTTAAAATGTTCGTAATGAATGCCTCTACAAATCTTGTTATGGTCAAAACCACGCCAGACTTACCGTTTTTGAGAAAAAATATGTGCATCGCACAATAACATACATATTTTCAGCTAAAAGTATGGCATAATTTGGTTTATTTTAATTTTCTCGGAAACTAGTAGGCCTAGAATTAAGATTTTTGTTTTAAAATGTTCGTAATGAATGCCTCTACAAATCTTGTTATGGTCAAAACCACGCCAGACTTACCGTTTTTGAGAAAAAATATGTGCATCGCACAATAACATACATATTTTTACATATTTTCAGCTAAAAGTATGGCATAATTTGGTTTATTTTAATTTTCTCGGAAACTAGTAGGCCTAGAATTAAGATTTTTGTTTTAAAATGTTCGTAATGAATGCCTCTACAAATCTTGTTATGGTCAAAACCACGCCAGACTTACCGTTTTTGAGAAAAAATATGTGCATCGCACAATAACATACATATTTTTACATATTTTCAGCTAAAAGTATGGCATAATTTGGTTTATTTTAATTTTCTCGGAAACTAGTAGGCCTAGAATTAAGATTTTTGGTTTAAAATGTTCGTAATGAATGCCTCTACAAATCTTGTTATGGTCAAAACCACGCCAGACTTACCGTTTTTGAGAAAAAATATGTGCATCGCACAATAACATACATATTTTCAGCTAAAAGTATGGCATAATTTGGTTTATTTTAATTTTCTCGGAAACTAGTAGGCCTAGAATTAAGATTTTTGTTTTAAAATGTTCGTAATGAATGCCTCTACAAATCTTGTTATGGTCAAAACCACGCCAGACTTACCGTTTTTGAGAAAAAATATGTGCATCGCACAATAACATACATATTTTTACATATTTTCAGCTAAAAGTATGGCATAATTTGGTTTATTTTAATTTTCTCGGAAACTAGTAGGCCTAGAATTAAGATTTTTGGTTTAAAATGTTCGTAATGAATGCCTCTACAAATCTTGTTATGGTCAAAACCACGCCAGACTTACCGTTTTTGAGAAAAAATATGTGCATCGCACAATAACATACATATTTTTACATATTTTCAACTAAAAGTATGGCATAATTTGGTTTATTTTCATTTCCTCGGAAACTAGTAGGCCTAGAATTAAGATTTTTGGTTTAAAATGTTCGTAATGAATGCCTCTACAAATCTTGTTATGGTCAAAACCACGCCAGACTTACCGTTTTTGAGAAAAAATATGTGCATCGCACAATAACATACATATTTTTACATATTTTCAGCTAAAAGTATGGCATAATTTGGTTTATTTTAATTTTCTCGGAAACTAGTAGGCCTAGAATTAAGATTTTTGTTTTAAAATGTTCGTAATGAATGCCTCTACAAATCTTGTTATGGTCAAAACCACGCCAGACTTACCGTTTTTGAGAAAAAATATGTGCATCGCACAATAACATACATATTTTTACATATTTTCAGCTAAAAGTATGGCATAATTTGGTTTATTTTAATTTTCTCGGAAACTAGTAGGCCTAGAATTAAGATTTTTGTTTTAAAATGTTCGTAATGAGTGCCTCTACAAATCTTGTTATGGTCAAAACCACGCCAGACTTACCGTTTTTGAGAAAAAATATGTGCATCGCACAATAACATACATATTTTTACATATTTTCAGCTAAAAGTATGGCATAATTTGGTTTATTTTAATTTTCTCGGAAACTAGTAGGCCTAGAATTAAGATTTTTGGTTTAAAATGTTCGTAATGAATGCCTCTACAAATCTTGTTATGGTCAAAACCACGCCAGACTTACCGTTTTTGAGAAAAAATATGTGCATCGCACAATAACATACATATTTTCAGCTAAAAGTATGGCATAATTTGGTTTATTTTAATTTTCTCGGAAACTAGTAGGCCTAGAATTAAGATTTTTGTTTTAAAATGTTCGTAATGAATGCCTCTACAAATCTTGTTATGGTCAAAACCACGCCAGACTTACCGTTTTTGAGAAAAAATATGTGCATCGCACAATAACATACATATTTTCAGCTAAAAGTATGGCATAATTTGGTTTATTTTAATTTTCTCGGAAACTAGTAGGCCTAGAATTAAGATTTTTGTTTTAAAATGTTCGTAATGAATGCCTCTACAAATCTTGTTATGGTCAAAACCACGCCAGACTTACCGTTTTTGAGAAAAAATATGTGCATCGCACAATAACATACATATTTTTACATATTTTCAGCTAAAAGTATGGCATAATTTGGTTTATTTTAATTTTCTCGGAAACTAGTAGGCCTAGAATTAAGATTTTTGTTTTAAAATGTTCGTAATGAATGCCTCTACAAATCTTGTTATGGTCAAAACCACGCCAGACTTACCGTTTTTGAGAAAAAATATGTGCATCGCACAATAACATACATATTTTTACATATTTTCAGCTAAAAGTATGGCATAATTTGGTTTATTTTAATTTTCTCGGAAACTAGTAGGCCTAGAATTAAGATTTTTGTTTTAAAATGTTCGTAATGAATGCCTCTACAAATCTTGTTATGGTCAAAACCACGCCAGACTTACCGTTTTTGAGAAAAAATATGTGCATCGCACAATAACATACATATTTTTACATATTTTCAGCTAAAAGTATGGCATAATTTGGTTTATTTTAATTTTCTCGGAAACTAGTAGGCCTAGAATTAAGATTTTTGTTTTAAAATGTTCGTAATGAATGCCTCTACAAATCTTGTTATGGTCAAAACCACGCCAGACTTACCGTTTTTGAGAAAAAATATGTGCATCGCACAATAACATACATATTTTCAGCTAAAAGTATGGCATAATTTGGTTTATTTTCATTTCCTCGGAAACTAGTAGGCCTAGAATTAAGATTTTTGGTTTAAAATGTTCGCAATGAATGCCTCTACAAATCTTGTTATGGTCAAAACCACGCCAGACTTACCGTTTTTGAGAAAAAATATGTGCATCGCACAATAACATACATATTTTTACATATTTTCAGCTAAAAGTATGGCATAATTTGGTTTATTTTAATTTTCTCGGAAACTAGTAGGCCTAGAATTAAGATTTTTGATTTAAAATGTTCGTAATGAATGCCTCTACAAATCTTGTTATGGTCAAAACCACGCCAGACTTACCGTTTTTGAGAAAAAATATGTGCATCGCACAATAACATACATATTTTCAGCTAAAAGTATGGCATAATTTGGTTTATTTTAATTTTCTCGGAAACTAGTAGGCCTAGAATTAAGATTTTTGTTTTAAAATGTTCGTAATGAATGCCTCTACAAATCTTGTTATGGTCAAAACCACGCCAGACTTACCGTTTTTGAGAAAAAATATGTGCATCGCACAATAACACACATATTTTTACATATTTTCAGCTAAAAGTATGGCATAATTTGGTTTATTTTAATTTTCTCGGAAACTAGTAGGCCTAGAATTAAGATTTTTGGTTTGAAATGTTCGTAATGAATGCCTCTACAAATCTTGTTATGGTCAAAACCACGCCAGACTTACCGTTTTTGAGAAAAAATATGTGCATCGCACAATAACATACATATTTTTACATATTTTCAACTAAAAGTATGGCATAATTTGGTTTATTTTCATTTCCTCGGAAACTAGTAGGCCTAGAATTAAGATTTTTGGTTTAAAATGTTCGTAATGAATGCCTCTACAAATCTTGTTATGGTCAAAACCACGCCAGACTTACCGTTTTTGAGAAAAAATATGTGCATCGCACAATAACATACATATTTTTACATATTTTCAGCTAAAAGTATGGCATAATTTGGTTTATTTTAATTTTCTCGGAAACTAGTAGGCCTAGAATTAAGATTTTTGGTTTAAAATGTTCGTAATGAATGCCTCTACAAATCTTGTTATGGTCAAAATCACGCCAGACTTACCGTTTTTGAGAAAAAATATGTGCATCGCACAATAACATACATATTTTTACATATTTTCAGCTAAAAGTATGGCATAATTTGGTTTATTTTCATTTCCTCGGAAACTAGTAGGCCTAGAATTAAGATTTTTGTTTTAAAATGTTCGTAATGAATGCCTCTACAAATCTTGTTATGGTCAAAACCACGCCAGACTTACCGTTTTTGAGAAAAAATATGTGCATCGCACAATAACATACATATTTTTACATATTTTCAGCTAAAAGTATGGCATAATTTGGTTTATTTTAATTTTCTCGGAAACTAGTAGGCCTAGAATTAAGATTTTTGTTTTAAAATGTTCGTAATGAATGCCTCTACAAATCTTGTTATGGTCAAAACCACGCCAGACTTACCGTTTTTGAGAAAAAATATGTGCATCGCACAATAACATACATATTTTCAGCTAAAAGTATGGCATAATTTGGTTTATTTTAATTTTCTCGGAAACTAGTAGGCCTAGAATTAAGATTTTTGTTTTAAAATGTTCGTAATGAATGCCTCTACAAATCTTGTTATGGTCAAAACCACGCCAGACTTACCGTTTTTGAGAAAAAATATGTGCATCGCACAATAACATACATATTTTCAGCTAAAAGTATGGCATAATTTGGTTTATTTTAATTTTCTCGGAAACTAGTAGGCCTAGAATTAAGATTTTTGGTTTAAAATGTTCGTAATGAATGCCTCTACAAATCTTGTTATGGTCAAAACCACGCCAGACTTACCGTTTTTGAGAAAAAATATGTGCATCGCACAATAACATACATATTTTCAGCTAAAAGTATGGCATAATTTGGTTTATTTTCATTTCCTCGGAAACTAGTAGGCCTAGAATTAAGATTTTTGGTTTAAAATGTTCGCAATGAATGCCTCTACAAATCTTGTTATGGTCAAAACCACGCCAGACTTACCGTTTTTGAGAAAAAATATGTGCATCGCACAATAACATACATATTTTTACATATTTTCAGCTAAAAGTATGGCATAATTTGGTTTATTTTAATTTTCTCGGAAACTAGTAGGCCTAGAATTAAGATTTTTGATTTAAAATGTTCGTAATGAATGCCTCTACAAATCTTGTTATGGTCAAAACCACGCCAGACTTACCGTTTTTGAGAAAAAATATGTGCATCGCACAATAACATACATATTTTCAGCTAAAAGTATGGCATAATTTGGTTTATTTTAATTTTCTCGGAAACTAGTAGGCCTAGAATTAAGATTTTTGTTTTAAAATGTTCGTAATGAATGCCTCTACAAATCTTGTTATGGTCAAAACCACGCCAGACTTACCGTTTTTGAGAAAAAATATGTGCATCGCACAATAACATACATATTTTTACATATTTTCAGCTAAAAGTATGGCATAATTTGGTTTATTTTAATTTTCTCGGAAACTAGTAGGCCTAGAATTAAGATTTTTGGTTTAAAATGTTCGTAATGAATGCCTCTACAAATCTTGTTATGGTCAAAACCACGCCAGACTTACCGTTTTTGAGAAAAAATATGTGCATCGCACAATAACATACATATTTTTACATATTTTCAACTAAAAGTATGGCATAATTTGGTTTATTTTCATTTCCTCGGAAACTAGTAGGCCTAGAATTAAGATTTTTGGTTTGAAATGTTCGTAATGAATGCCTCTACAAATCTTGTTATGGTCAAAACCACGCCAGACTTACCGTTTTTGAGAAAAAATATGTGCATCGCACAATAACATACATATTTTTACATATTTTCAGCTAAAAGTATGGCATAATTTGGTTTATTTTAATTTTCTCGGAAACTAGTAGGCCTAGAATTAAGATTTTTGGTTTAAAATGTTCGTAATGAATGCCTCTACAAATCTTGTTATGGTCAAAATCACGCCAGACTTACCGTTTTTGAGAAAAAATATGTGCATCGCACAATAACATACATATTTTTACATATTTTCAGCTAAAAGTATGGCATAATTTGGTTTATTTTCATTTCCTCGGAAACTAGTAGGCCTAGAATTAAGATTTTTGTTTTAAAATGTTCGTAATGAATGCCTCTACAAATCTTGTTATGGTCAAAACCACGCCAGACTTACCGTTTTTGAGAAAAAATATGTGCATCGCACAATAACATACATATTTTCAGCTAAAAGTATGGCATAATTTGGTTTATTTTAATTTTCTCGGAAACTAGTAGGCCTAGAATTAAGATTTTTGTTTTAAAATGTTCGTAATGAATGCCTCTACAAATCTTGTTATGGTCAAAACCACGCCAGACTTACCGTTTTTGAGAAAAAATATGTGCATCGCACAATAACATACATATTTTTACATATTTTCAGCTAAAAGTATGGCATAATTTGGTTTATTTTAATTTTCTCGGAAACTAGTAGGCCTAGAATTAAGATTTTTGGTTTAAAATGTTCGTAATGAATGCCTCTATAAATGTTGTTATGGTCAAAACCACGCCAGACTTACCGTTTTTGAGAAAAAATATGTGCATCGCACAATAACATACATATTTTTACATATTTTCAGCTAAAAGTATGGCATAATTTGGTTTATTTTAATTTTCTCGGAAACTAGTAGGCCTAGAATTAAGATTTTTGTTTTAAAATGTTCGTAAGGAATGCCTCTACAAATCTTGTTATGGTCAAAACCACGCCAGACTTACCGTTTTTGAGAAAAAATATGTGCATCGCACAATAACATACATATTTTTACATATTTTCAGCTAAAAGTATGGCATAATTTGGTTTATTTTAATTTTCTCGGAAACTAGTAGGCCTAGAATTAAGATTTTTGGTTTAAAATGTTCGTAATGAATGCCTCTACAAATCTTGTTATGGTCAAAACCACGCCAGACTTACCGTTTTTGAGAAAAAATATGTGCATCGCACAATAACATACATATTTTTACATATTTTCAGCTAAAAGTATGGCATAATTTGGTTTATTTTCATTTTCTCGGAAACTAGTAGGCCTAGAATTAAGATTTTTGGTTTAAAATGTTCGTAATGAATGCCTCTACAAATCTTGTTATGGTCAAAACCACGCCAGACTTACCGTTTTTGAGAAAAAATATGTGCATCGCACAATAACATACATATTTTTACATATTTTCAGCTAAAAGTATGGCATAATTTGGTTTATTTTAATTTTCTCGGAAACTAGTAGGCCTAGAATTAAGATTTTTGTTTTAAAATGTTCGTAATGAATGCCTCTACAAATCTTGTTATGGTCAAAACCACGCCAGACTTGCCGTTTTTGAGAAAAAATATGTGCATCGCACAATAACATACATATTTTTACATATTTTCAGCTAAAAGTATGGCATAATTTGGTTTATTTTAATTTTCTCGGAAACTAGTAGGCCTAGAATTAAGATTTTTGTTTTAAAATGTTCGTAATGAATGCCTCTACAAATCTTGTTATGGTCAAAACCACGCCAGACTTGCCGTTTTTGAGAAAAAATATGTGCATCGCACAATAACATACATATTTTTACATATTTTCAGCTAAAAGTATGGCATAATTTGGTTTATTTTCATTTCCTCGGAAACTAGTAGGCCTAGAATTAAGATTTTTGTTTTAAAATGTTCGTAATGAATGCCTCTACAAATCTTGTTATGGTCAAAACCACGCCAGACTTACCGTTTTTGAGAAAAAATATGTGCATCGCACAATAACATACATATTTTTACATATTTTCAGCTAAAAGTATGGCATAATTTGGTTTATTTTAATTTTCTCGGAAACTAGTAGGCCTAGAATTAAGATTTTTGTTTTAAAATGTTCGTAATGAATGCCTCTACAAATCTTGTTATGGTCAAAACCACGCCAGACTTACCGTTTTTGAGAAAAAATATGTGCATCGCACAATAACATACATATTTTTACATATTTTCAGCTAAAAGTATGGCATAATTTGGTTTATTTTAATTTTCTCGGAAACTAGTAGGCCTAGAATTAAGATTTTTGATTTAAAATGTTCGTAATGAATGCCTCTACAAATCTTGTTATGGTCAAAACCACGCCAGACTTGCCGTTTTTGAGAAAAAATATGTGCATCGCACAATAACATACATATTTTTACATATTTTCAGCTAAAAGTATGGCATAATTTGGTTTATTTTCATTTCCTCGGAAACTAGTAGGCCTAGAATTAAGATTTTTGTTTTAAAATGTTCGTAATGAATGCCTCTACAAATCTTGTTATGGTCAAAACCACGCCAGACTTACCGTTTTTGAGAAAAAATATGTGCATCGCACAATAACATACATATTTTTACATATTTTCAGCTAAAAGTATGGCATAATTTGGTTTATTTTAATTTTCTCGGAAACTAGTAGGCCTAGAATTAAGATTTTTATTTTGAAATGTTCGTAATGAATGCCTCTACAAATCTTGTTATGGTCAAAACCACGCCAGACTTACCGTTTTTGAGAAAAAATATGTGCATCGCACAATAACATACATATTTTTACATATTTTCAGCTAAAAGTATGGCATAATTTGGTTTATTTTAATTTTCTCGGAAACTAGTAGGCCTAGAATTAAGATTTTTGTTTTAAAATGTTCGTAATGAATGCCTCTACAAATCTTGTTATGGTCAAAACCACGCCAGACTTACCGTTTTTGAGAAAAAATATGTGCATCGCACAATAACATACATATTTTCAGCTAAAAGTATGGCATAATTTGGTTTATTTTAATTTTCTCGGAAACTAGTAGGCCTAGAATTAAGATTTTTGTTTTAAAATGTTCGTAATGAATGCCTCTACAAATCTTGTTATGGTCAAAACCACGCCAGACTTACCGTTTTTGAGAAAAAATATGTGCATCGCACAATAACATACATATTTTTACATATTTTCAGCTAAAAGTATGGCATAATTTGGTTTATTTTAATTTTCTCGGAAACTAGTAGGCCTAGAATTAAGATTTTTGTTTTAAAATGTTCGTAATGAATGCCTCTACAAATCTTGTTATGGTCAAAACTACGCCAGACTTACCGTTTTTGAGAAAAAATATGTGCATCGCACAATAACATACATATTTTTACATATTTTCAGCTAAAAGTATGGCATAATTTGGTTTATTTTAATTTTCTCGGAAACTAGTAGGCCTAGAATTAAGATTTTTGTTTTAAAATGTTCGTAATGAATGCCTCTACAAATCTTGTTATGGTCAAAACCACGCCAGACTTACCGTTTTTGAGAAAAAATATGTGCATCGCACAATAACATACATATTTTTACATATTTTCAGCTAAAAGTATGGCATAATTTGGTTTATTTTAATTTTCTCGGAAACTAGTAGGCCTAGAATTAAGATTTTTGTTTTAAAATGTTCGTAATGAATGCCTCTACAAATCTTGTTATGGTCAAAACCACGCCAGACTTACCGTTTTTGAGAAAAAATATGTGCATCGCACAATAACATACATATTTTTACATATTTTCAGCTAAAAGTATGGCATAATTTGGTTTATTTTAATTTTCTCGGAAACTAGTAGGCCTAGAATTAAGATTTTTGTTTTAAAATGTTCGTAATGAATGCCTCTACAAATCTTGTTATGGTCAAAACCACGCCAGACTTACCGTTTTTGAGAAAAAATATGTGCATCGCACAATAACATACATATTTTTACATATTTTCAGCTAAAAGTATGGCATAATTTGGTTTATTTTAATTTTCTCGGAAACTAGTAGGCCTAGAATTAAGATTTTTGTTTTAAAATGTTCGTAATGAATGCCTCTACAAATCTTGTTATGGTCAAAACCACGCCAGACTTACCGTTTTTGAGAAAAAATATGTGCATCGCACAATAACATACATATTTTTACATATTTTCAGCTAAAAGTATGGCATAATTTGGTTTATTTTAATTTTCTCGGAAACTAGTAGGCCTAGAATTAAGATTTTTGTTTTAAAATGTTCGTAATGAATGCCTCTACAAATCTTGTTATGGTCAAAACCACGCCAGACTTACCGTTTTTGAGAAAAAATATGTGCATCGCACAATAACATACATATTTTTACATATTTTCAGCTAAAAGTATGGCATAATTTGGTTTATTTTCATTTCCTCGGAAACTAGTAGGCCTAGAATTAAGATTTTTGGTTTAAAATGTTCATAATGAATGCCTCTACAAATCTTGTTATGGTCAAAGCCACGCCAGACTTACCGTTTTTGAGAAAAAATATGTGCATCGCACAATAACATACATATTTTTACATATTTTCAGCTAAAAGTATGGCATAATTTGGTTTATTTTAATTTTCTCGGAAACTAGTAGGCCTAGAATTAAGATTTTTGTTTTAAAATGTTCGTAATGAATGCCTCTACAAATCTTGTTATGGTCAAAACCACGCCAGACTTACCGTTTTTGAGAAAAAATATGTGCATCGCACAATAACATACATATTTTTACATATTTTCAGCTAAAAGTATGGCATAATTTGGTTTATTTTAATTTTCTCGGAAACTAGTAGGCCTAGAATTAAGATTTTTGTTTTAAAATGTTCGTAATGAATGCCTCTACAAATCTTGTTATGGTCAAAACCACGCCAGACTTACCGTTTTTGAGAAAAAATATGTGCATCGCACAATAACATACATATTTTCAGCTAAAAGTATGGCATAATTTGGTTTATTTTAATTTTCTCGGAAACTAGTAGGCCTAGAATTAAGATTTTTGTTTTAAAATGTTCGTAATGAATGCCTCTACAAATCTTGTTATGGTCAAAACCACGCCAGACTTACCGTTTTTGAGAAAAAATATGTGCATCGCACAATAACATACATATTTTTACATATTTTCAGCTAAAAGTATGGCATAATTTGGTTTATTTTAATTTTCTCGGAAACTAGTAGGCCTAGAATTAAGATTTTTGTTTTAAAATGTTCGTAATGAATGCCTCTACAAATCTTGTTATGGTCAAAACCACGCCAGACTTACCGTTTTTGAGAAAAAATATGTGCATCGCACAATAACATACATATTTTTACATATTTTCAGCTAAAAGTATGGCATAATTTGGTTTATTTTAATTTTCTCGGAAACTAGTAGGCCTAGAATTAAGATTTTTGTTTTAAAATGTTCGTAATGAATGCCTCTACAAATCTTGTTATGGTCAAAACCACGCCAGACTTACCGTTTTTGAGAAAAAATATGTGCATCGCACAATAACATACATATTTTTACATATTTTCAGCTAAAAGTATGGCATAATTTGGTTTATTTTAATTTTCTCGGAAACTAGTAGGCCTAGAATTAAGATTTTTGTTTTAAAATGTTCGTAATGAATGCCTCTACAAATCTTGTTATGGTCAAAACCACGCCAGACTTACCGTTTTTGAGAAAAAATACGTGCATCGCACAATAACATACATATTTTTACATATTTTCAGCTAAAAGTATGGCATAATTTGGTTTATTTTCATTTCCTCGGAAACTAGTAGGCCTAGAATTAAGATTTTTGGTTTAAAATGTTCATAATGAATGCCTCTACAAATCTTGTTATGGTCAAAACCACGCCAGACTTACCGTTTTTGAGAAAAAATATGTGCATCGCACAATAACATACATATTTTTACATATTTTCAGCTAAAAGTATGGCATAATTTGGTTTATTTTAATTTTCTCGGAAACTAGTAGGCCTAGAATTAAGATTTTTGTTTTAAAATGTTCGTAATGAATGCCTCTACAAATCTTGTTATGGTCAAAACCACGCCAGACTTACCGTTTTTGAGAAAAAATATGTGCATCGCACAATAACATACATATTTTTACATATTTTCAGCTAAAAGTATGGCATAATTTGGTTTATTTTCATTTTCTCGGAAACTAGTAGGCCTAGAATTAAGATTTTTGTTTTAAAATGTTCGTAATGAATGCCTCTACAAATCTTGTTATGGTCAAAACCACGCCAGACTTACCGTTTTTGAGAAAAAATATGTGCATCGCACAATAACATACATATTTTCAGCTAAAAGTATGGCATAATTTGGTTTATTTTCATTTTCTCGGAAACTAGTAGGCCTAGAATTAAGATTTTTGTTTTAAAATGTTCGTAATGAATGCCTCTACAAATCTTGTTATGGTCAAAACCACGCCAGACTTACCGTTTTTGAGAAAAAATATGTGCATCGCACAATAACATACATATTTTTACATATTTTCAGCTAAAAGTATGGCA
The DNA here is from genome assembly GCA_930367185.1 of Myathropa florea. Lineage (NCBI taxonomy): Eukaryota > Metazoa > Arthropoda > Insecta > Diptera > Syrphidae > Myathropa > Myathropa florea. The sequence continues at coordinate 45,059 of CAKNEX010000016.1, forward strand.
TAATTTGGTTTATTTTCATTTTCTCGGAAACTAGTAGGCCTAGAATTAAGATTTTTGTTTTAAAATGTTCGTAATGAATGCCTCTACAAATCTTGTTATGGTCAAAACCACGCCAGACTTACCGTTTTTGAGAAAAAATATGTGCATCGCACAATAACATACATATTTTCAGCTAAAAGTATGGCATAATTTGGTTTATTTTAATTTTCTCGGAAACTAGTAGGCCTAGAATTAAGATTTTTGTTTTAAAATGTTCGTAATGAATGCCTCTACAAATCTTGTTATGGTCAAAACCACGCCAGACTTACCGTTTTTGAGAAAAAATATGTGCATCGCACAATAACATACATATTTTTACATATTTTCAGCTAAAAGTATGGCATAATTTGGTTTATTTTCATTTTCTCGGAAACTAGTAGGCCTAGAATTAAGATTTTTGTTTTAAAATGTTCGTAATGAATGCCTCTACAAATCTTGTTATGGTCAAAACCACGCCAGACTTACCGTTTTTGAGAAAAAATATGTGCATCGCACAATAACATACATATTTTCAGCTAAAAGTATGGCATAATTTGGTTTATTTTAATTTTCTCGGAAACTAGTAGGCCTAGAATTAAGATTTTTGTTTTAAAATGTTCGTAATGAATGCCTCTACAAATCTTGTTATGGTCAAAACCACGCCAGACTTACCGTTTTTGAGAAAAAATATGTGCATCGCACAATAACATACATATTTTCAGCTAAAAGTATGGCATAATTTGGTTTATTTTAATTTTCTCGGAAACTAGTAGGCCTAGAATTAAGATTTTTGTTTTAAAATGTTCGTAATGAATGCCTCTACAAATCTTGTTATGGTCAAAACCACGCCAGACTTACCGTTTTTGAGAAAAAATATGTGCATCGCACAATAACATACATATTTTTACATATTTTCAGCTAAAAGTATGGCATAATTTGGTTTATTTTAATTTTCTCGGAAACTAGTAGGCCTAGAATTAAGATTTTTGTTTTAAAATGTTCGTAATGAATGCCTCTACAAATTTTGTTATGGTCAAAACCACGCCAGACTTACCGTTTTTGAGAAAAAATATGTGCATCGCACAATAACATACATATTTTTACATATTTTCAGCTAAAAGTATGGCATAATTTGGTTTATTTTAATTTTCTCGGAAACTAGTAGGCCTAGAATTAAGATTTTTGTTTTAAAATGTTCGTAATGAATGCCTCTACAAATCTTGTTATGGTCAAAACCACGCCAGACTTACCGTTTTTGAGAAAAAATATGTGCATCGCACAATAACATACATATTTTTACATATTTTCAGCTAAAAGTATGGCATAATTTGGTTTATTTTAATTTTCTCGGAAACTAGTAGGCCTAGAATTAAGATTTTTGTTTTAAAATGTTCGTAATGAATGCCTCTACAAATCTTGTTATGGTCAAAACCACGCCAGACTTACCGTTTTTGAGAAAAAATATGTGCATCGCACAATAACATACATATTTTTACATATTTTCAGCTAAAATGAGAAAAAATTTTTGAGAAAAAATATGTGCATCGCACAATAACATACATATTTTTACATATTTTCAGCTAAAAGTATGGCATAATTTGGTTTATTTTCATTTCCTCGGAAACTAGTAGGCCTAGAATTAAGATTTTTGGTTTAAAATGTTCGTAATGAATGCCTCTACAAATCTTGTTATGGTCAAAAACACGCCAGACTTACCGTTTTTGAGAAAAAATATGTGCATCGCACAATAACATACATATTTTTACATATTTTCAGCTAAAAGTATGGCATAATTTGGTTTATTTTAATTTTCTCGGAAACTAGTAGGCCTAGAATTAAGATTTTTGTTTTAAAATGTTCGTAATGAATGCCTCTACAAATCTTGTTATGGTCAAAACCACGCCAGACTTACCGTTTTTGAGAAAAAATATGTGCATCGCACAATAACATACATATTTTCAGCTAAAAGTATGGCATAATTTGGTTTATTTTCATTTCCTCGGAAACTAGTAGGCCTAGAATTAAGATTTTTGTTTTAAAATGTTCGTAATGAATGCCTCTACAAATCTTGTTATGGTCAAAACCACGCCAGACTTACCGTTTTTGAGAAAAAATATGTGCATCGCACAATAACATACATATTTTCAGCTAAAAGTATGGCATAATTTGGTTTATTTTCATTTCCTCGGAAACTAGTAGGCCTAGAATTAAGATTTTTGGTTTAAAATGTTCGTAATGAATGCCTCTACAAATCTTGTTATGGTCAAAACCACGCCAGACTTACCGTTTTTGAGAAAAAATATGTGCATCGCACAATAACATACATATTTTTACATATTTTCAGCTAAAAGTATTGCATAATTTGGTTTATTTTCATTTTCACGGAAACTAGTAGGCCTAGAATTAAGATTTTTGGTTTAAAATGTTCGTAATGAATGACTCTACAAATCTTGTTATGGTCAAAACCACGCCAGACTTACCGTTTTTGAGAAAAAATATGTGCATCGCACAATACCATACATATTTTCAGCTAAAAGTATGGCATAATTTGGTTTATTTTCATTTCCTCGAAAACTAGTAGGCCTAGAATTAAGATTTTTGGTTTAAAATGTTCGTAATGAATGCCTCTACAAATCTTGTTATGGTCAAAACCACGCCAGACTTACCGTTTTTGAGAAAAAATATGTGCATCGCACAATAACATACATATTTTTACATATTTTCAGCTAAAAGTATGGCATAATTTGGTTTATTTTCATTTTCTCGGAAACTAGTAGGCCTAGAATTAAGATTTTTGTTTTAAAATGTTCGTAATGAATGCCTCTACAAATTTTGTTATGGTCAAAACCACGCCAGACTTACCGTTTTTGAGAAAAAATATGTGCATCGCACAATAACATACATATTTTTACATATTTTCAGCTAAAAGTATGGCATAATTTGGTTTATTTTAATTTTCTCGGAAACTAGTAGGCCTAGAATTAAGATTTTTGTTTTAAAATGTTCGTAATGAATGCCTCTACAAATCTTGTTATGGTCAAAACCACGCCAGACTTACCGTTTTTGAGAAAAAATATGTGCATCGCACAATAACATACATATTTTCAGCTAAAAGTATGGCATAATTTGGTTTATTTTAATTTTCTCGGAAACTAGTAGGCCTAGAATTAAGATTTTTGTTTTAAAATGTTCGTAATGAATGCCTCTACAAATCTTGTTATGGTCAAAACCACGCCAGACTTACCGTTTTTGAGAAAAAATATGTGCATCGCACAATAACATACATATTTTCAGCTAAAAGTATGGCATAATTTGGTTTATTTTAATTTTCTCGGAAACTAGTAGGCCTAGAATTAAGATTTTTGATTTAAAATGTTCGTAATGAATGCCTCTACAAATCTTGTTATGGTCAAAACCACGCCAGACTTACCGTTTTTGAGAAAAAATATGTGCATCGCACAATAACATACATATTTTTACATATTTTCAGCTAAAAGTATGGCATAATTTGGTTTATTTTAATTTTCTCGGAAACTAGTAGGCCTAGAATTAAGATTTTTGTTTTAAAATGTTCGTAATGAATGCCTCTACAAATCTTGTTATGGTCAAAACCACGCCAGACTTACCGTTTTTGAGAAAAAATATGTGCATCGCACAATAACATACATATTTTCAGCTAAAAGTATGGCATAATTTGGTTTATTTTAATTTTCTCGGAAACTAGTAGGCCTAGAATTAAGATTTTTGATTTAAAATGTTCGTAATGAATGCCTCTACAAATCTTGTTATGGTCAAAACCACGCCAGACTTACCGTTTTTGAGAAAAAATATGTGCATCGCACAATAACATACATATTTTTACATATTTTCAGCTAAAAGTATGGCATAATTTGGTTTATTTTAATTTTCTCGGAAACTAGTAGGCCTAGAATTAAGATTTTTGTTTTAAAATGTTCGTAATGAATGCCTCTACAAATCTTGTTATGGTCAAAACCACGCCAGACTTACCGTTTTTGAGAAAAAATATGTGCATCGCACAATAACATACATATTTTTACATATTTTCAGCTAAAAGTATGGCATAATTTGGTTTATTTTAATTTTCTCGGAAACTAGTAGGCCTAGAATTAAGATTTTTGTTTTAAAATGTTCGTAATGAATGCCTCTACAAATCTTGTTATGGTCAAAACCACGCCAGACTTACCGTTTTTGAGAAAAAATATGTGCATCGCACAATAACATACATATTTTCAGCTAAAAGTATGGCATAATTTGGTTTATTTTAATTTTCTCGGAAACTAGTTGGCCTAGAATTAAGATTTTTGTTTTAAAATGTTCGTAATGAATGCCTCTACAAATCTTGTTATGGTCAAAACCACGCCAGACTTACCGTTTTTGAGAAAAAATATGTGCATCGCACAATAACATACATATTTTTACATATTTTCAGCTAAAATGAGAAAAAATTTTTGAGAAAAAATATGTGCATCGCACAATAACATACATATTTTTACATATTTTCAGCTAAAAGTATGGCATAATTTGGTTTATTTTCATTTTCTCGGAAACTAGTAGGCCTAGAATTAAGATTTTTGGTTTAAAATGTTCGTAATGAATGCCTCTACAAATCTTGTTATGGTCAAAACCACGCCAGACTTACCGTTTTTGAGAAAAAATATGTGCATCGCACAATAACATACATATTTTTACATATTTTCAGCTAAAAGTATGGCATAATTTGGTTTATTTTAATTTTCTCGGAAACTAGTAGGCCTAGAATTAAGATTTTTGTTTTAAAATGTTCGTAATGAATGCCTCTACAAATCTTGTTATGGTCAAAACCACGCCAGACTTACCGTTTTTGAGAAAAAATATGTGCATCGCACAATAACATACATATTTTTACATATTTTCAGCTAAAAGTATGGCATAATTTGGTTTATTTTCATTTCCTCGGAAACTAGTAGGCCTAGAATTAAGATTTTTGTTTTAAAATGTTCGTAATGAATGCCTCTACAAATCTTGTTATGGTCAAAACCACGCCAGACTTACCGTTTTTGAGAAAAAATATGTGCATCGCACAATAACATACATATTTTCAGCTAAAAGTATGGCATAATTTGGTTTATTTTCATTTCCTAGGAAACTAGTAGGCCTAGAATTAAGATTTTTGTTTTAAAATGTTCGTAATGAATGCCTCTACAAATCTTGTTATGGTCAAAACCACGCCAGACTTACCGTTTTTGAGAAAAAATATGTGCATCGCACAATAACATACATATTTTCGGCTAAAAGTATGGCATAATTTGGTTTATTTTCATTTCCTCGGAAACTAGTAGGCCTAGAATTAAGATTTTTGGTTTAAAATGTTCGTAATGAATGCCTCTACAAATCTTGTTATGGTCAAAACCACGCCAGACTTACCGTTTTTGAGAAAAAATATGTGCATCGCACAATAACATACATATTTTTACATATTTTCAGCTAAAAGTATGGCATAATTTGGTTTATTTTAATTTTCTCGGAAACTAGTAGGCCTAGAATTAAGATTTTTGTTTTAAAATGTTCGTAATGAATGCCTCTACAAATCTTGTTATGGTCAAAACCACGCCAGACCTACCGTTTTTGAGAAAAAATATGTGCATCGCACAATAACATACATATTTTCAGCTAAAAGTATGGCATAATTTGGTTTATTTTAATTTTCTCGGAAACTAGTAGGCCTAGAATTAAGATTTTTGTTTTAAAATGTTCGTAATGAATGCCTCTACAAATCTTGTTATGGTCAAAACCACGCCAGACTTACCGTTTTTGAGAAAAAATATGTGCATCGCACAATAACATACATATTTTTACATATTTTCAGCTAAAAGTATGGCATAATTTGGTTTATTTTCATTTCCTCGGAAACTAGTAGGCCTAGAATTAAGATTTTTGTTTTAAAATGTTCGTAATGAATGCCTCTACAAATCTTGTTATGGTCAAAACCACGCCAGACTTACCGTTTTTGAGAAAAAATATGTGCATCGCACAATAACATACATATTTTCAGCTAAAAGTATGGCATAATTTGGTTTATTTTAATTTTCTCGGAAACTAGTAGGCCTAGAATTAAGATTTTTGTTTTAAAATGTTCGTAATGAATGCCTCTACAAATCTTGTTATGGTCAAAACCACGCCAGACTTACCGTTTTTGAGAAAAAATATGTGCATCGCACAATAACATACATATTTTTACATATTTTCAGCTAAAAGTATGGCATAATTTGGTTTATTTTCATTTCCTCGGAAACTAGTAGGCCTAGAATTAAGATTTTTGGTTTAAAATGTTCGTAATGAATGCCTCTACAAATCTTGTTATGGTCAAAAACACGCCAGACTTACCGTTTTTGAGAAAAAATATGTGCATCGCACAATAACATACATATTTTTACATATTTTCAGCTAAAAGTATGGCATAATTTGGTTTATTTTCATTTCCTCGGAAACTAGTAGGCCTAGAATTAAGATATTTGGTTTAAAATGTTCGTAATGAATGCCTCTACAAATCTTGTTATGGTCAAAACCACGCCAGACTTACCGTTTTTGAGAAAAAATATGTGCATCGCACAATAACATACATATTTTTACATATTTTCAGCTAAAAGTATGGCATAATTTGGTTTATTTTCATTTCCTCGGAAACTAGTAGGCCTAGAATTAAGATTTTTGTTTTAAAATGTTCGTAATGAATGCCTCTACAAATCTTGTTATGGTCAAAACCACGCCAGACTTACCGTTTTTGAGAAAAAATATGTGCATCGCACAATAACATACATATTTTCAGCTAAAAGTATGGCATAATTTGGTTTATTTTAATTTTCTCGGAAACTAGTAGGCCTAGAATTAAGATTTTTGTTTTAAAATGTTCGTAATGAATGCCTCTACAAATCTTGTTATGGTCAAAACCACGCCAGACTTACCGTTTTTGAGAAAAAATATGTGCATCGCACAATAACATACATATTTTCAGCTAAAAGTATGGCATAATTTGGTTTATTTTAATTTTCTCGGAAACTAGTAGGCCTAGAATTAAGATTTTTGATTTAAAATGTTCGTAATGAATGCCTCTACAAATCTTGTTATGGTCAAAACCACGCCAGACTTACCGTTTTTGAGAAAAAATATGTGCATCGCACAATAACATACATATTTTTACATATTTTCAGCTAAAAGTATGGCATAATTTGGTTTATTTTAATTTTCTCGGAAACTAGTAGGCCTAGAATTAAGATTTTTGTTTTAAAATGTTCGTAATGAATGCCTCTACAAATCTTGTTATGGTCAAAACCACGCCAGACTTACCGTTTTTGAGAAAAAATATGTGCATCGCACAATAACATACATATTTTTACATATTTTCAGCTAAAAGTATGGCATAATTTGGTTTATTTTAATTTTCTCGGAAACTAGTAGGCCTAGAATTAAGATTTTTGTTTTAAAATGTTCGTAATGAATGCCTCTACAAATCTTGTTATGGTCAAAACCACGCCAGACTTACCGTTTTTGAGAAAAAATATGTGCATCGCACAATAACATACATATTTTCAGCTAAAAGTATGGCATAATTTGGTTTATTTTAATTTTCTCGGAAACTAGTAGGCCTAGAATTAAGATTTTTGTTTTAAAATGTTCGTAATGAATGCCTCTACAAATCTTGTTATGGTCAAAACCACGCCAGACTTACCGTTTTTGAGAAAAAATATGTGCATCGCACAATAACATACATATTTTTACATATTTTCAGCTAAAAGTATGGCATAATTTGGTTTATTTTCATTTCCTCGGAAACTAGTAGGCCTAGAATTAAGATTTTTGGTTTAAAATGTTCGTAATGAATGCCTCTACAAATCTTGTTATGGTCAAAACCACGCCAGACTTACCGTTTTTGAGAAAAAATATGTGCATCGCACAATAACATACATATTTTTACATATTTTCAGCTAAAAGTATGGCATAATTTGGTTTATTTTAATTTTCTCGGAAACTAGTAGGCCTAGAATTAAGATTTTTGTTTTAAAATGTTCGTAATGAATGCCTCTACAAATCTTGTTATGGTCAAAACCACGCCAGACTTACCGTTTTTGAGAAAAAATATGTGCATCGCACAATAACATACATATTTTTACATATTTTCAGCTAAAAGTATGGCATAATTTGGTTTATTTTCATTTCCTCGGAAACTAGTAGGCCTAGAATTAAGATTTTTGTTTTAAAATGTTCGTAATGAATGCCTCTACAAATCTTGTTATGGTCAAAACCACGCCAGACTTACCGTTTTTGAGAAAAAATATGTGCATCGCACAATAACATACATATTTTCAGCTAAAAGTATGGCATAATTTGGTTTATTTTAATTTTCTCGGAAACTAGTAGGCCTAGAATTAAGATTTTTGTTTTAAAATGTTCGTAATGAATGCCTCTACAAATCTTGTTATGGTCAAAACCACGCCAGACTTACCGTTTTTGAGAAAAAATATGTGCATCGCACAATAACATACATATTTTCAGCTAAAAGTATGGCATAATTTGGTTTATTTTAATTTTCTCGGAAACTAGTAGGCCTAGAATTAAGATTTTTGATTTAAAATGTTCGTAATGAATGCCTCTACAAATCTTGTTATGGTCAAAACCACGCCAGACTTACCGTTTTTGAGAAAAAATATGTGCATCGCACAATAACATACATATTTTTACATATTTTCAGCTAAAAGTATGGCATAATTTGGTTTATTTTCATTTTCTCGGAAACTAGTAGGCCTAGAATTAAGATTTTTGTTTTAAAATGTTCGTAATGAATGCCTCTACAAATCTTGTTATGGTCAAAACCACGCCAGACTTACCGTTTTTGAGAAAAAATATGTGCATCGCACAATAACATACATATTTTTACATATTTTCAGCTAAAAGTATGGCATAATTTGGTTTATTTTAATTTTCTCGGAAACTAGTAGGCCTAGAATTAAGATTTTTGTTTTAAAATGTTCGTAATGAATGCCTCTACAAATCTTGTTATGGTCAAAACCACGCCAGACTTACCGTTTTTGAGAAAAAATATGTGCATCGCACAATAACATACATATTTTCAGCTAAAAGTATGGCATAATTTGGTTTATTTTAATTTTCTCGGAAACTAGTTGGCCTAGAATTAAGATTTTTGTTTTAAAATGTTCGTAATGAATGCCTCTACAAATCTTGTTATGGTCAAAACCACGCCAGACTTACCGTTTTTGAGAAAAAATATGTGCATCGCACAATAACATACATATTTTTACATATTTTCAGCTAAAATGAGAAAAAATTTTTGAGAAAAAATATGTGCATCGCACAATAACATACATATTTTTACATATTTTCAGCTAAAAGTATGGCATAATTTGGTTTATTTTCATTTTCTCGGAAACTAGTAGGCCTAGAATTAAGATTTTTGGTTTAAAATGTTCGTAATGAATGCCTCTACAAATCTTGTTATGGTCAAAACCACGCCAGACTTACCGTTTTTGAGAAAAAATATGTGCATCGCACAATAACATACATATTTTTACATATTTTCAGCTAAAAGTATGGCATAATTTGGTTTATTTTAATTTTCTCGGAAACTAGTAGGCCTAGAATTAAGATTTTTGTTTTAAAATGTTCGTAATGAATGCCTCTACAAATCTTGTTATGGTCAAAACCACGCCAGACTTACCGTTTTTGAGAAAAAATATGTGCATCGCACAATAACATACATATTTTTACATATTTTCAGCTAAAAGTATGGCATAATTTGGTTTATTTTCATTTCCTCGGAAACTAGTAGGCCTAGAATTAAGATTTTTGTTTTAAAATGTTCGTAATGAATGCCTCTACAAATCTTGTTATGGTCAAAACCACGCCAGACTTACCGTTTTTGAGAAAAAATATGTGCATCGCACAATAACATACATATTTTCAGCTAAAAGTATGGCATAATTTGGTTTATTTTCATTTCCTCGGAAACTAGTAGGCCTAGAATTAAGATTTTTGGTTTAAAATGTTCGTAATGAATGCCTCTACAAATCTTGTTATGGTCAAAACCACGCCAGACTTACCGTTTTTGAGAAAAAATATGTGCATCGCACAATAACATACATATTTTCAGCTAAAAGTATGGCATAATTTGGTTTATTTTCATTTCCTCGGAAACTAGTAGGCCTAGAATTAAGATTTTTGGTTTAAAATGTTCGCAATGAATGACTCTACAAATCTTGTTATGGTCAAAACCACGCCAGACTTACCGTTTTTGAGAAAAAATATGTGCATCGCACAATAACATACATATTTTTACATATTTTCAGCTAAAAGTATGGCATAATTTGGTTTATTTTAATTTTCTCGGAAACTAGTAGGCCTAGAATTAAGATTTTTGTTTTAAAATGTTCGTAATGAATGCCTCTACAAATCTTGTTATGGTCAAAACCACGCCAGACCTACCGTTTTTGAGAAAAAATATGTGCATCGCACAATAACATACATATTTTCAGCTAAAAGTATGGCATAATTTGGTTTATTTTAATTTTCTCGGAAACTAGTAGGCCTAGAATTAAGATTTTTGATTTAAAATGTTCGTAATGAATGCCTCTACAAATCTTGTTATGGTCAAAACCACGCCAGACTTACCGTTTTTGAGAAAAAATATGTGCATCGCACAATAACATACATATTTTTACATATTTTCAGCTAAAAGTATGGCATAATTTGGTTTATTTTAATTTTCTCGGAAACTAGTAGGCCTAGAATTAAGATTTTTGTTTTAAAATGTTCGTAATGAATGCCTCTACAAATCTTGTTATGGTCAAAACCACGCCAGACTTACCGTTTTTGAGAAAAAATATGTGCATCGCACAATAACATACATATTTTTACATATTTTCAGCTAAAAGTATGGCATAATTTGGTTTATTTTAATTTTCTCGGAAACTAGTAGGCCTAGAATTAAGATTTTTGTTTTAAAACGTTCGTAATGAATGCCTCTACAAATCTTGTTATGGTCAAAACCACGCCAGACTTACCGTTTTTGAGAAAAAATATGTGCATCGCACAATAACATACATATTTTCAGCTAAAAGTATGGCATAATTTGGTTTATTTTAATTTTCTCGGAAACTAGTAGGCCTAGAATTAAGATTTTTGTTTTAAAATGTTCGTAATGAATGCCTCTACAAATCTTGTTATGGTCAAAACCACGCCAGACTTACCGTTTTTGAGAAAAAATATGTGCATCGCACAATAACATACATATTTTCAGCTAAAAGTATGGCATAATTTGGTTTATTTTAATTTTCTCGGAAACTAGTAGGCCTAGAATTAAGATTTTTGTTTTAAAATGTTCGTAATGAATGCCTCTACAAATCTTGTTATGGTCAAAACCACGCCAGACTTACCGTTTTTGAGAAAAAATATGTGCATCGCACAATAACATACATATTTTCAGCTAAAAGTATGGCATAATTTGGTTTATTTTAATTTTCTCGGAAACTAGTAGGCCTAGAATTAAGATTTTTGTTTTAAAATGTTCGTAATGAATGCCTCTACAAATCTTGTTATGGTCAAAACCACGCCAGACTTACCGTTTTTGAGAAAAAATATGTGCATCGCACAATAACATACATATTTTCAGCTAAAAGTATGGCATAATTTGGTTTATTTTCATTTTCTCGGAAACTAGTAGGCCTAGAATTAAGATTTTTGGTTTAAAATGTTCGTAATGAATGCCTCTACAAATCTTGTTATGGTCAAAACCACGCCAGACTTACCGTTTTTGAGGAAAAATATGTGCATCGCACAATAACATACATATTTTCAGCTAAAAGTATGGCATAATTTGGTTTATTTTTATTTCCTCGGAAACTAGTAGGCCTAGAATTAAGATTTTTGTTTTAAAATGTTCGTAACGAATGCCTCTACAAATCTTGTTATGGTCAAAACCACGCCAGACTTACCGTTTTTGAGAAAAAATATGTGCATCGCACAATAACATACATATTTTTACATATTTTCAGCTAAAAGTATGGCATAATTTGGTTTATTTTAATTTTCTCGGAAACTAGTAGGCCTAGAATTAAGATTTTTGTTTTAAAATGTTCGTAATGAATGCCTCTACAAATCTTGTTATGGTCAAAACCACGCCAGACTTACCGTTTTTGAGAAAAAATATGTGCATCGCACAATAACATACATATTTTTACATATTTTCAGCTAAAAGTATGGCATAATTTGGTTTATTTTAATTTTCTCGGAAACTAGCAGGCCTAGAATTAAGATTTTTGTTTTAAAATGTTCGTAATGAATGCCTCTACAAATCTTGTTATGGTCAAAACCACGCCAGACTTACCGTTTTTGAGAAAAAATATGTGCATCGCACAATAACATACATATTTTTACATATTTTCAGCTAAAAGTATGGCATAATTTGGTTTATTTTCATTTTCTCGGAAACTAGTAGGCCTAGAATTAAGATTTTTGTTTTAAAATGTTCGTAATGAATGCCTCTACAAATCTTGTTCTGGTCAAAACCACGCCAGACTTGCCGTTTTTGAGAAAAAATATGTGCATCGCACAATAACATACATATTTTTACATATTTTCAGCTAAAAGTATGGCATAATTTGGTTTATTTTCATTTCCTCGGAAACCAGTAGGCCTAGAATTAAGATTTTTGGATTAAAATGTTCGTAATGAATGCCTCTACAAATCTTGTTATGGTCAAAACCACGCCAGACTTACCGTTTTTGAGAAAAAATATGTGCATCGCACAATAACATACATATTTTTACATATTTTCAGCTAAAAGTATGGCATAATTTGGTTTATTTTAATTTTCTCGGAAACTAGTAGGCCTAGAATTAAGATTTTTGTTTTAAAATGTTCGTAATGAATGCCTCTACAAATCTTGTTATGGTCAAAACCACGCCAGACTTACCGTTTTTGAGAAAAAATATGTGCATCGCACAATAACATACATATTTTTACATATTTTCAGCTAAAAGTATGGCATAATTTGGTTTATTTTAATTTTCTCGGAAACTAGTAGGCCTAGAATTAAGATTTTTGTTTTAAAACGTTCGTAATGAATGCCTCTACAAATCTTGTTATGGTCAAAACCACGCCAGACTTACCGTTTTTGAGAAAAAATATGTGCATCGCACAATAACATACATATTTTTACATATTTTCAGCTAAAAGTATGGCATAATTTGGTTTATTTTAATTTTCTCGGAAACTAGTAGGCCTAGAATTAAGATTTTTGTTTTAAAATGTTCGTAATGAATGCCTCTACAAATCTTGTTATGGTCAAAACCACGCCAGACTTACCGTTTTTGAGAAAAAATATGTGCATCGCACAATAACATACATATTTTCAGCTAAAAGTATGGCATAATTTGGTTTATTTTCATTTCCTCGGAAACTAGTAGGCCTAGAATTAAGATTTTTGTTTTAAAATGTTCGTAATGAATGCCTCTACAAATCTTGTTATGGTCAAAACCACGCCAGACTTACCGTTTTTGAGAAAAGATATGTGCATCGCACAATAACATACATATTTTTACATATTTTCAGCTAAAAGTATGGCATAATTTGGTTTATTTTAATTTTCTCGGAAACTAGTAGGCCTAGAATTAAGATTTTTGTTTTAAAATGTTCGTAATGAATGCCTCTACAAATCTTGTTATGGTCAAAACCACGCCAGACTTACCGTTTTTGAGAAAAAATATGTGCATCGCACAATAACATACATATTTTTACATATTTTCAGCTAAAATGAGAAAAAATTTTTGAGAAAAAATATGTGCATCGCAGAATAACATACATATTTTTACATATTTTCAGCTAAAAGTATGGCATAATTTGGTTTATTTTCATTTCCTCGGAAACTAGTAGGCCTAGAATTAAGATTTTTGGTTTAAAATGTTCGTAATGAATGCCTCTACAAATCTTGTTATGGTCAAAACCACGCCAGACTTACCGTTTTTGAGAAAAAATATGTGCATCGCACAATAACATACATATTTTTACATATTTTCAGCTAAAAGTATGGCATAATTTGGTTTATTTTAATTTTCTCGGAAACTAGTAGGCCTAGAATTAAGATTTTTGTTTTAAAATGTTCGTAATGAATGCCTCTACAAATCTTGTTATGGTCAAAACCACGCCAGACTTACCGTTTTTGAGAAAAAATATGTGCATCGCACAATAACATACATATTTTCAGCTAAAAGTATGGCATAATTTTGTTTATTTTCATTTCCTCGGAAACTAGTAGGCCTAGAATTAAGATTTTTGTTTTAAAATGTTCGTAATGAATGCCTCTACAAATCTTGTTATGGTCAAAACCACGCCAGACTTACCGTTTTTGAGAAAAAATATGTGCATCGCACAATAACATACATATTTTCAGCTAAAAGTATGGCATAATTTGGTTTATTTTCATTTCCTCGGAAACTAGTAGGCCTAGAATTAAGATTTTTGTTTTAAAATGTTCGTAATGAATGCCTCTACAAATCTTGTTATGGTCAAAACCACGCCAGACTTACCGTTTTTGAGAAAAAATATGTGCATCGCACAATAACATACATATTTTCAGCTAAAAGTATGGCATAATTTGGTTTATTTTCATTTCCTCGGAAACTAGTAGGCCTAGAATTAAGATTTTTGGTTTAAAATGTTCGTAATGAATGCCTCTACAAATCTTGTTATGGTCAAAACCACGCCAGACTTACCGTTTTTGAGAAAAAATATGTGCATCGCACAATAACATACATATTTTTACATATTTTCAGCTAAAAGTATGGCATAATTTGGTTTATTTTAATTTTCTCGGAAACTAGTAGGCCTAGAATTAAGATTTTTGTTTTAAAATGTTCGTAATGAATGCCTCTACAAATCTTGTTATGGTCAAAACCACGCCAGACTTACCGTTTTTGAGAAAAAATATGTGCATCGCACAATAACATACATATTTTTACATATTTTCAGCTAAAAGTATGGCATAATTTGGTTTATTTTAATTTTCTCGGAAACTAGTAGGCCTAGAATTAAGATTTTTGTTTTAAAATGTTCGTAATGAATGCCTCTACAAATCTTGTTATGGTCAAACCCACGCCAGACTTACCGTTTTTGAGAAAAAATATGTGCATCGCACAATAACATACATATTTTTACATATTTTCAGCTAAAAGTATGGCATAATTTGGTTTATTTTAATTTTCTCGGAAACTAGTAGGCCTAGAATTAAGATTTTTGTTTTAAAATGTTCGTAATGAATGCCTCTACAAATCTTGTTATGGTCAAAACCACGCCAGACTTACCGTTTTTGAGAAAAAATATGTGCATCGCACAATAACATACATATTTTCAGCTAAAAGTATGGCATAATTTGGTTTATTTTAATTTTCTCGGAAACTAGTAGGCCTAGAATTAAGATTTTTGTTTTAAAACGTTCGTAATGAATGCCTCTACAAATCTTGTTATGGTCAAAACCACGCCAGACTTACCGTTTTTGAGAAAAAATATGTGCATCGCACAATAACATACATATTTTCAGCTAAAAGTATGGCATAATTTGGTTTATTTTCATTTCCTCGGAAACTAGTAGGCCTAGAATTAAGATTTTTGTTTTAAAATGTTCGTAATGAATGCCTCTACAAATCTTGTTATGGTCAAAACCACGCCAGACTTACCGTTTTTGAGAAAAAATATGTGCATCGCACAATAACATACATATTTTTACATATTTTCAGCTAAAAGTATGGCATAATTTGGTTTATTTT
This sequence comes from Myathropa florea, assembly GCA_930367185.1. NCBI lineage: Eukaryota > Metazoa > Arthropoda > Insecta > Diptera > Syrphidae > Myathropa > Myathropa florea. The sequence continues at coordinate 60,907 of CAKNEX010000016.1, forward strand.
CATTTCCTCGGAAACTAGTAGGCCTAGAATTAAGATTTTTGGTTTAAAATGTTCGTAATGAATGCCTCTACAAATCTTGTTATGGTCAAAACCACGCCAGACTTACCGTTTTTGAGAAAAAATATGTGCATCGCACAATAACATACATATTTTTACATATTTTCAGCTAAAAGTATGGCATAATTTGGTTTATTTTAATTTTCTCGGAAACTAGTAGGCCTAGAATTAAGATTTTTGTTTTAAAATGTTCGTAATGAATGCCTCTACAAATCTTGTTATGGTCAAAACCACGCCAGACTTACCGTTTTTGAGAAAAAATATGTGCATCGCACAATAACATACATATTTTTACATATTTTCAGCTAAAAGTATGGCATAATTTGGTTTATTTTAATTTTCTCGGAAACTAGTAGGCCTTGAATTAAGATTTTTGTTTTAAAATGTTCGTAATGAATGCCTCTACAAATCTTGTTATGGTCAAAACCACGCCAGACTTACCGTTTTTGAGAAAAAATATGTGCATCGCACAATAACATACATATTTTTACATATTTTCAGCTAAAAGTATGGCATAATTTGGTTTATTTTAATTTTCTCGGAAACTAGTAGGCCTAGAATTAAGATTTTTGTTTTAAAATGTTCGTAATGAATGCCTCTACAAATCTTGTTATGGTCAAAACCACGCCAGACTTACCGTTTTTGAGAAAAAATATGTGCATCGCACAATAACATACATATTTTCAGCTAAAAGTATGGCATAATTTGGTTTATTTTAATTTTCTCGGAAACTAGTAGGCCTAGAATTAAGATTTTTGTTTTAAAACGTTCGTAATGAATGCCTCTACAAATCTTGTTATGGTCAAAACCACGCCAGACTTACCGTTTTTGAGAAAAAATATGTGCATCGCACAATAACATACATATTTTCAGCTAAAAGTATGGCATAATTTGGTTTATTTTAATTTTCTCGGAAACTAGTAGGCCTAGAATTAAGATTTTTGTTTTAAAATGTTCGTAATGAATGCCTCTACAAATCTTGTTATGGTCAAAACCACGCCAGACTTACCGTTTTTGAGAAAAAATATGTGCATCGCACAATAACATACATATTTTTACATATTTTCAGCTAAAAGTATGGCATAATTTGGTTTATTTTAATTTTCTCGGAAACTAGTAGGCCTAGAATTAAGATTTTTGTTTTAAAATGTTCGTAATGAATGCCTCTACAAATCTTGTTATGGTCAAAACCACGCCAGACTTACCGTTTTTGAGAAAAAATATGTGCATCGCACAATAACATACATATTTTCAGCTAAAAGTAAGGCATAATTTGGTTTATTTTAATTTTCTCGGAAACTAGTAGGCCTAGAATTAAGATTTTTGTTTTAAAATGTTCGTAATGAATGCCTCTACAAATCTTGTTATGGTCAAAACCACGCCAGACTTACCGTTTTTGAGAAAAAATATGTGCATCGCACAATAACATACATATTTTCAGCTAAAAGTATGGCATAATTTGGTTTATTTTTATTTCCTCGGAAACTAGTAGGCCTAGAATTAAGATTTTTGTTTTAAAATGTTCGTAACGAATGCCTCTACAAATCTTGTTATGGTCAAAACCACGCCAGACTTACCGTTTTTGAGAAAAAATATGTGCATCGCACAATAACATACATATTTTCAGCTAAAAGTATGGCATAATTTGGTTTATTTTAATTTTCTCGGAAACTAGTAGGCCTAGAATTAAGATTTTTGTTTTAAAATGTTCGTAATGAATGCCTCTACAAATCTTGTTATGGTCAAAACCACGCCAGACTTACCGTTTTTGAGAAAAAATATGTGCATCGCACAATAACATACATATTTTCAGCTAAAAGTATGGCATAATTTGGTTTATTTTCATTTCCTCGGAAACTAGTAGGCCTAGAATTAAGATTTTTGGTTTAAAATGTTCGTAATGAATGCCTCTACAAATCTTGTTATGGTCAAAACCACGCCAGACTTACCGTTTTTGAGAAAAAATATGTGCATCGCACAATAACATACATATTTTTACATATTTTCAGCTAAAAGTATGGCATAATTTGGTTTATTTTAATTTTCTCGGAAACTAGTAGGCCTAGAATTAAGATTTTTGTTTTAAAATGTTCGTAATGAATGCCTCTACAAATCTTGTTATGGTCAAAACCACGCCAGACTTACCGTTTTTGAGAAAAAATATGTGCATCGCACAATAACATACATATTTTTACATATTTTCAGCTAAAAGTATGGCATAATTTGGTTTATTTTAATTTTCTCGGAAACTAGTAGGCCTAGAATTAAGATTTTTGTTTTAAAATGTTCGTAATGAATGCCTCTACAAATCTTGTTATGGTCAAAACCACGCCAGACTTACCGTTTTTGAGAAAAAATATGTGCATCGCACAATAACATACATATTTTTACATATTTTCAGCTAAAAGTATGGCATAATTTGGTTTATTTTAATTTTCTCGGAAACTAGTAGGCCTAGAATTAAGATTTTTGTTTTAAAATGTTCGTAATGAATGCCTCTACAAATCTTGTTATGGTCAAAACCACGCCAGACTTACCGTTTTTGAGAAAAAATATGTGCATCGCACAATAACATACATATTTTTACATATTTTCAGCTAAAAGTATGGCATAATTTGGTTTATTTTAATTTTCTCGGAAACTAGTAGGCCTAGAATTAAGATTTTTGTTTTAAAACGTTTGTAATGAATGCCTCTACAAATCTTGTTATGGTCAAAACCACGCCAGACTTACCGTTTTTGAGAAAAAATATGTGCATCGCACAATAACATACATATTTTCAGCTAAAAGTATGGCATAATTTGGTTTATTTTAATTTTCTCGGAAACTAGTAGGCCTAGAATTAAGATTTTTGTTTTAAAATGTTCGTAATGAATGCCTCTACAAATCTTGTTATGGTCAAAACCACGCCAGACTTACCGTTTTTGAAAAAAAATATGTGCATCGCACAATAACATACATATTTTCAGCTAAAAGTATGGCATAATTTGGTTTATTTTAATTTTCTCGGAAACTAGTAGGCCTAGAATTAAGATTTTTGTTTTAAAATGTTCGTAATGAATGCCTCTACAAATCTTGTTATGGTCAAAACCACGCCAGACTTACCGTTTTTGAGAAAAAATATGTGCATCGCACAATAACATACATATTTTCAGCTAAAAGTATGGCATAATTTGGTTTATTTTAATTTTCTCGGAAACTAGTAGGCCTAGAATTAAGATTTTTGTTTTAAAATGTTCGTAATGAATGCCTCTACAAATCTTGTTATGGTCAAAACCACGCCAGACTTACCGTTTTTGAGAAAAAATATGTGCATCGCACAATAACATACATATTTTTACATATTTTCAGCTAAAAGTATGGCATAATTTGGTTTATTTTCATTTTCTCGGAAACTAGTAGGCCTAGAATTAAGATTTTTGTTTTAAAATGTTCGTAATGAATGCCTCTACAAATCTTGTTATGGTCAAAACCACGCCAGACTTACCGTTTTTGAGAAAAAATATGTGCATCGCACAATAACATACATATTTTCAGCTAAAAGTATGGCATAATTTGGTTTATTTTCATTTCCTCGGAAACTAGTAGGCCTAGAATTAAGATTTTTGGTTTAAAATGTTCGTAATGAATGCCTCTACAAATCTTGTTATGGTCAAAACCACGCCAGACTTACCGTTTTTGAGAAAAAATATGTGCATCGCACAATAACATACATATTTTCAGCTAAAAGTATGGCATAATTTGGTTTATTTTCATTTCCTCGGAAACTAGTAGGCCTAGAATTAAGATTTTTGTTTTAAAATGTTCGTAATGAATGCCTCTACAAATCTTGTTATGGTCAAAACCACGCCAGATTTACCGTTTTTGAGAAAAAATATGTGCATCGCACAATAACATACATATTTTTACATATTTTCAGCTAAAAGTATGGCATAATTTGGTTTATTTTCATTTCCTCGGAAACTAGTAGGCCTAGAATTAAGATTTTTGTTTTAAAATGTTCGTAATGAATGCCTCTACAAATCTTGTTATGGTCAAAACCACGCCAGACTTACCGTTTTTGAGAAAAAATATGTGCATCGCACAATAACATACATATTTTCAGCTAAAAGTATGGCATAATTTGGTTTATTTTCATTTCCTCGGAAACTAGTAGGCCTAGAATTAAGATTTTTGGTTTAAAATGTTCGTAATGAATGCCTCTACAAATCTTGTTATGGTCAAAACCACGCCAGACTTACCGTTTTTGAGAAAAAATATGTGCATCGCACAATAACATACATATTTTCAGCTAAAAGTATGGCATAATTTGGTTTATTTTCATTTCCTCGGAAACTAGTAGGCCTAGAATTAAGATTTTTGTTTTAAAATGTTCGTAATGAATGCCTCTACAAATCTTGTTATGGTCAAAACCACGCCAGATTTACCGTTTTTGAGAAAAAATATGTGCATCGCACAATAACATACATATTTTTACATATTTTCAGCTAAAAGTATGGCATAATTTGGTTTATTTTCATTTCCTCGGAAACTAGTAGGCCTAGAATTAAGATTTTTGTTTTAAAATGTTCGTAATGAATGCCTCTACAAATCTTGTTATGGTCAAAACCACGCCAGACTTACCGTTTTTGAGAAAAAATATGTGCATCGCACAATAACATACATATTTTCAGCTAAAAGTATGGCATAATTTGGTTTATTTTCATTTCCTCGGAAACTAGTAGGCCTAGAATTAAGATTTTTGGTTTAAAATGTTCGTAATGAATGCCTCTACAAATCTTGTTATGGTCAAAACCACGCCAGACTTACCGTTTTTGAGAAAAAATATGTGCATCGCACAATAACATACATATTTTCAGCTAAAAGTACAATAACATACATATTTTTACATATTTTCAGCTAAAAGTATGGCATAATTTGGTTTATTTTAATTTTCTCGGAAACTAGTAGGCCTAGAATTAAGATTTTTGTTTTAAAATGTTCGTAATGAATGCCTCTACAAATCTTGTTATGGTCAAAACCACGCCAGACTTACCGTTTTTGAGAAAAAATATGTGCATCGCACAATAACATACATATTTTTACATATTTTCAGCTAAAAGTATGGCATAATTTGGTTTATTTTCATTTTCTCGGAAACTAGTAGGCCTAGAATTAAGATTTTTGTTTTAAAATGTTCGTAATGAATGCCTCTACAAATCTTGTTATGGTCAAAACCACGCCAGACTTACCGTTTTTGAGAAAAAATATGTGCATCGCACAATAACATACATATTTTCAGCTAAAAGTATGGCATAATTTGGTTTATTTTCATTTCCTCGGAAACTAGTAGGCCTAGAATTAAGATTTTTGGTTTAAAATGTTCGTAATGAATGCCTCTACAAATATTGTTATGGTCAAAACCACGCCAGACTTACCGTTTTTGAGAAAAAATATGTGCATCGCACAATAACATACATATTTTCAGCTAAAAGTATGGCATAATTTGGTTTATTTTCATTTCCTCGGAAACTAGTAGGCCTAGAATTAAGATTTTTGTTTTAAAATGTTCGTAATGAATGCCTCTACAAATCTTGTTATGGTCAAAACCACGCCAGATTTACCGTTTTTGAGAAAAAATATGTGCATCGCACAATAACATACATATTTTTACATATTTTCAGCTAAAAGTATGGCATAATTTGGTTTATTTTCATTTCCTCGGAAACTAGTAGGCCTAGAATTAAGATTTTTGTTTTAAAATGTTCGTAATGAATGCCTCTACAAATCTTGTTATGGTCAAAACCACGCCAGACTTACCGTTTTTGAGAAAAAATATGTGCATCGCACAATAACATACATATTTTCAGCTAAAAGTATGGCATAATTTGGTTTATTTTCATTTCCTCGGAAACTAGTAGGCCTAGAATTAAGATTTTTGGTTTAAAATGTTCGTAATGAATGCCTCTACAAATCTTGTTATGGTCAAAACCACGCCAGACTTACCGTTTTTGAGAAAAAATATGTGCATCGCACAATAACATACATATTTTCAGCTAAAAGTATGGCATAATTTGGTTTATTTTCATTTCCTCGGAAACTAGTAGGCCTAGAATTAAGATTTTTATTTTAAAATGTTCGTAATGAATGCCTCTACAAATCTTGTTATGGTCAAAACCACGCCAGATTTACCGTTTTTGAGAAAAAATATGTGCATCGCACAATAACATACATATTTTTACATATTTTCAGCTAAAAGTATGGCATAATTTGGTTTATTTTCATTTCCTCGGAAACTAGTAGGCCTAGAATTAAGATTTTTGTTTTAAAATGTTCGTAATGAATGCCTCTACAAATCTTGTTATGGTCAAAACCACGCCAGACTTACCGTTTTTGAGAAAAAATATGTGCATCGCACAATAACATACATATTTTCAGCTAAAAGTATGGCATAATTTGGTTTATTTTCATTTTCTCGGAAACTAGTAGGCCTAGAATTAAGATTTTTGGTTTAAAATGTTCGTAATGAATGCCTCTACAAATCTTGTTATGGTCAAAACCACGCCAGACTTACCGTTTTTGAGAAAAAATATGTGCATCGCACAATAACATACATATTTTCAGCTAAAAGTATGGCATAATTTGGTTTATTTTAATTTTCTCGGAAACTAGTAGGCCTAGAATTAAGATTTTTGTTTTAAAATGTTCGTAATGAATGCCTCTACAAATCTTGTTATGGTCAAAACCACGCCAGACTTACCGTTTTTGAGAAAAAATATGTGCATCGCACAATAACATACATATTTTTACATATTTTCAGCTAAAAGTATGGCATAATTTGGTTTATTTTCATTTTCTCGGAAACTAGTAGGCCTAGAATTAAGATTTTTGTTTTAAAATGTTCGTAATGAATGCCTCTACAAATCTTGTTATGGTCAAAACCACGCCAGACTTACCGTTTTTGAGAAAAAATATGTGCATCGCACAATAACATACATATTTTCAGCTAAAAGTATGGCATAATTTGGTTTATTTTCATTTCCTCGGAAACTAGTAGGCCTAGAATTAAGATTTTTGGTTTAAAATGTTCGTAATGAATGCCTCTACAAATCTTGTTATGGTCAAAACCACGCCAGACTTACCGTTTTTGAGAAAAAATATGTGCATCGCACAATAACATACATATTTTCAGCTAAAAGTATGGCATAATTTGGTTTATTTTCATTTCCTCGGAAACTAGTAGGCCTAGAATTAAGATTTTTGTTTTAAAATGTTCGTAATGAATGCCTCTACAAATCTTGTTATGGTCAAAACCACGCCAGATTTACCGTTTTTGAGAAAAAATATGTGCATCGCACAATAACATACATATTTTTACATATTTTCAGCTAAAAGTATGGCATAATTTGGTTTATTTTCATTTCCTCGGAAACTAGTAGGCCTAGAATTAAGATTTTTGTTTTAAAATGTTCGTAATGAATGCCTCTACAAATCTTGTTATGGTCAAAACCACGCCAGACTTACCGTTTTTGAGAAAAAATATGTGCATCGCACAATAACATACATATTTTCAGCTAAAAGTATGGCATAATTTGGTTTATTTTCATTTCCTCGGAAACTAGTAGGCCTAGAATTAAGATTTTTGGTTTAAAATGTTCGTAATGAATGCCTCTACAAATCTTGTTATGGTCAAAACCACGCCAGACTTACCGTTTTTGAGAAAAAATATGTGCATCGCACAATAACATACATATTTTCAGCTAAAAGTATGGCATAATTTGGTTTATTTTCATTTCCTCGGAAACTAGTAGGCCTAGAATTAAGATTTTTGTTTTAAAATGTTCGTAATGAATGCCTCTACAAATCTTGTTATGGTCAAAACCACGCCAGATTTACCGTTTTTGAGAAAAAATATGTGCATCGCACAATAACATACATATTTTTACATATTTTCAGCTAAAAGTATGGCATAATTTGGTTTATTTTCATTTCCTCGGAAACTAGTAGGCCTAGAATTAAGATTTTTGTTTTAAAATGTTCGTAATGAATGCCTCTACAAATCTTGTTATGGTCAAAACCACGCCAGACTTACCGTTTTTGAGAAAAAATATGTGCATCGCACAATAACATACATATTTTTACATATTTTCAGCTAAAAGTATGGCATAATTTGGTTTATTTTCATTTCCTCGGAAACTAGTAGGCCTAGAATTAAGATTTTTGTTTTAAAATGTTCGTAATGAATGCCTCTACAAATCTTGTTATGGTCAAAACCACGCCAGACTTACCGTTTTTGAGAAAAAATATGTGCATCGCACAATAACATACATATTTTTACATATTTTCAGCTAAAAGTATGGCATAATTTGGTTTATTTTCATTTCCTCGGAAACTAGTAGGCCTAGAATTAAGATTTTTGTTTTAAAATGTTCGTAATGAATGCCTCTACAAATCTTGTTATGGTCAAAACCACGCCAGACTTACCGTTTTTGAGAAAAAATATGTGCATCGCACAATAACATACATATTTTTACATATTTTCAGCTAAAAGTATGGCATAATTTGGTTTATTTTCATTTCCTCGGAAACTAGTAGGCCTAGAATTAAGATTTTTGGTTTAAAATGTTCGTAATGAATGCCTCTACAAATCTTGTTATGGTCAAAACCACGCCAGACTTACCGTTTTTGAGAAAAAATATGTGCATCGCACAATAACATACATATTTTTACATATTTTCAGCTAAAAGTATGGCATAATTTGGTTTATTTTCATTTCCTCGGAAACTAGTAGGCCTAGAATTAAAATTTTTGTTTTAAAATGTTCGTAATGAATGCCTCTACAAATCTTGTTACGGTCAAAACCACGCCAGATTTACCGTTTTTGAGAAAAAATATGTGCATCGCACAATAACATACATATTTTTACATATTTTCAGCTAAAAGTATGGCATAATTTGGTTTATTTTCATTTCCTCGGAAACTAGTAGGCCTAGAATTAAGATTTTTGTTTTAAAATGTTCGTAATGAATGCCTCTACAAATCTTGTTATGGTCAAAACCACGCCAGACTTACCGTTTTTGAGAAAAAATATGTGCATCGCACAATAACATACATATTTTTACATATTTTCAGCTAAAAGTATGGCATAATTTGGTTTATTTTCATTTCCTCGGAAACTAGTAGGCCTAGAATTAAGATTTTTGTTTTAAAATGTTCGTAATGAATGCCTCTACAAATCTTGTTATGGTCAAAACCACGCCAGACTTACCGTTTTTGAGAAAAAATATGTGCATCGCACAATAACATACATATTTTTACATATTTTCAGCTAAAAGTATGGCATAATTTGGTTTATTTTCATTTCCTCGGAAACTAGTAGGCCTAGAATTAAGATTTTTGTTTTAAAATGTTCGTAATGAATGCCTCTACAAATCTTGTTATGGTCAAAACCACGCCAGACTTACCGTTTTTGAGAAAAAATATGTGCATCGCACAATAACATACATATTTTTACATATTTTCAGCTAAAAGTATGGCATAATTTGGTTTATTTTCATTTCCTCGGAAACTAGTAGGCCTAGAATTAAGATTTTTGGTTTAAAATGTTCGTAATGAATGCCTCTACAAATCTTGTTATGGTCAAAACCACGCCAGACTTACCGTTTTTGAGAAAAAATATGTGCATCGCACAATAACATACATATTTTTACATATTTTCAGCTAAAAGTATGGCATAATTTGGTTTATTTTCATTTCCTCGGAAACTAGTAGGCCTAGAATTAAAATTTTTGTTTTAAAATGTTCGTAATGAATGCCTCTACAAATCTTGTTATGGTCAAAACCACGCCAGACTTACCGTTTTTGAGAAAAAATATGTGCATCGCACAATAACATACATTTTTTTACATATTTTCAGCTAAAAGTATGGCATAATTTGGTTTATTTTAATTTTCTCGGAAACTAGTAGGCCTAGAATTAAGATTTTTGTTTTAAAATGTTCGTAATGAATGCCTCTACAAATCTTGTTATGGTCAAAACCACGCCAGACTTACCGTTTTTGAGAAAAAATATGTGCATCGCACAATAACATACATATTTTCAGCTAAAAGTATGGCATAATTTGGTTTATTTTAATTTTCTCGGAAACTAGTAGGCCTAGAATTAAGATTTTTGTTTTAAAATGTTCGTAATGAATGCCTCTACAAATCTTGTTATGGTCAAAACCACGCCAGACTTACCGTTTTTGAGAAAAAATATGTGCATCGCACAATAACATACATATTTTTACATATTTTCAGCTAAAAGTATGGCATAATTTGGTTTATTTTAATTTTCTCGGAAACTAGTAGGCCTAGAATTAAGATTTTTGTTTTAAAATGTTCGTAATGAATGCCTCTACAAATCTTGTTATGGTCAAAACCACGCCAGACTTACCGTTTTTGAGAAAAAATATGTGCATCGCACAATAACATACATATTTTCAGCTAAAAGTATGGCATAATTTGGTTTATTTTAATTTTCTCGGAAACTAGTAGGCCTAGAATTAAGATTTTTGTTTTAAAATGTTCGTAATGAATGCCTCTACAAATCTTGTTATGGTCAAAACCACGCCAGACTTACCGTTTTTGAGAAAAAATATGTGCATCGCACAATAACATACATATTTTCAGCTAAAAGTATGGCATAATTTGGTTTATTTTAATTTCCTCGGAAACTAGTAGGCCTAGAATTAAGATTTTTGGTTTAAAATGTTCGTAATGAATGCCTCTACAAATCTTGTTATGATCAAAACCACGCCAGACTTACCGTTTTTGAGAAAAAATATGTGCATCGCACAATAACATACATATTTTTACATATTTTCAGCTAAAAGTATGGCATAATTTGGTTTATTTTCATTTCCTCGGAAACTAGTAGGCCTAGAATTAAGATTTTTGTTTTAAAATGTTCGTAATGAATGCCTCTACAAATCTTGTTATGGTCAAAACCACGCCAGACTTACCGTTTTTGAGAAAAAATATGTGCATCGCACAATAACATACATATTTTTACATATTTTCAGCTAAAAGTATGGCATAATTTGGTTTATTTTCATTTTCTCGGAAACTAGTAGGCCTAGAATTAAGATTTTTGTTTTAAAATGTTCGTAATGAATGCCTCTACAAATCTTGTTATGGTCAAAACCACGCCAGACTTACCGTTTTTGAGAAAAAATATGTGCATCGCACAATAACATACATATTTTTACATATTTTCAGCTAAAAGTATGGCATAATTTGGTTTATTTTAATTTTCTCGGAAACTAGTAGGCCTAGAATTAAGATTTTTGTTTTAAAATGTTCGTAATGAATGCCTCTACAAATCTTGTTATGGTCAAAACCACGCCAGACTTACCGTTTTTGAGAAAAAATATGTGCATCGCACAATAACATACATATTTTCAGCTAAAAGTATGGCATAATTTGGTTTATTTTCATTTCCTCGGAAACTAGTAGGCCTAGAATTAAGATTTTTGTTTTAAAATGTTCGTAATGAATGCCTCTACAAATCTTGTTATGGTCAAAACCACGCCAGACTTACCGTTTTTGAGAAAAAATATGTGCATCGCACAATAACATACATATTTTCAGCTAAAAGTATGGCATAATTTGGTTTATTTTAATTTCCTCGGAAACTAGTAGGCCTAGAATTAAGATTTTTGGTTTAAAATGTTCGTAATGAATGCCTCTACAAATCTTGTTGTGGTCAAAACCACGCCAGACTTACCGTTTTTGAGAAAAAATATGTGCATCGCACAATAACATACATATTTTTACATATTTTCAGCTAAAAGTATGGCATAATTTGGTTTATTTTCATTTCCTCGGAAACTAGTAGGCCTAGAATTAAGATTTTTGTTTTAAAATGTTCGTAATGAATGCCTCTACAAATCTTGTTATGGTCAAAACCACGCCAGACTTACCGTTTTTGAGAAAAAATATGTGCATCGCACAATAACATACATATTTTTACATATTTTCAGCTAAAAGTATGGCATAATTTGGTTTATTTTCATTTTCTCGGAAACTAGTAGGCCTAGAATTAAGATTTTTGTTTTAAAATGTTCGTAATGAATGCCTCTACAAATCTTGTTATGGTCAAAACCACGCCAGACTTACCGTTTTTGAGAAAAAATATGTGCATCGCACAATAACATACATATTTTTACATATTTTCAGCTAAAAGTATGGCATAATTTGGTTTATTTTAATTTTCTCGGAAACTAGTAGGCCTAGAATTAAGATTTTTGTTTTAAAATGTTCGTAATGAATGCCTCTACAAATCTTGTTATGGTCAAAACCACGCCAGACTTACCGTTTTTGAGAAAAAATATGTGTATCGCACAATAACATACATATTTTCAGCTAAAAGTATGGCATAATTTGGTTTATTTTAATTTTCTCGGAAACTAGTAGGCCTAGAATTAAGATTTTTGTTTTAAAATGTTCGTAATGAATGCCTCTACAAATCTTGTTATGGTCAAAACCACGCCAGACTTACCGTTTTTGAGAAAAAATATGTGCATCGCACAATAACATACATATCTTTAAATATTTTCAGCTAAAAGTATGGCATAATTTGGTTTATTTTCATTTTCTCGGAAACTAGTAGGCCTAGAATTAAGATTTTTGTTTTAAAATGTTCGTAATGAATGCCTCTACAAATCTTGTTATGGTCAAAACCACGCCAGACTTACCGTTTTTGAGAAAAAATATGTGCATCGCACAATAACATACATATTTTTACATATTTTCAGCTAAAAGTATGGCATAATTTGGTTTATTTTAATTTTCTCGGAAACTAGTAGGCCTAGAATTAAGATTTTTGTTTTAAAATGTTCGTAATGAATGCCTCTACAAATCTTGTTATGGTCAAAACCACGCCAGACTTACCGTTTTTGAGAAAAAATATGTGCGTCGCACAATAACATACATATTTTTACATATTTTCAGCTAAAAGTATGGCATAATTTGGTTTATTTTAATTTTCTCGGAAACTAGTAGGCCTAGAATTAAGATTTTTGTTTTAAAATGTTCGTAATGAATGCCTCTACAAATCTTGTTATGGTCAAAACCACGCCAGACTTACCGTTTTTGAGAAAAAATATGTGCATCGCACAATAACATACATATTTTCAGCTAAAAGTATGGCATAATTTGGTTTATTTTCATTTCCTCGGAAACTAGTAGGCCTAGAATTAAGATTTTTGTTTTAAAATGTTCGTAATGAATGCCTCTACAAATCTTGTTATGGTCAAAACCACGCCAGACTTACCGTTTTTGAGAAAAAATATGTGCATCGCACAATAACATACATATTTTTACATATTTTCAGCTAAAAGTAGGGCATAATTTGGTTTATTTTAATTTTCTCGGAAACTAGTAGGCCTAGAATTAAGATTTTTGTTTTAAAATGTTCGTAATGAATGCCTCTACAAATCTTGTTATGGTCAAAACCACGCCAGACTTACCGTTTTTGAGAAAAAATATGTGCATCGCACAATAACATACATATTTTTACATATTTTCAGCTAAAAGTATGGCATAATTTGGTTTATTTTAATTTTCTCGGAAACTAGTAGGCCTAGAATTAAGATTTTTGTTTTAAAATGTTCGTAATGAATGCCTCTACAAATCTTGTTATGGTCAAAACCACGCCAGACTTACCGTTTTTGAGAAAAAATATGTGCATCGCACAATAACATACATATTTTCAGCTAAAAGTATGGCATAATTTGGTTTATTTTAATTTTCTCGGAAACTAGTAGGCCTAGAATTAAGATTTTTGTTTTAAAATGTTCGTAATGAATGCCTCTACAAATCTTGTTATGGTCAAAACCACGCCAGACTTACCGTTTTTGAGAAAAAATATGTGCATCGCACAATAACATACATATTTTTACATATTTTCAGCTAAAAGTATGGCATAATTTGGTTTATTTTAATTTTCTCGGAAACTAGTAGGCCTAGAATTAAGATTTTTGTTTTAAAATGTTCGTAATGAATGCCTCTACAAATCTTGTTATGGTCAAAACCACGCCAGACTTACCGTTTTTGAGAAAAAATATGTGCATCTCACAATAACATACATATTTTCAGCTAAAAGTATGGCATAATTTGGTTTATTTTCATTTCCTCGGAAACTAGTAGGCCTAGAATTAAGATTTTTGTTTTAAAATGTTCGTAATGAATGCCTCTACAAATCTTGTTATGGTCAAAACCACGCCAGACTTACCGTTTTTGAGAAAAAATATGTGCATCGCACAATAACATACATATTTTTACATATTTTCAGCTAAAAGTATGGCATAATTTGGTTTATTTTAATTTTCTCGGAAACTAGTAGGCCTAGAATTAAGATTTTTGTTTTAAAATGTTCGTAATGAATGCCTCTACAAATCTTGTTATGGTCAAAACCACGCCAGACTTACCGTTTTTGAGAAAAAATATGTGCATCGCACAATAACATACATATTTTTACATATTTTCAGCTAAAAGTATGGCATAATTTGGTTTATTTTAATTTTCTCGGAAACTAGTAGGCCTAGAATTAAAATTTTTGTTTTAAAATGTTCGTAATGAATGCCTCTACAAATCTTGTTATGGTCAAAACCACGCCAGACTTACCGTTTTTGAGAAAAAATATGTGCATCGCACAATAACATACATATTTTTACATATTTTCAGCTAAAAGTATGGCATAATTTGGTTTATTTTAATTTTCTCGGAAACTAGTAGGCCTAGAATTAAGATTTTTGTTTTAAAATGTTCGTAATGAATGCCTCTACAAATCTTGTTATGGTCAAGACCACGCCAGACTTACCGTTTTTGAGAAAAAATATGTGCATCGCACAATAACATACATATTTTTACATATTTTCAGCTAAAAGTATGGCATAATTTGGTTTATTTTAATTTTCTCGGAAACTAGTAGGCCTAGAATTAAGATTTTTGTTTTAAAATGTTCGTAATGAATGTCTCTACAAATCTTGTTATGGTCAAAACCACGCCAGACTTACCGTTTTTGAGAAAAAATATGTGCATCGCACAATAACATACATATTTTCAGCTAAAAGTATGGCATAATTTGGTTTATTTTAATTTTCTCGGAAACTAGTAGGCCTAGAATTAAGATTTTTGTTTTAAAATGTTCGTAATGAATGCCTCTACAAATCTTGTTATGGTCAAAACCACGCCAGACTTACCGTTTTTGAGAAAAAATATGTGCATCGCACAATAACATACATATTTTTACATATTTTCAGCTAAAAGTATGGCATAATTTGGTTTATTTTAATTTTCTCGGAAACTAGTAGGCCTAGAATTAAGATTTTTGTTTTAAAATGTTCGTAATGAATGCCTCTACAAATCTTGTTATGGTCAAAACCACGCCAGACTTACCGTTTTTGAGAAAAAATATGTGCATCGCACAATAACATACATATTTTTACATATTTTCAGCTAAAAGTATGGCATAATTTGGTTTATTTTAATTTTCTCGGAAACTAGTAGGCCTAGAATTAAAATTTTTGTTTTAAAATGTTCGTAATGAATGCCTCTACAAATCTTGTTATGGTCAAAACCACGCCAGACTTACCGTTTTTGAGAAAAAATATGTGCATCGCACAATAACATACATATTTTTACATATTTTCAGCTAAAAGTATGGCATAATTTGGTTTATTTTAATTTTCTCGGAAACTAGTAGGCCTAGAATTAAGATTTTTGTTTTAAAATGTTCGTAATGAATGCCTCTACAAATCTTGTTATGGTCAAAACCACGCCAGACTTACCGTTTTTGAGAAAAAATATGTGCATCGCACAATAACATACATATTTTTACATATTTTCAGCTAAAAGTATGGCATAATTTGGTTTATTTTAATTTTCTCGGAAACTAGTAGGCCTAGAATTAAGATTTTTATTTTAAAATGTTCGTAATGAATGCCTCTACAAATCTTGTTATGGTCAAAACCACGCCAGACTTACCGTTTTTGAGAAAAAATATGTGCATCGCACAATAACATACATATTTTTACATATTTTCAGCTAAAAGTATGGCATAATTTGGTTTATTTTAATTTTCTCGGAAACTAGTAGGCCTAGAATTAAGATTTTTGTTTTAAAATGTTCGTAATGAATGCCTCTACAAATCTTGTTATGGTCAAAACCACGCCAGACTTACCGTTTTTGAGAAAAAATATGTGCATCGCACAATAACATACATATTTTCAGCTAAAAGTATGGCATAATTTGGTTTATTTTCATTTCCTCGGAAACTAGTAGGCCTAGAATTAAGATTTTTGTTTTAAAATGTTCGTAATGAATGCCTCTACAAATCTTGTTATGGTCAAAACCACGCCAGACTTACCGTTTTTGAGAAAAAATATGTGCATCGCACAATAACATACATATTTTCAGCTAAAAGTATGGCATAATTTGATTTATTTTCATTTCCTCGGAAACTAGTAGGCCTAGAATTAAGATTTTTGTTTTAAAATGTTCGTAATGAATGCCTCTACAAATCTTGTTATGGTCAAAACCACGCCAGACTTACCGTTTTTGAGAAAAAATATGTGCATCGCACAATAACATACATATTTTTACATATTTTCAGCTAAAAGTATGGCATAATTTGGTTTATTTTCATTTCCTCGGAAACTAGTAGGCCTAGAATTAAGATTTTTGGTTTAAAATGTTCGTAATGAATGCCTCTACAAATCTTGTTATGGTCAAAACCACGCCAGACTTACCGTTTTTGAGAAAAAATATGTGTATCGCACAATAACATACATATTTTCAGCTAAAAGTATGGCATAATTTGGTTTATTTTAATTTTCTCGGAAACTAGTAGGCCTAGAATTAAGATTTTTGTTTTAAAATGTTCGTAATGAATGCCTCTACAAATCTTGTTATGGTCAAAACCACGCCAGACTTACCGTTTTTGAGAAAAAATATGTGCATCGCACAATAACATACATATTTTTACATATTTTCAGCTAAAAGTATGGCATAATTTGGTTTATTTTAATTTTCTCGGAAACTAGTAGGCCTAGAATTAAGATTTTTGTTTTAAAATGTTCGTAATGAATGCCTCTACAAATCTTGTTATGGTCAGAACCACGCCAGACTTACCGTTTTTGAGAAAAAATATGTGCATCGCACAATAACATACATATTTTCAGCTAAAAGTATGGCATAATTTGGTTTATTTTAATTTTCTCGGAAACTAGTAGGCCTAGAATTAAGATTTTTATTTTAAAATGTTCGTAATGAATGCCTCTACAAATCTTGTTATGGTCAAAACCACGCCAGACTTACCGTTTTTGAGAAAAAATATGTGCATCGCACAATAACATACATATTTTTACATATTTTCAGCTAAAAGTATGGCATAATTTGGTTTATTTTCATTTTCTCGGAAACTAGTAGGCCTAGAATTAAGATTTTTGTTTTAAAATGTTCGTAATGAATGCCTCTACAAATCTTGTTATGGTCAAAACCACGCCAGACTTACCGTTTTTGAGAAAAAATATGTGCATCGCACAATAACATACATATTTTTACATATTTTCAGCTAAAAGTATGGCATAATTTGGTTTATTTTAATTTTCTCGGAAACTAGTAGGCCTAGAATTAAGATTTTTGTTTTAAAATGTTCGTAATGAATGCCTCTACAAATCTTGTTACGGTCAAAACCACGCCAGACTTACCGTTTTTGAGAAAAAATATGTGCATCGCACAATAACATACATATTTTCAGCTAAAAGTATGGCATAATTTGGTTTATTTTAATTTTCTCGGAAACTAGTAGGCCTAGAATTAAGATTTTTGTTTTAAAATGTTCGTAATGAATGCCTCTACAAATCTTGTTATGGTCAAAACCACGCCAGACTTACCGTTTTTGAGAAAAAATATGTGCATCGCACAATAACATACATATTTTCAGCTAAAAGTATGGCATAATTTGGTTTATTTTAATTTTCTCGGAAACTAGTAGGCCTAGAATTAAGATTTTTGTTTTAAAATGTTCGTAATGAATGCCTCTACAAATCTTGTTATGGTCAAAACCACGCCAGACTTACCGTTTTTGAGAAAAAATATGTGCATCGCACAATAACATACATATTTTTACATATTTTCAGCTAAAAGTATGGCATAATTTGGTTTATTTTAATTTTCTCGGAAACTAGTAGGCCCAGAATTAAAATTTTTGTTTTAAAATGTTCGTAATGAATGCCTCTACAAATCTTGTTATGGTCAAAACCACGCCAGACTTACCGTTTTTGAGAAAAAATATGTGCATCGCACAATAACATACATATTTTTACATATTTTCAGCTAAAAGTATGGCATAATTTGGTTTATTTTAATTTTCTCGGAAACTAGTAGGCCTAGAATTAAGATTTTTGTTTTAAAATGTTCATAATGAATGCCTCTACAAATCTTGTTATGGTCAAAACCACGCCAGACTTACCGTTTTTGAGAAAAAATATGTGCATCGCACAATAACATACATATTTTCAGCTAAAAGTATGGCATAATTTGGTTTATTTTAATTTTCTCGGAAACTAGTAGGCCTAGAATTAAGATTTTTGTTTTAAAATGTTCGTAATGAATGCCTCTACAAATCTTGTTATGGTCAAAACCACGCCAGACTTACCGTTTTTGAGAAAAAATATGTGCATCGCACAATAACATACATATTTTCAGCTAAAAGTATGGCATAATTTGGTTTATTTTCATTTCCTCGGAAACTAGTAGGCCTAGAATTAAGATTTTTGTTTTAAAATGTTCGTAATGAATGCCTCTACAAATCTTGTTATGGTCAAAACCACGCCAGACTTACCGTTTTTGAGAAAAAATATGTGCATCGCACAATAACATACATATTTTCAGCTAAAAGTATGGCATAATTTGGTTTATTTTCATTTCCTCGGAAACTAGTAGGCCTAGAATTAAGATTTTTGTTTTAAAATGTTCGTAATGAATGCCTCTACAAATCTTGTTATGGTCAAAACCACGCCAGACTTACCGTTTTTGAGAAAAAATATGTGCATCGCACAATAACATACATATTTTTACATATTTTCAGCTAAAAGTATGGCATAATTTGGTTTATTTTAATTTTCTCGGAAACTAGTAGGCCTAGAATTAAGATTTTTGTTTTAAAATGTTCGTAATGAATGCCTCTACAAATCTTGTTATGGTCAAAACCACGCCAGACTTACCGTTTTTGAGAAAAAATATGTGCATCGCACAATAACATACATATTTTTACATATTTTCAGCTAAAAGTATGGCATAATTTGGTTTATTTTAATTTTCTCGGAAACTAGTAGGCCTAGAATTAAGATTTTTGTTTTAAAATGTTCGTAATGAATGCCTCTACAAATCTTGTTATGGTCAAAACCACGCCAGACTTACCGTTTTTGAGAAAAAATATGTGCATCGCACAATAACATACATATTTTTACATATTTTCAGCTAAAAGTATGGCATAATTTGGTTTATTTTAATTTTCTCGGAAACTAGTAGGCCTAGAATTAAGATTTTTGTTTTAAAATGTTCGTAATGAATGCCTCTACAAATCTTGTTATGGTCAAAACCACGCCAGACTTACCGTTTTTGAGAAAAAATATGTGCATCGCACAATAACATACATATTTTTACATATTTTCAGCTAAAAGTATGGCATAATTTGGTTTATTTTAATTTTCTCGGAAACTAGTAGGCCTAGAATTAAGATTTTTGTTTTAAAATGTTCGTAATGAATGCCTCTACAAATCTTGTTATGGTCAAAACCACGCCAGACTTACCGTTTTTGAGAAAAAATATGTGCATCGCACAATAACATACATATTTTTACATATTTTCAGCTAAAAGTATGGCATAATTTGGTTTATTTTAATTTTCTCGGAAACTAGTAGGCCTAGAATTAAGATTTTTGTTTTAAAATGTTCGTAATGAATGCCTCTACAAATCTTGTTATGGTCAAAACCACGCCAGACTTACCGTTTTTGAGAAAAAATATGTGCATCGCACAATAACATACATATTTTCAGCTAAAAGTATGGCATAATTTGGTTTATTTTAATTTTCTCGGAAACTAGTAGGCCTAGAATTAAGATTTTTGTTTTAAAATGTTCGTAATGAATGCCTCTACAAATCTTGTTATGGTCAAAACCACGCCAGACTTACCGTTTTTGAGAAAAAATATGTGCATCGCACAATAACATACATATTTTCAGCTAAAAGTATGGCATAATTTGGTTTATTTTAATTTTCTCGGAAACTAGTAGGCCTAGAATTAAGATTTTTGTTTTAAAATGTTCGTAATGAATGCCTCTACAAATCTTGTTATAGTCAAAACCACGCCAGACTTACCGTTTTTGAGAAAAAATATGTGCATCGCACAATAACATACATATTTTTACATATTTTCAGCTAAAAGTATGGCATAATTTGGTTTATTTTAATTTTCTCGGAAACTAGTAGGCCTAGAATTAAGATTTTTGTTTTAAAATGTTCGTAATGAATGCCTCTACAAATCTTGTTATGGTCAAAACCACGCCAGACTTACCGTTTTTGAGAAAAAATATGTGCATCGCACAATAACATACATATTTTCAGCTAAAAGTATGGCATAATTTGGTTTATTTTAATTTTCTCGGAAACTAGTAGGCCTAGAATTAAGATTTTTGTTTTAAAATGTTCGTAATGAATGCCTCTACAAATCTTGTTATGGTCAAAACCACGCCAGACTTACCGTTTTTGAGAAAAAATATGTGCATCGCACAATAACATACATATTTTTACATATTTTCAGCTAAAAGTATGGCATAATTTGGTTTATTTTAATTTTCTCGGAAACTAGTAGGCCTAGAATTAAGATTTTTGTTTTAAAATGTTCGTAATGAATGCCTCTACAAATCTTGTTATGGTCAAAACCACGCCAGACTTACCGTTTTTGAGAAAAAATATGTGCATCGCACAATAACATACATATTTTCAGCTAAAAGAATGGCATAATTTGGTTTATTTTAATTTTCTCGGAAACTAGTAGGCCTAGAACTAAGATTTTTGTTTTAAAATGTTCGTAATGAATGCCTCTACAAATCTTGTTATGGTCAAAACCACGCCAGACTTACCGTTTTTGAGAAAAAATATGTGCATCGCACAATAACATACATATTTTCAGCTAAAAGTATGGCATAATTTGGTTTATTTTAATTTTCTCGGAAACTAGTAGGCCTAGAATTAAGATTTTTGTTTTAAAATGTTCGTAATGAATGCCTCTACAAATCTTGTTATGGTCAAAACCACGCCAGACTTACCGTTTTTGAGAAAAAATATGTGCATCGCACAATAACATACATATTTTCAGCTAAAAGTATGGCATAATTTGGTTTATTTTCATTTCCTCGGAAACTAGTAGGCCTAGAATTAAGATTTTTGTTTTAAAATGTTCGTAATGAATGCCTCTACAAATCTTGTTATGGTCAAAACCACGCCAGACTTACCGTTTTTGAGAAAAAATATGTGCATCGCACAATAACATACATATTTTCAGCTAAAAGTATGGCATAATTTGGTTTATTTTAATTTTCTCGGAAACTAGTAGGCCTAGAATTAAGATTTTTGTTTTAAAATGTTCGTAATGAATGCCTCTACAAATCTTGTTATGGTCAAAACCACGCCAGACTTACCGTTTTTGAGAAAAAATATGTGCATCGCACAATAACATACATATTTTCAGCTAAAAGTATGGCATAATTTGGTTTATTTTAATTTTCTCGGAAACTAGTAGGCCTAGAATTAAGATTTTTGTTTTAAAATGTTCGTAATGAATGCCTCTACAAATCTTGTTATGGTCAAAACCACGCCAGACTTACCGTTTTTGAGAAAAAATATGTGCATCGCACAATAACATACATATTTTCAGCTAAAAGTATGGCATAATTTGGTTTATTTTAATTTTCTCGGAAACTAGTAGGCCTAGAATTAAGATTTTTGTTTTAAAATGTTCGTAATGAATGCCTCTACAAATCTTGTTATGGTCAAAACCACGCCAGACTTACCGTTTTTGAGAAAAAATATGTGCATCGCACAATAACATACATATTTTTACATATTTTCAGCTAAAAGTATGGCATAATTTGGTTTATTTTCATTTCCTCGGAAACTAGTAGGCCTAGAATTAAGATTTTTGGTTTAAAATGTTCGTAATGAATGCCTCTACAAATCTTGTTATGGTCAAAACCACGCCAGACTTACCGTTTTTGAGAAAAAATATGTGCATCGCACAATAACATACATATTTTTACATATTTTCAGCTAAAAGTATGGCATAATTTGGTTTATTTTAATTTTCTCGGAAACTAGTAGGCCTAGAATTAAGATTTTTGTTTTAAAATGTTCGTAATGAATGCCTCTACAAATCTTGTTATGGTCAAAACCACGCCAGACTTACCGTTTTTGAGAAAAAATATGTGCATCGCACAATAACATACATATTTTCAGCTAAAAGTATGGCATAATTTGGTTTATTTTAATTTTCTCGGAAACTAGTAGGCCTAGAACTGAGATTTTTGTTTTAAAATGTTCGTAATGAATGCCTCTACAAATCTTGTTATGGTCAAAACCACGCCAGACTTACCGTTTTTGAGAAAAAATATGTGCATCGCACAATAACATACATATTTTTACATATTTTCAGCTAAAAGTATGGCATAATTTGGTTTATTTTAATTTTCTCGGAAACTAGTAGGCCTAGAATTAAGATTTTTGTTTTAAAATGTTCGTAATGAATGCCTCTACAAATCTTGTTATGGTCAAAACCACGCCAGACTTACCGTTTTTGAGAAAAAATATGTGCATCGCACAATAACATACATATTTTCAGCTAAAAGTATGGCATAATTTGGTTTATTTTAATTTTCTCGGAAACTAGTAGGCCTAGAATTAAGATTTTTGTTTTAAAATGTTCGTAATGAATGCCTCTACAAATCTTGTTATGGTCAAAACCGCGCCAGACTTACCGTTTTTGAGAAAAAATATGTGCATCGCACAATAACATACATATTTTTACATATTTTCAGCTAAAAGTATGGCATAATTTGGTTTATTTTAATTTTCTCGGAAACTAGTAGGCCTAGAACTGAGATTTTTGTTTTAAAATGTTCGTAATGAATGCCTCTACAAATCTTGTTATGGTCAAAACCACGCCAGACTTACCGTTTTTGAGAAAAAATATGTGCATCGCACAATAACATACATATTTTTACATATTTTCAGCTAAAAGTATGGCATAATTTGGTTTATTTTAATTTTCTCGGAAACTAGTAGGCCTAGAATTAAGATTTTTGTTTTAAAATGTTCGTAATGAATGCCTCTACAAATCTTGTTATGGTCAAAACCACGCCAGACTTACCGTTTTTGAGAAAAAATATGTGCATCGCACAATAACATACATATTTTTACATATTTTCAGCTAAAAGTATGGCATAATTTGGTTTATTTTCATTTCCTCGGAAACTAGTAGGCCTAGAATTAAGATTTTTGGTTTAAAATGTTCGTAATGAATGCCTCTACAAATCTTGTTATGGTCAAAACCACGCCAGACTTACCGTTTTTGAGAAAAAATATGTGCATCGCACAATAACATACATATTTTTACATATTTTCAGCTAAAAGTATGGCATAATTTGGTTTATTTTAATTTTCTCGGAAACTAGTAGGCCTAGAATTAAGATTTTTGTTTTAAAATGTTCGTAATGAATGCCTCTACAAATCTTGTTATGGTCAAAACCACGCCAGACTTACCGTTTTTGAGAAAAAATATGTGCATCGCACAATAACATACATATTTTCAGCTAAAAGTATGGCATAATTTGGTTTATTTTCATTTCCTTGGAAACTAGTAAGCCTAGAATTAAGATTTTTGGTTTAAAATGTTCGTAATGAATGCCTCTACAAATCTTGTTATGGTCAAAACCACGCCAGACTTACCGTTTTTGAGAAAAAATATGTGCATCGCACAATAACATACATATTTTTACATATTTTCAGCTAAAAGTATGGCATAATTTGGTTTATTTTAATTTTCTCGGAAACTAGTAGGCCTAGAACTGAGATTTTTGTTTTAAAATGTTCGTAATGAATGCCTCTACAAATCTTGTTATGGTCAAAACCACGCCAGACTTACCGTTTTTGAGAAAAAATATGTGCATCGCACAATAACATACATATTTTTACATATTTTCAGCTAAAAGTATGGCATAATTTGGTTTATTTTAATTTTCTCGGAAACTAGTAGGCCTAGAATTAAGATTTTTGTTTTAAAATGTTCGTAATGAATGCCTCTACAAATCTTGTTATGGTCAAAACCACGCCAGACTTACCGTTTTTGAGAAAAAATATGTGCATCGCACAATAACATACATATTTTCAGCTAAAAGTATGGCATAATTTGGTTTATTTTAATTTTCTCGGAAACTAGTAGGCCTAGAATTAAGATTTTTGTTTTAAAATGTTCGTAATGAATGCCTCTACAAATCTTGTTATGGTCAAAACCACGCCAGACTTACCGTTTTTGAGAAAAAATATGTGCATCGCACAATAACATACATATTTTCAGCTAAAAGTATGGCATAATTTGGTTTATTTTCATTTCCTCGGAAACTAGTAGGCCTAGAATTAAGATTTTTGTTTTAAAATGTTCGTAATGAATGCCTCTACAAATCTTGTTATGGTCAAAACCACGCCAGACTTACCGTTTTTGAGAAAAAATATGTGCATCGCACAATAACATACATATTTTCAGCTAAAAGAATGGCATAATTTGGTTTATTTTAATTTTCTCGGAAACTAGTAGGCCTAGAACTAAGATTTTTGTTTTAAAATGTTCGTAATGAATGCCTCTACAAATCTTGTTATGGTCAAAACCACGCCAGACTTACCGTTTTTGAGAAAAAATATGTGCATCGCACAATAACATACATATTTTCAGCTAAAAGTATGGCATAATTTGGTTTATTTTAATTTTCTCGGAAACTAGTAGGCCTAGAATTAAGATTTTTGTTTTAAAATGTTCGTAATGAATGCCTCTACAAATCTTGTTATGGTCAAAACCACGCCAGACTTACCGTTTTTGAGAAAAAATATGTGCATCGCACAATAACATACATATTTTTACATATTTTCAGCTAAAAGTATGGCATAATTTGGTTTATTTTAATTTTCTCGGAAACTAGTAGGCCTAGAATTAAGATTTTTGTTTTAAAATGTTCGTAATGAATGCCTCTACAAATCTTGTTATGGTCAAAACCACGCCAGACTTACCGTTTTTGAGAAAAAATATGTGCATCGCACAATAAGATACATATTTTCAGCTAAAAGTATGGCATAATTTGGTTTATTTTAATTTTCTCGGAAACTAGTAGGCCTAGAATTAAGATTTTTGTTTTAAAATGTTCGTAATGAATGCCTCTACAAATCTTGTTATGGTCAAAACCACGCCAGACTTACCGTTTTTGAGAAAAAATATGTGCATCGCACAATAACATACATATTTTCAGCTAAAAGTATGGCATAATTTGGTTTATTTTCATTTCCTCGGAAACTAGTAGGCCTAGAATTAAGATTTTTGTTTTAAAATGTTCGTAATGAATGCCTCTACAAATCTTGTTATGGTCAAAACCACGCCAGACTTACCGTTTTTGAGAAAAAATATGTGCATCGCACAATAACATACATATTTTCAGCTAAAAGTATGGCATAATTTGGTTTATTTTCATTTCCTCGGAAACTAGTAGGCCTAGAATTAAGATTTTTGGTTTAAAATGTTCGTAATGAATGCCTCTACAAATCTTGTTATGGTCAAAACCACGCCAGACTTACCGTTTTTGAGAAAAAATATGTGCATCGCACAATAACATACATATTTTTACATATTTTCAGCTAAAAGTATGGCATAATTTGGTTTATTTTAATTTTCTCGGAAACTAGTAGGCCTAGAACTAAGATTTCTGTTTTAAAATGTTCGTAATGAATGCCTCTACAAATCTTGTTATGGTCAAAACCACGCCAGACTTACCGTTTTTGAGAAAAAATATGTGCATCGCACAATAACATACATATTTTTACATATTTTCAGCTAAAAGTATGGCATAATTTGGTTTATTTTAATTTTCTCGGAAACTAGTAGGCCTAGAATTAAGATTTTTGTTTTAAAATGTTCGTAATGAATGCCTCTACAAATCTTGTTATGGTCAAAACCACGCCAGACTTACCGTTTTTGAGAAAAAATATGTGCATCGCACAATAACATACATATTTTTACATATTTTCAGCTAAAAGTATGGCATAATTTGGTTTATTTTAATTTTCTCGGAAACTAGTAGGCCTAGAATTAAGATTTTTGTTTTAAAATGTTCGTAATGAATGCCTCTACAAATCTTGTTATGGTCAAAACCACGCCAGACTTACCGTTTTTGAGAAAAAATATGTGCATCGCACAATAACATACATATTTTCAGCTAAAAGTATGGCATAATTTGGTTTATTTTCATTTCCTCGGAAACTAGTAGGCCTAGAATTAAGATTTTTGGTTTAAAATGTTCGTAATGAATGCCTCTACAAATCTTGTTATGGTCAAAACCACGCCAGACTTACCGTTTTTGAGAAAAAATATGTGCATCGCACAATAACATACATATTTTTACATATTTTCAGCTAAAAGTATGGCATAATTTGGTTTATTTTAATTTTCTCGGAAACTAGTAGGCCTAGAATTAAGATTTTTGTTTTAAAATGTTCGTAATGAATGCCTCTACAAATCTTGTTATGGTCAAAACCACGCCAGACTTACCGTTTTTGAGAAAAAATATGTGCATCGCACAATAACATACATATTTTTACATATTTTCAGCTAAAAGTATGGCATAATTTGGTTTATTTTAATTTTCTCGGAAACTAGTAGGCCTAGAATTAAGATTTTTGTTTTAAAATGTTCGTAATGAATGCCTCTACAAATCTTGTTATGGTCAAAACCACGCCAGACTTACCGTTTTTGAGAAAAGATATGTGCATCGCACAATAACATACATATTTTTACATATTTTCAGCTAAAAGTATGGCATAATTTGGTTTATTTTAATTTTCTCGGAAACTAGTAGGCCTAGAATTAAGATTTTTGTTTTAAAATGTTCGTAATGAATGCCTCTACAAATCTTGTTATGGTCAAAACCACGCCAGACTTACCGTTTTTGAGAAAAAATATGTGCATCGCACAATAACATACATATTTTCAGCTAAAAGTATGGCATAATTTGGTTTATTTTAATTTTCTCGGAAACTAGTAGGCCTAGAATTAAGATTTTTGTTTTAAAATGTTCGTAATGAATGCCTCTACAAATCTTGTAATGGTCAAAACCACGCCAGACTTACCGTTTTTGAGAAAAAATATGTGCATCGCACAATAACATACATATTTTCAGCTAAAAGTATGGCATAATTTGGTTTATTTTAATTTTCTCGGAAACTAGTAGGCCTAGAATTAAGATTTTTGTTTTAAAATGTTCGTAATGAATGCCTCTACAAATCTTGTTATGGTCAAAACCACGCCAGACTTACCGTTTTTGAGAAAAAATATGTGCATCGCACAATAACATACATATTTTCAGCTAAAAGTATGGCATAATTTGGTTTATTTTCATTTCCTCGGAAACTAGTAGGCCTAGAATTAAGATTTTTGGTTTAAAATGTTCGTAATGAATGCCTCTACAAATCTTGTTATGGTCAAAACCACGCCAGACTTACCGTTTTTGAGAAAAAATATGTGCATCGCACAATAACATACATATTTTTACATATTTTCAGCTAAAAGTATGGCATAATTTGGTTTATTTTAATTTTCTCGGAAACTAGTAGGCCTAGAATTAAGATTTTTGTTTTAAAATGTTCGTAATGAATGCCTCTACAAATCTTGTTATGGTCAAAACCACGCCAGACTTACCGTTTTTGAGAAAAAATATGTGCATCGCACAATAACATACATATTTTCAGCTAAAAGTATGGCATAATTTGGTTTATTTTAATTTTCTCGGAAACTAGTAGGCCTAGAATTAAGATTTTTGTTTTAAAATGTTCGTAATGAATGCCTCTACAAATCTTGTTATGGTCAAAACCACGCCAGACTTACCGTTTTTGAGAAAAAATATGTGCATCGCACAATAACATACATATTTTCAGCTAAAAGTATGGCATAATTTGGTTTATTTTAATTTTCTCGGAAACTAGTAGGCCTAGAATTAAGATTTTTGTTTTAAAATGTTCGTAATGAATGCCTCTACAAATCTTGTTATGGTCAAAACCACGCCAGACTTACCGTTTTTGAGAAAAAATATGTGCATCGCACAATAACATACATATTTTTACATATTTTCAGCTAAAAGTATGGCATAATTTGGTTTATTTTAATTTTCTCGGAAACTAGTAGGCCTAGAATTAAGATTTTTGTTTTAAAATGTTCGTAATGAATGCCTCTACAAATCTTGTTATGGTCAAAACCACGCCAGACTTACCGTTTTTGAGAAAAAATATGTGCATCGCACAATAACATACATATTTTTACATATTTTCAGCTAAAAGTATGGCATAATTTGGTTTATTTTAATTTTCTCGGAAACTAGTAGGCCTAGAATTAAGATTTTTGTTTTAAAATGTTCGTAATGAATGCCTCTACAAATCTTGTTATGGTCAAAACCACGCCAGACTTACCGTTTTTGAGAAAAAATATGTGCATCGCACAATAACATACATATTTTCAGCTAAAAGTATGGCATAATTTGGTTTATTTTAATTTTCTCGGAAACTAGTAGGCCTAGAATTAAGATTTTTGTTTTAAAATGTTCGTAATGAATGCCTCTACAAATCTTGTTATGGTCAAAACCACGCCAGACTTACCGTTTTTGAGAAAAAATATGTGCATCGCACAATAACATACATATTTTCAGCTAAAAGTATGGCATAATTTGGTTTATTTTCATTTCCTCGGAAACTAGTAGGCCTAGAATTAAGATTTTTGGTTTAAAATGTTCGTAATGAATGCCTCTACAAATCTTGTTATGGTCAAAACCACGCCAGACTTACCGTTTTTGAGAAAAAATATGTGCATCGCACAATAACATACATATTTTCAGCTAAAAGAATGGCATAATTTGGTTTATTTTAATTTTCTCGGAAACTAGTAGGCCTAGAACTAAGATTTTTGTTTTAAAATGTTCGTAATGAATGCCTCTACAAATCTTGTTATGGTCAAAACCACGCCAGACTTACCGTTTTTGAGAAAAAATATGTGCATCGCACAATAACATACATATTTTTACATATTTTCAGCTAAAAGTATGGCATAATTTGGTTTATTTTAATTTTCTCGGAAACTAGTAGGCCTAGAATTAAGATTTTTGTTTTAAAATGTTCGTAATGAATGCCTCTACAAATCTTGTTATGGTCAAAACCACGCCAGACTTACCGTTTTTGAGAAAAAATATGTGCATCGCACAATAACATACATATTTTCAGCTAAAAGTATGGCATAATTTGGTTTATTTTAATTTTCTCGGAAACTAGTAGGCCTAGAATTAAGATTTTTGTTTTAAAATGTTCGTAATGAATGCCTCTACAAATCTTGTTATGGTCAAAACCACGCCAGACTTACCGTTTTTGAGAAAAAATATGTGCATCGCACAATAACATACATATTTTCAGCTAAAAGTATGGCATAATTTGGTTTATTTTCATTTCCTCGGAAACTAGTAGGCCTAGAATTAAGATTTTTGGTTTAAAATGTTCGTAATGAATGCCTCTACAAATCTTGTTATGGTCAAAACCACGCCAGACTTACCGTTTTTGAGAAAAAATATGTGCATCGCACAATAACATACATATTTTTACATATTTTCAGCTAAAAGTATGGCATAATTTGGTTTATTTTAATTTTCTCGGAAACTAGTAGGCCTAGAATTAAGATTTTTGTTTTAAAATGTTCGTAATGAATGCCTCTACAAATCTTGTTATGGTCAAAACCACGCCAGACTTACCGTTTTTGAGAAAAGATATGTGCATCGCACAATAACATACATATTTTTACATATTTTCAGCTAAAAGTATGGCATAATTTGGTTTATTTTAATTTTCTCGGAAACTAGTAGGCCTAGAATTAAGATTTTTGTTTTAAAATGTTCGTAATGAATGCCTCTACAAATCTTGTTATGGTCAAAACCACGCCAGACTTACCGTTTTTGAGAAAAGATATGTGCATCGCACAATAACATACATATTTTTACATATTTTCAGCTAAAAGTATGGCATAATTTGGTTTATTTTAATTTTCTCGGAAACTAGTAGGCCTAGAATTAAGATTTTTGTTTTAAAATGTTCGTAATGAATGCCTCTACAAATCTTGTTATGGTCAAAACCACGCCAGACTTACCGTTTTTGAGAAAAAATATGTGCATCGCACAATAACATACATATTTTCAGCTAAAAGTATGGCATAATTTGGTTTATTTTAATTTTCTCGGAAACTAGTAGGCCTAGAATTAAGATTTTTGTTTTAAAATGTTCGTAATGAATGCCTCTACAAATCTTGTTATGGTCAAAACCACGCCAGACTTACCGTTTTTGAGAAAAAATATGTGCATCGCACAATAACATACATATTTTCAGCTAAAAGTATGGCATAATTTGGTTTATTTTCATTTCCTCGGAAACTAGTAGGCCTAGAATTAAGATTTTTGGTTTAAAATGTTCGTAATGAATGCCTCTACAAATCTTGTTATGATCAAAACCACGCCAGACTTACCGTTTTTGAGAAAAAATATGTGCATCGCACAATAACATACATATTTTCAGCTAAAAGAATGGCATAATTTGGTTTATTTTAATTTTCTCGGAAACTAGTAGGCCTAGAACTAAGATTTTTGTTTTAAAATGTTCGTAATGAATGCCTCTACAAATCTTGTTATGGTCAAAACCACGCCAGACTTACCGTTTTTGAGAAAAAATATGTGCATCGCACAATAACATACATATTTTTACATATTTTCAGCTAAAAGTATGGCATAATTTGGTTTATTTTAATTTTCTCGGAAACTAGTAGGCCTAGAATTAAGATTTTTGGTTTAAAATGTTCGTAATGAATGCCTCTACAAATCTTGTTATGGTCAAAACCACGCCAGACTTACCGTTTTTGAGAAAAAATATGTGCATCGCACAATAACATACATATTTTCAGCTAAAAGTATGGCATAATTTGGTTTATTTTAATTTTCTCGGAAACTAGTAGGCCTAGAATTAAGATTTTTGTTTTAAAATGTTCGTAATGAATGCCTCTACAAATCTTGTTATGGTCAAAACCACGCCAGACTTACCGTTTTTGAGAAAAAATATGTGCATCGCACAATAACATACATATTTTCAGCTAAAAGTATGGCATAATTTGGTTTATTTTCATTTCCTCGGAAACTAGTAGGCCTAGAATTAAGATTATTGTTTTAAAATGTTCGTAATGAATGCCTCTACAAATCTTGTTATGGTCAAAACCACGCCAGACTTACCGTTTTTGAGAAAAGATATGTGCATCGCACAATAACATACATATTTTTACATATTTTCAGCTAAAAGTATGGCATAATTTGGTTTATTTTAATTTTCTCGGAAACTAGTAGGCCTAGAATTAAGATTTTTGTTTTAAAATGTTCGTAATGAATGCCTCTACAAATCTTGTTATGGTCAAAACCACGCCAGACTTACCGTTTTTGAGAAAAAATATGTGCATCGCACAATAACATACATATTTTCAGCTAAAAGTATGGCATAATTTGGTTTATTTTAATTTTCTCGGAAACTAGTAGGCCTAGAATTAAGATTTTTGTTTTAAAATGTTCGTAATGAATGCCTCTACAAATCTTGTTATGGTCAAAACCACGCCAGACTTACCGTTTTTGAGAAAAAATATGTGCATCGCACAATAACATACATATTTTCAGCTAAAAGTATGGCATAATTTGGTTTATTTTCATTTCCTCGGAAACTAGTAGGCCTAGAATTAAGATTTCTGGTTTAAAATGTTCGTAATGAATGCCTCTACAAATCTTGTTATGGTCAAAACCACGCCAGACTTACCGTTTTTGAGAAAAAATATGTGCATCGCACAATAACATACATATTTTTACATATTTTCAGCTAAAAGTATGGCATAATTTGGTTTATTTTAATTTTCTCGGAAACTAGTAGGCCTAGAATTAAGATTTTTGTTTTAAAATGTTCGTAATGAATGCCTCTACAAATCTTGTTATGGTCAAAACCACGCCAGACTTACCGTTTTTGAGAAAAAATATGTGCATCGCACAATAACATACATATTTTTACATATTTTCAGCTAAAAGTATGGCATAATTTGGTTTATTTTAATTTTCTCGGAAACTAGTAGGCCTAGAATTAAGATTTTTGGTTTAAAATGTTCGTAATGAATGCCTCTACAAATCTTGTTATGGTCAAAACCACGCCAGACTTACCGTTTTTGAGAAAAAATATGTGCATCGCACAATAACATACATATTTTCAGCTAAAAGTATGGCATAATTTGGTTTATTTTCATTTCCTCGGAAACTAGTAGGCCTAGAATTAAGATTTTTGTTTTAAAATGTTCGTAATGAATGCCTCTACAAATCTTGTTATGGTCAAAACCACGCCAGACTTACCGTTTTTGAGAAAAAATATGTGCATCGCACAATAACATACATATTTTTACATATTTTCAGCTAAAAGTATGGCATAATTTGGTTTATTTTAATTTTCTCGGAAACTAGTAGGCCTAGAATTAAGATTTTTGTTTTAAAATGTTCGTAATGAATGCCTCTACAAATCTTGTTATGGTCAAAACCACGCCAGACTTACCGTTTTTGAGAAAAAATATGTGCATCGCACAATAACATACATATTTTTACATATTTTCAGCTAAAAGTATGGCATAATTTGGTTTATTTTAATTTTCTCGGAAACTAGTAGGCCTAGAATTAAGATTTTTGGTTTAAAATGTTCGTAATGAATGCCTCTACAAATCTTGTTATGGTCAAAACCACGCCAGACTTACCGTTTTTGAGAAAAAATATGTGCATCGCACAATAACATACATATTTTTACATATTTTCAGCTAAAAGTATGGCATAATTTGGTTTATTTTCATTTCCTCGGAAACTAGTAGGCCTAGAATTAAGATTTTTGTTTTAAAATGTTCGTAATGAATGCCTCTACAAATCTTGTTATGGTCAAAACCACGCCAGACTTACCGTTTTTGAGAAAAAATATGTGCATCGCACAATAACATACATATTTTTACATATTTTCAGCTAAAAGTATGGCATAATTTGGTTTATTTTAATTTTCTCGGAAACTAGTAGGCCTAGAATTAAGATTTTTGTTTTAAAATGTTCGTAATGAATGCCTCTACAAATCTTGTTATGGTTAAAACCACGCCAGACTTACCGTTTTTGAGAAAAAATATGTGCATCGCACAATAACATACATATTTTCAGCTAAAAGTATGGCATAATTTGGTTTATTTTAATTTTCTCGGAAACTAGTAGGCCTAGAATTAAGATTTTTGTTTTAAAATGTTCGTAATGAATGCCTCTACAAATCTTGGTCAAAACCACGCCAGACTTACCGTTTTTGAGAAAAAATATGTGCATCGCACAATAACATACATATTTTTACATATTTTCAGCTAAAAGTATGGCATAATTTGGTTTATTTTAATTTTCTCGGAAACTAGTAGGCCTAGAATTAAGATTTTTGTTTTAAAATGTTCGTAATGAATGCCTCTACAAATCTTGTTATGGTCAAAACCACGCCAGACTTACCGTTTTTGAGAAAAAATATGTGCATCGCACAATAACATACATATTTTCAGCTAAAAGTATGGCATAATTTGGTTTATTTTAATTTTCTCGGAAACTAGTAGGCCTAGAATTAAGATTTTTGTTTTAAAATGTTCGTAATGAATGCCTCTACAAATCTTGTTATGGTCAAAACCACGCCAGACTTACCGTTTTTGAGAAAAAATATGTGCATCGCACAATAACATACATATTTTCAGCTAAAAGTATGGCATAATTTGGTTTATTTTAATTTTCTCGGAAACTAGTAGGCCTAGAATTAAGATTTTTGTTTTAAAATGTTCGTAATGAATGCCTCTACAAATCTTGTTATGGTCAAAACCACGCCAGACTTACCGTTTTTGAGAAAAAATATGTGCATCGCACAATAACATACATATTTTTACATATTTTCAGCTAAAAGTATGGCATAATTTGGTTTATTTTAATTTTCTCGGAAACTAGTAGGCCTAGAATTAAGATTTTTGTTTTAAAATGTTCGTAATGAATGCCTCTACAAATCTTGTTATGGTCAAAACCACGCCAGACTTACCGTTTTTGAGAAAAAATATGTGCATCGCACAATAACATACATATTTTCAGCTAAAAGTATGGCATAATTTGGTTTATTTTCATTTCCTCGGAAACTAGTAGGCCTAGAATTAAGATTTTTGTTTTAAAATGTTCGTAATGAATGCCTCTACAAATCTTGTTATGGTCAAAACCACGCCAGACTTACCGTTTTTGAGAAAAAATATGTGCATCGCACAATAACATACATATTTTCAGCTAAAAGTATGGCATAATTTGGTTTATTTTAATTTTCTCGGAAACTAGTAGGCCTAGAATTAAGATTTTTGTTTTAAAATGTTCGTAATGAATGCCTCTACAAATCTTGTTATGGTCAAAACCACGCCAGACTTACCGTTTTTGAGAAAAAATATGTGCATCGCACAATAACATACATATTTTCAGCTAAAAGTATGGCATAATTTGGTTTATTTTAATTTTCTCGGAAACTAGTAGGCCTAGAATTAAGATTTTTGGTTTAAAATGTTCGTAATGAATGCCTCTACAAATCTTGTTATGGTCAAAACCACGCCAGACTTACCGTTTTTGAGAAAAAATATGTGCATCGCACAATAACATACATATTTTTACATATTTTCAGCTAAAAGTATGGCATAATTTGGTTTATTTTAATTTTCTCGGAAACTAGTAGGCCTAGAATTAAGATTTTTGTTTTAAAATGTTCGTAATGAATGCCTCTACAAATCTTGTTATGGTCAAAACCACGCCAGACTTACCGTTTTTGAGAAAAGATATGTGCATCGCACAATAACATACATATTTTTACATATTTTCAGCTAAAAGTATGGCATAATTTGGTTTATTTTAATTTTCTCGGAAACTAGTAGGCCTAGAATTAAGATTTTTGTTTTAAAATGTTCGTAATGAATGCCTCTACAAATCTTGTTATGGTCAAAACCACGCCAGACTTACCGTTTTTGAGAAAAAATATGTGCATCGCACAATAACATACATATTTTCAGCTAAAAGTATGGCATAATTTGGTTTATTTTAATTTTCTCGGAAACTAGTAGGCCTAGAATTAAGATTTTTGTTTTAAAATGTTCGTAATGAATGCCTCTACAAATCTTGTTATGGTCAAAACCACGCCAGACTTACCGTTTTTGAGAAAAAATATGTGCATCGCACAATAACATACATATTTTTACATATTTTCAGCTAAAAGTATGGCATAATTTAGTTTATTTTAATTTTCTCGGAAACTAGTAGGCCTAGAATTAAGATTTTTGTTTTAAAATGTTCGTAATGAATGCCTCTACAAATCTTGTTATGGTCAAAACCACGCCAGACTTACCGTTTTTGAGAAAAAATATGTGCATCGCACAATAACATACATATTTTCAGCTAAAAGTATGGCATAATTTGGTTTATTTTAATTTTCTCGGAAACTAGTAGGCCTAGAATTAAGATTTTTGGTTTAAAATGTTCGTAATGAATGCCTCTACAAATCTTGTTATGGTCAAAACCACGCCAGACTTACCGTTTTTGAGAAAAAATATGTGCATCGCACAATAACATACATATTTTTACATATTTTCAGCTAAAAGTATGGCATAATTTGGTTTATTTTCATTTTCTCGGAAACTAGTAGGCCTAGAATTAAGATTTTTGGTTTAAAATGTTCGTAATGAATGCCTCTACAAATCTTGTTATGGTCAAAACCACGCCAGACTTACCGTTTTTGAGAAAAAATATGTGCATCGCACAATAACATACATATTTTTACATATTTTCAGCTAAAAGTATGGCATAATTTGGTTTATTTTCATTTCCTCGGAAACTAGTAGGCCTAGAATTAAGATTTTTGTTTTAAAATGTTCGTAATGAATGCCTCTACAAATCTTGTTATGGTCAAAACCACGCCAGACTTACCGTTTTTGAGAAAAAATATGTGCATCGCACAATAACATACATATTTTTACATATTTTCAGCTAAAAGTATGGCATAATTTGGTTTATTTTCATTTTCTCGGAAACTAGTAGGCCTAGAATTAAGATTTTTGTTTTAAAATGTTCGTAATGAATGCCTCTACAAATCTTGTTATGGTTAAAACCACGCCAGACTTACCGTTTTTGAGAAAAAATATGTGCATCGCACAATAACATACATATTTTCAGCTAAAAGTATGGCATAATTTGGTTTATTTTAATTTTCTCGGAAACTAGTAGGCCTAGAATTAAGATTTTTGTTTTAAAATGTTCGTAATGAATGCCTCTACAAATCTTGTTATGGTCAAAACCACGCCAGACTTACCGTTTTTGAGAAAAAATATGTGCATCGCACAATAACATACATATTTTTACATATTTTCAGCTAAAAGTATGGCATAATTTGGTTTATTTTAATTTTCTCGGAAACTAGTAGGCCTAGAATTAAGATTTTTGTTTTAAAATGTTCGTAATGAATGCCTCTACAAATCTTGTTATGGTCAAAACCACGCCAGACTTACCGTTTTTGAGAAAAAATATGTGCATCGCACAATAACATACATATTTTCAGCTAAAAGTATGGCATAATTTGGTTTATTTTAATTTTCTCGGAAACTAGTAGGCCTAGAATTAAGATTTTTGTTTTAAAATGTTCGTAATGAATGCCTCTACAAATCTTGTTATGGTCAAAACCACGCCAGACTTACCGTTTTTGAAAAAAAATATGTGCATCGCACAATAACATACATATTTTCAGCTAAAAGTATGGCATAATTTGGTTTATTTTAATTTTCTCGGAAACTAGTAGGCCTAGAATTAAGATTTTTGTTTTAAAATGTTCGTAATGAATGCCTCTACAAATCTTGTTATGGTCAAAACCACGCCAGACTTACCGTTTTTGAGAAAAAATATGTGCATCGCACAATAACATACATATTTTTACATATTTTCAGCTAAAAGTATGGCATAATTTGGTTTATTTTAATTTTCTCGGAAACTAGTAGGCCTAGAATTAAGATTTTTGTTTTAAAATGTTCGTAATGAATGCCTCTACAAATCTTGTTATGGTCAAAACCACGCCAGACTTACCGTTTTTGAGAAAAAATATGTGCATCGCACAATAACATACATATTTTCAGCTAAAAGTATGGCATAATTTGGTTTATTTTAATTTTCTCGGAAACTAGTAGGCCTAGAATTAAGATTTTTGTTTTAGAATGTTCGTAATGAATGCCTCTACAAATCTTGTTATGGTCAAAACCACGCCAGACTTACCGTTTTTGAGAAAAAATATGTGCATCGCACAATAACATACATATTTTCAGCTAAAAGTATGGCATAATTTGGTTTATTTTCATTTCCTCGGAAACTAGTAGGCCTAGAATTAAGATTTTTGTTTTAAAATGTTCGTAATGAATGCCTCTACAAATCTTGTTATGGTCAAAACCACGCCAGACTTACCGTTTTTGAGAAAAAATATGTGCATCGCACAATAACATACATATTTTTACATATTTTCAGCTAAAAGTATGGCATAATTTGGTTTATTTTAATTTTCTCGGAAACTAGTAGGCCTAGAATTAAGATTTTTGTTTTAAAATGTTCGTAATGAATGCCTCTACAAATCTTGTTATGGTCAAAACCACGCCAGACTTACCGTTTTTGAGAAAAAATATGTGCATCGCACAATAACATACATATTTTTACATATTTTCAGCTAAAAGTATGGCATAATTTGGTTTATTTTAATTTTCTCGGAAACTAGTAGGCCTAGAATTAAGATTTTTGTTTTAAAATGTTCGTAATGAATGCCTCTACAAATCTTGTTATGGTCAAAACCACGCCAGACTTACCGTTTTTGAGAAAAAATATGTGCATCGCACAATAACATACATATTTTCAGCTAAAAGTATGGCATAATTTGGTTTATTTTAATTTTCTCGGAAACTAGTAGGCCTAGAATTAAGATTTTTGTTTTAAAATGTTCGTAATGAATGCCTCTACAAATCTTGTTATGGTCAAAACCACGCCAGACTTACCGTTTTTGAGAAAAAATATGTGCATCGCACAATAACATACATATTTTCAGCTAAAAGTATGGCATAATTTGGTTTATTTTAATTTTCTCGGAAACTAGTAGGCCTAGAATTAAGATTTTTGTTTTAAAATGTTCGTAATGAATGCCTCTACAAATCTTGTTATGGTCAAAACCACGCCAGACTTACCGTTTTTGAGAAAAAATATGTGCATCGCACAATAACATACATATTTTTACATATTTTCAGCTAAAAGTATGGCATAATTTGGTTTATTTTAATTTTCTCGGAAACTAGTAGGCCTAGAATTAAGATTTTTGTTTTAAAATGTTCGTAATGAATGCCTCTACAAATTTTGTTATGGTCAAAACCACGCCAGACTTACCGTTTTTGAGAAAAAATATGTGCATCGCACAATAACATACATATTTTTACATATTTTCAGCTAAAAGTATGGCATAATTTGGTTTATTTTAATTTTCTCGGAAACTAGTAGGCCTAGAATTAAGATTTTTGTTTTAAAATGTTCGTAATGAATGCCTCTACAAATCTTGTTATGGTCAAAACCACGCCAGACTTACCGTTTTTGAGAAAAAATATGTGCATCGCACAATAACATACATATTTTTACATATTTTCAGCTAAAAGTATGGCATAATTTGGTTTATTTTAATTTTCTCGGAAACTAGTAGGCCTAGAATTAAGATTTTTGTTTTAAAATGTTCGTAATGAATGCCTCTACAAATCTTGTTATGGTCAAAACCACGCCAGACTTACCGTTTTTGAGAAAAAATATGTGCATCGCACAATAACATACATATTTTCAGCTAAAAGTATGGCATAATTTGGTTTATTTTCATTTTCTCGGAAACTAGTAGGCCTAGAATTAAGATTTTTGTTTTAAAATGTTCGTAATGAATGCCTCTACAAATCTTGTTATGGTCAAAACCACGCCAGACTTACCGTTTTTGAGAAAAAATATGTGCATCGCACAATAACATACATATTTTTACATATTTTCAGCTAAAAGTATGGCATAATTTGGTTTATTTTAATTTTCTCGGAAACTAGTAGGCCTAGAATTAAGATTTTTGTTTTAAAATGTTCGTAATGAATGCCTCTACAAATCTTGTTATGGTCAAAACCACGCCAGACTTACCGTTTTTGAGAAAAAATATGTGCATCGCACAATAACATACATATTTTTACATATTTTCAGCTAAAAGTATGGCATAATTTGGTTTATTTTAATTTTCTCGGAAACTAGTAGGCCTAGAATTAAGATTTTTGTTTTAAAATGTTCGTAATGAATGCCTCTACAAATCTTGTTATGGTCAAAACCACGCCAGACTTACCGTTTTTGAGAAAAAATATGTGCATCGCACAATAACATACATATTTTCAGCTAAAAGTATGGCATAATTTGGTTTATTTTCATTTCCTCGGAAACTAGTGGGCCTAGAATTAAGATTTTTGTTTTAAAATGTTCGTAATGAATGCCTCTACAAATCTTGTTATGGTCAAAACCACG
The DNA here is from genome assembly GCA_930367185.1 of Myathropa florea. Taxonomy (NCBI): domain Eukaryota; kingdom Metazoa; phylum Arthropoda; class Insecta; order Diptera; family Syrphidae; genus Myathropa; species Myathropa florea. The sequence goes on from CAKNEX010000016.1 coordinate 101,012, forward strand.
CCAGACTTACCGTTTTTGAGAAAAAATATGTGCATCGCACAATAACATACATATTTTTACATATTTTCAGCTAAAAGTATGGCATAATTTGGTTTATTTTAATTTTCTCGGAAACTAGTAGGCCTAGAATTAAGATTTTTGGTTTAAAATGTTCGTAATGAATGCCTCTACAAATCTTGTTATGGTCAAAACCACGCCAGACTTACCGTTTTTGAGAAAAAATATGTGCATCGCACAATAACATACATATTTTCAGCTAAAAGTATGGCATAATTTGGTTTATTTTAATTTTCTCGGAAACTAGTAGGCCTAGAATTAAGATTTTTGTTTTAAAATGTTCGTAATGAATGCCTCTACAAATCTTGTTATGGTCAAAACCACGCCAGACTTACCGTTTTTGAGAAAAAATATGTGCATCGCACAATAACATACATATTTTCAGCTAAAAGTATGGCATAATTTGGTTTATTTTAATTTTCTCGGAAACTAGTAGGCCTAGAATTAAGATTTTTGTTTTAAAATGTTCGTAATGAATGCCTCTACAAATCTTGTTATGGTCAAAACCACGCCAGACTTACCGTTTTTGAGAAAAAATATGTGCATCGCACAATAACATACATATTTTTACATATTTTCAGCTAAAAGTATGGCATAATTTGGTTTATTTTAATTTTCTCGGAAACTAGTAGGCCTAGAATTAAGATTTTTGTTTTAAAATGTTCGTAATGAATGCCTCTACAAATTTTGTTATGGTCAAAACCACGCCAGACTTACCGTTTTTGAGAAAAAATATGTGCATCGCACAATAACATACATATTTTTACATATTTTCAGCTAAAAGTATGGCATAATTTGGTTTATTTTAATTTTCTCGGAAACTAGTAGCCCTAGAATTAAGATTTTTGTTTTAAAATGTTCGTAATGAATGCCTCTACAAATCTTGTTATGGTCAAAACCACGCCAGACTTACCGTTTTTGAGAAAAAATATGTGCATCGCACAATAACATACATATTTTTACATATTTTCAGCTAAAAGTATGGCATAATTTGGTTTATTTTAATTTTCTCGGAAACTAGTAGGCCTAGAATTAAGATTTTTGTTTTAAAATGTTCGTAATGAATGCCTCTACAAATCTTGTTATGGTCAAAACCACGCCAGACTTACCGTTTTTGAGAAAAAATATGTGCATCGCACAATAACATACATATTTTCAGCTAAAAGTATGGCATAATTTGGTTTATTTTAATTTTCTCGGAAACTAGTAGGCCTAGAATTAAGATTTTTGTTTTAAAATGTTCGTAATGAATGCCTCTACAAATCTTGTTATGGTCAAAACCACGCCAGACTTACCGTTTTTGAGAAAAAATATGTGCATCGCACAATAACATACATATTTTTACATATTTTCAGCTAAAAGTATGGCATAATTTGGTTTATTTTAATTTTCTCGGAAACTAGTAGGCCTAGAATTAAGATTTTTGTTTTAAAATGTTCGTAATGAATGCCTCTACAAATCTTGTTATGGTCAAAACCACGCCAGACTTACCGTTTTTGAGAAAAAATATGTGCATCGCACAATAACATACATATTTTCAGCTAAAAGTATGGCATAATTTGGTTTATTTTCATTTCCTCGGAAACTAGTAGGCCTAGAATTAAGATTTTTGTTTTAAAATGTTCGTAATGAATGCCTCTACAAATCTTGTTATGGTCAAAACCACGCCAGACTTACCGTTTTTGAGAAAAAATATGTGCATCGCACAATAACATACATATTTTTACATATTTTCAGCTAAAAGTATGGCATAATTTGGTTTATTTTAATTTTCTCGGAAACTAGTAGGCCTAGAATTAAGATTTTTGTTTTAAAATGTTCGTAATGAATGCCTCTACAAATCTTGTTATGGTCAAAACCACGCCAGACTTACCGTTTTTGAGAAAAAATATGTGCATCGCACAATAACATACATATTTTGAGCTAAAAGTATGGCATAATTTGGTTTATTTTGATTTTCTCGGAAACTAGTAGGCCTAGAATTAAGATTTTTGTTTTAAAATGTTCGTAATGAATGCCTCTACAAATCTTGTTATGGTCAAAACCGCGCCAGACTTACCGTTTTTGAGAAAAAATATGTGCATCGCACAATAACATACATATTTTCAGCTAAAAGTATGGCATAATTTGGTTTATTTTAATTTTCTCGGAAACTAGTAGGCCTAGAATTAAGATTTTTGTTTTAAAATGTTCGTAATGAATGCCTCTACAAATCTTGTTATGGTCAAAACCACGCCAGACTTACCGTTTTTGAGAAAAAATATGTGCATCGCACAATAACATACATATTTTTACATATTTTCAGCTAAAAGTATGGCATAATTTGGTTTATTTTAATTTTCTCGGAAACTAGTAGGCCTAGAATTAAGATTTTTGTTTTAAAATGTTCGTAATGAATGCCTCTAAAAATCTTGTTATTGTCAAAACCACGCCAGACTTACCGTTTTTGAGAAAAAATATGTGCATCGCACAATAACATACATATTTTCAGCTAAAAGTATGGCATAATTTGGTTTATTTTAATTTTCTCGGAAACTAGTAGGCCTAGAATTAAGATTTTTGTTTTAAAATGTTCGTAATGAATGCCTCTACAAATATTGTTATGGTCAAAACCACGCCAGACTTACCGTTTTTGAGAAAAAATATGTGCATCGCACAATAACATATATATTTTTACATATTTTCAGCTAAAAGTATGGCATAATTTGGTTTATTTTAATTTTCTCGGAAACTAGTAGGCCTAGAATTAAGATTTTTGTTTTAAAATGTTCGTAATGAATGCCTCTACAAATCTTGTTATGGTCAAAACCACGCCAGACTTACCGTTTTTGAGAAAAAATATGTGCATCGCACAATAACATACATATTTTTACATATTTTCAGCTAAAAGTATGGCATAATTTGGTTTATTTTAATTTTCTCGGAAACTAGTAGGCCTAGAATTAAGATTTTTGTTTTAAAATGTTCGTAATGAATGCCTCTACAAATCTTGTTATGGTCAAAACCACGCCAGACTTACCGTTTTTGAGAAAAAATATGTGCATCGCACAATAACATACATATTTTCAGCTAAAAGTATGGCATAATTTGGTTTATTTTAATTTTCTCGGAAACTAGTAGGCCTAGAATTAAGATTTTTGTTTTAAAATGTTCGTAATGAATGCCTCTACAAATCTTGTTATGGTCAAAACCACGCCAGACTTACCGTTTTTGAGAAAAAATATGTGCATCGCACAATAACATACATATTTTCAGCTAAAAGTATGGCATAATTTGGTTTATTTTAATTTTCTCGGAAACTAGTAGGCCTAGAATTAAGATTTTTGTTTTAAAATGTTCGTAATGAATGCCTCTACAAATCTTGTTATGGTCAAAACCACGCCAGACTTACCGTTTTTGAGAAAAAATATGTGCATCGCACAATAACATACATATTTTTACATATTTTCAGCTAAAAGTATGGCATAATTTGGTTTATTTTAATTTTCTCGGAAACTAGTAGGCCTAGAATTAAGATTTTTGTTTTAAAATGCCTCTACAAATCTTGTTATGGTCAAAACCACGCCAGACTTACCGTTTTTGAGAAAAAATATGTGCATCGCACAATAACATACATATTTTCAGCTAAAAGTATGGCATAATTTGGTTTATTTTCATTTCCTCGGAAAGTAGTAGGCCTAGAATTAAGATTTTTGTTTTAAAATGTTCGTAATGAATGCCTCTACAAATCTTGTTATGGTCAAAACCACGCCAGACTTACCGTTTTTGAGAAAAAATATGTGCATCGCACAATAACATACATATTTTTACATATTTTCAGCTAAAAGTATGGCATAATTTGGTTTATTTTAATTTTCTCGGAAACTAGTAGGCCTAGAATTAAGATTTTTGTTTTAAAATGTTCGTAATGAATGCCTCTACAAATCTTGTTATGGTCAAAACCACGCCAGACTTACCGTTTTTGAGAAAAAATATGTGCATCGCACAATAACATACATATTTTCAGCTAAAGGTATGGCATAATTTGGTTTATTTTAATTTTCTCGGAAACTAGTAGGCCTAGAATTAAGATTTTTGTTTTAAAATGTTCGTAATGAATGCCTCTACAAATCTTGTTATGGTCAAAACCACGCCAGACTTACCGTTTTTGAGAAAAAATATGTGCATCGCACAATAACATACATATTTTTACATATTTTCAGCTAAAAGTATGGCATAATTTGGTTTATTTTAATTTTCTCGGAAACTAGTAGGCCTAGAATTAAGATTTTTGTTTTAAAATGTTCGTAATGAATGCCTCTACAAATCTTGTTATTGTCAAAACCACGCCAGACTTACCGTTTTTGAGAAAAAATATGTGCATTGCACAATAACATACATATTTTTACATATTTTCAGCTAAAAGTATGGCATAATTTGGTTTATTTTAATTTTCTCGGAAACTAGTAGGCCTAGAATTAAGATTTTTGTTTTAAAATGTTCGTAATGAATGCCTCTACAAATCTTGTTATGTTCAAAACCACGCCAGACTTACCGTTTTTGAGAAAAAATATGTGCATCGCACAATAACATACATATTTTTACATATTTTCAGCTAAAAGTATGGCATAATTTGGTTTATTTTAATTTTCTCGGAAACTAGTAGGCCTAGAATTAAGATTTTTGTTTTAAAATGTTCGTAATGAATGCCTCTACAAATCTTGTTATGGTCAAAACCACGCCAGACTTACCGTTTTTGAGAAAAAATATGTGCATCGCACAATAACATACATATTTTTACATATTTTCAGCTAAAAGTATGGCATAATTTGGTTTATTTTAATTTTCTCGGAAACTAGTAGGCCTAGAATTAAGATTTTTGTTTTAAAATGTTCGTAATGAATGCCTCTACAAATCTTGTTATGGTCAAAACCACGCCAGACTTACCGTTTTTGAGAAAAAATATGTGCATCGCACAATAACATACATATTTTTACATATTTTCAGCTAAAAGTATGGCATAATTTGGTTTATTTTAATTTTCTCGGAAACTAGTATTTTCAGCTAAAAGTATGGCATAATTTGGTTTATTTTAATTTTCTCGGAAACTAGTAGGCCTAGAATTAAGATTTTTGTTTTAAAATGTTCGTAATGAATGCCTCTACAAATCTTGTTATGGTCAAAACCACGCCAGACTTACCGTTTTTGAGAAAAAATATGTGCATCGCACAATAACATACATATTTTTACATATTTTCAGCTAAAAGTATGGCATAATTTGGTTTATTTTAATTTTCTCGGAAACTAGTAGGCCTAGAATTAAGATTTTTGTTTTAAAATGTTCGTAATGAATGCCTCTACAAATCTTGCTATGGTCAAAACCACGCCAGACTTACCGTTTTTGAGAAAAAATATGTGCATCGCACAATAACATACATATTTTTACATATTTTCAGCTAAAAGTATGGCATAATTTGGTTTATTTTCATTTCCTCGGAAACTAGTAGGCCTAGAATTAAGATTTTTGTTTTAAAATGTTCGTAATGAATGCCTTTACAAATCTTGTTATGGTCAAAACCACGCCAGACTTACCGTTTTTGAGAAAAAATATGTGCATCGCACAATAACATACATATTTTTACATATTTTCAGCTAAAAGTATGGCATAATTTGGTTTATTTTAATTTTCTCGGAAACTAGTAGGCCTAGAATTAAGATTTTTGTTTTAAAATGTTCGTAATGAATGCCTCTACAAATCTTGTTATGGTCAAAACCACGCCAGACTTACCGTTTTTGAGAAAAAATATGTGCATCGCACAATAACATACATATTTTCAGCTAAAAGTATGGCATAATTTGGTTTATTTTAATTTTCTTGGAAACTAGTAGGCCTAGAATTAAGATTTTTGTTTTAAAATGTTCGTAATGAATGCCTCTACAAATCTTGTTATGGTCAAAACCACGCCAGACTTACCGTTTTTGAGAAAAAATATGTGCATCGCACAATAACATACATATTTTCAGCTAAAAGTATGGCATAATTTGGTTTATTTTAATTTTCTCGGAAACTAGTAGGCCTAGAATTAAGATTTTTGTTTTAAGATGTTCGTAATGAATGCCTCTACAAATCTTGTTATGGTCAAAACCACGCCAGACTTACCGTTTTTGAGAAAAAATATGTGCATCGCACAATAACATACATATTTTTACATATTTTCAGCTAAAAGTATGGCATAATTTGGTTTATTTTAATTTTCTCGGAAACTAGTAGGCCTAGAATTAAGATTTTTATTTTAAAATGTTCGTAATAAATGCCTCTACAAATCTTGTTATGGTCAAAACCACGCCAGACTTACCGTTTTTGAGAAAAAATATGTGCATCGCACAATAACATACATATTTTTACATATTTTCAGCTAAAAGTATGGCATAATTTGGTTTATTTTAATTTTCTCGGAAACTAGTAGGCCTAGAATTAAGATTTTTGTTTTAAAATGTTCGTAATGAATGCCTCTACAAATCTTGTTATGGTCAAAACCACGCCAGACCTACCGTTTTTGAGAAAAAATATGTGCATCACACAATAACATACATATTTTTACATATTTTCAGCTAAAAGTATGGCATAATTTGGTTTATTTTAATTTTCTCGGAAACTAGTAGGCTTAGAATTACGATTTTTGTTTTAAAATGTTCGTAATGAATGCCTCTACAAATCTTGTTATGGTCAAAACCACGCCAGACTTACCGTTTTTGAGAAAAAATATGTGCATCGCACAATAACATACATATTTTCAGCTAAAAGTATGGCATAATTTGGTTTATTTTCATTTCCTCGGAAACTAGTAGGCCTAGAATTAAGATTTTTGGTTTAAAATGTTCGTAATGAATGCCTCTACAAATCTTGTTATGGTCAAAACCACGCCAGACTTACCGTTTTTGAGAAAAAATATGTGCATCGCACAATAACATACATATTTTTACATATTTTCAGCTAAAAGTATGGCATAATTTGGTTTATTTTAATTTTCTCGGAAACTAGTAGGCCTAGAATTAAGATTTTTATTTTAAAATGTTCGTAATGAATGCCTCTACAAATCTTGTTATGGTCAAAACCACGCCAGACTTACCGTTTTTGAGAAAAAATATGTGCATCGCACAATAACATACATATTTTCAGCTAAAAGTATGGCATAATTTGGTTTATTTTCATTTTCTCGGAAACTAGTAGGCCTAGAATTAAGATTTTTGGTTTAAAATGTTCGTAATGAATGCCTCTACAAATCTTGTTATGGTCAAAACCACGCCAGACTTATCGTTTTTGAGAAAAAATATGTGCATCGCACAATAACATACATATTTTCAGCTAAAAGTATGGCATAATTTGGTTTATTTTCATTTTCTCGGAAACTAGTAGGCCTAGAATTAAGATTTTTGGTTTAAAATGTTCGTAATGAATGCCTCTACAAATCTTGTTATGGTCAAAACCACGCCAGACTTACCGTTTTTGAGAAAAAATATGTGCATCGCACAATAACATACACATTTTCAGCTAAAAGTATGGCATAATTTGGTTTATTTTCATTTTCTCGGAAACTAGTAGGCCTAGAATTAAGATTTTTGGTTTAAAATGTTCGTAATGAATGCCTCTACAAATCTTGTTATGGTCAAAACCACGCCAGACTTACCGTTTTTGAGAAAAAATATGTGCATCGCACAATAACATACACATTTTTACATATTTTCAGCGAAAAGTATGGCATAATTTGGTTTATTTTCATTTTCTCAGAAACTAGTAGGCCTAGAATTAAGATTTTTGGTTTAAAATGTTCGTAATAAATGCCTCTACAAATCTTGTTGTGGTCAAAACCACGCCAGACTTACCGTTTTTGAGAAAAAATATGTGCATCGCACAATAACACATATTTTCAGCTAAAAGTATGGCATAATTTGGTTTATTTTCATTTTCTCGGAAACTAGTAGGCCTAGAATTAAGATTTTTGGTTTAAAATGTTCGTAATGAATGCCTCTACAAATCTTGTTATGGTCAAAACCACGCCAGACTTATCGTTTTTGAGAAAAAATATGTGCATCGCACAATAACATACATATTTTTACATATTTTCAGCTAAAAGTATGGCATAATTTGGTTTATTTTCATTTTCTCGGAAACTAGTAGGCCTAGAATTAAGATTTTTGGTTTAAAATGTTCGTAATGAATGCCTCTACAAATCTTGTTATGGTCAAAACCACGCCAGACTTACCGTTTTTGAGAAATAATATGTGCATCGCACAATAACATACATATTTTTACATATTTTCAGCGAAAAGTATGGCATAATTTGGTTTATTTTCATTTTCTCGGAAACTAGTAGGCCTAGAATTAAGATTTTTGGTTTAAAATGTTCGTAATGAATGCCTCTACAAATCTTGTTATGGTCAAAACCACGCCAGACTTACCGTTTTTGAGAAAAAATATGTGCATCGCACAATAACATACATATTTTTACATATTTTCAGCTAAAAGTATGGCATAATTTGGTTTATTTTCATTTTCTCGGAAACTAGTAGGCCTAGAATTAAGATTTTTGGTTTAAAATGTTCGTAATGAATGCCTCTACAAATCTTGTTATGGTCAAAACCACGCCAGACTTACCGGTTTTGAGAAAAAATATGTGCTTCGCACAATAACATACATATTTTCAGCTAAAAGTATGGCATAATTTGGTTTATTTTCATTTTCTCGGAAACTAGTAGGCCTAGAATTAAGATTTTTGGTTTAAAATGTTCGTAATGAATGCCTCTACAAATCTTGTTATGGTCAAAACCACGCCAGACTTACCGTTTTTGAGAAAAAATATGTGCATCGCACAATAACATACATATTTTCAGCTAAAAGTATGGTATAATTTGGTTTATTTTCATTTTCTCGGAAACTAGTAGGCCTAGAATTAAGATTTTTGGTTTAAAATGTTCGTAATGAATGCCTCTACAAATCTTGTTATGGTCAAAACCACGCCACGAAAACATACATATTTTCGGCTAAAAGTATTGCATAATTTGGTTTATTTTCATTTTCTCGTAAACTAGTAGGCCTAGAATTAAGATTTTTGGTTTAAAATGTTCGTAATGAATGCCTCTACAAATCTTGTTATGGTCAAAACCACGCCAGACTTACCGTTTTTGAGAAAAATTATGTGCATCGCACAATAACATACATATTTTTACATATTTTCAGCTAAAAGTATGGCATAATTTGGTTTATTTTCATTTTCTCGGAAACTAGTAGGCCTAGAATTAAGATTTTTGGTTTAAAATGTTCGTAATGAATGCCTCTACAAATCTTGTTATGGTCAAAACCACGCCAGACTTACCGTTTTTGAGAAAAAATATGTGCATCGCACAATAACATACATATTTTCAGCTAAAAGTATGGCATAATTTGGTTTATTTTCATTTTCTCGGAAACTAGTAGGCCTAGAATTAAGATTTTTGGTTTAAAATGTTCGTAATGAATGCCTCTACAAATCTTGTTATGGTCAAAACCACGCCAGACTTACCGTTTTTGAGAAAAAATATGTGCATCGCACAATAACATACATATTTTTACATATTTTCAGCTAAAAGTATGGCATAATTTGGTTTATTTTCATTTTCTCGGAAACTAGTAGGCCTAGAATTAAGATTTTTGGTTTAAAATGTTCGTAATGAATGCCTCTACAAATCTTGTTATGGTCAAAACCACGCCACGAAAACATACATATTTTCGGCTAAAAGTATTGCATAATTTGGTTTATTTTCATTTTCTCGTAAACTAGTAGGCCTAGAATTAAGATTTTTGGTTTAAAATGTTCGTAATGAATGCCTCTACAAATCTTGTTATGGTCAAAACCACGCCAGACTTACCGTTTTTGAGAAAAAATATGTGCATCGCACAATAACATACATATTTTTACATATTTTCAGCTAAAAGTATGGCATAATTTGGTTTATTTTCATTTTCTCGGAAACTAGTAGGCCTAGAATTAAGATTTTTGGTTTAAAATGTTCGTAATGAATGCCTCTACAAATCTTGTTATGGCCAAAACCACGCCAGACTTACCGTTTTTGAGAAAAAATATGTGCATCGCACAATAACATACATATTTTTACATATTTTCAGCTAAAAGTATGGCATAATTTGGTTTATTTTAATTTTCTCGGAAACTAGTAGGCCTAGAATTAAGATTTTTGGTTTAAAATGTTCGTAATGAATGCCTCTACAAATCTTGTTATGGTCAAAACCACGCCAGACTTACCGTTTTTGAGAAATAATATGTGCATCGCACAATAACATACATATTTTCAGCTAAAAGTATGGCATAATTTGGTTTATTTTCATTTTCTCGGAAACTAGTAGGCCTAGAATTAAGATTTTTGGTTTAAAATGTTCGTAATGAATGCCTCTACAAATCTTGTTATGGTCAAAACCACGCCAGACTTACCGTTTTTGAGAAAAAATATGTGCATCGCACAATAACATACATATTTTCAGCTAAAAGTATGGCATAATTTGGTTTATTTTCATTTTCTCGGAAACTAGTAGGCCTAGAATTAAGGTTTTTGGTTTAAAATGTTTGTAATGAATGCCTCTACAAATCTTGTTATGGTCAAAACCACGCCAGACTTACCGTTTTTGAGAAAAAATATGTGCATCGCACAATAACATACATATTTTCAGCTAAAAGTATGGCATAATTTGGTTTATTTTCATTTTCTCGGAAACTAGTAGGCCTAGAATTAAGATTTTTGGTTTAAAATGTTCGTAATGAATGCCTCTACAAATCTTGTTATGGTCAAAACCACGCCAGACTTACCGTTTTTGAGAAAAAATATGTGCATCGCACAATAACATACATATTTTCAGCTAAAAGTATGGCATAATTTGGTTTATTTTCATTTTCTCGGAAACTAGTAGGCCTAGAATTAAAATTTTTGGTTTAAAATGTTCGTAATGAATGCCTCTACAAATCTTGTTATGGTCAAAACCACGCCAGACTTACAGTTTTTGAGAAATAATATGTGCATCGCACAATAACATACATATTTTCAGCTAAAAGTATGGCATAATTTGGTTTATTTTCATTTTCTCGGAAACTAGTAGGCCTAGAATTAAGATTTTTGGTTTAAAATGTTCGTAATGAATGCCTCTACAAATCTTGTTATGGTCAAAACCACGCCAGACTTACCGTTTTTGAGAAAAAATATGTGCATCGCACAATAACATACATATTTTCAGCTAAAAGTATGGCATAATTTGGTTTATTTTAATTTTCTCGGAAACTAGTAGGCCTAGAATTAAGATTTTTGGTTTAAAATGTTCGTAATGAATGCCTCTACAAATCTTGTTATGGTCAAAACCACGCCAGACTTACCGTTTTTGAGAAAAAATATGTGCATCGCACAATAACATACATATTTTCAGCTAAAAGTATGGCATAATTTGGTTTATTTTCATTTTCTCGGAAACTAGTAGGCCTAGAATTAAGATTTTTGGTTTAAAATGTTCGTAATGAATGCCTCTACAAATCTTGTTATGGTCAAAACCACGCCAGACTTACCGTTTTTGAGAAAAAATATGTGCATCGCACAATAACATACATATTTTCAGCTAAAAGTATGGCATAATTTGGTTTATTTTAATTTTCTCGGAAACTAGTAGGCCTAGAATTAAGATTTTTGTTTTAAAATGTTCGTAATGAATGCCTCTACAAATCTTGTTATGGTGAAAACCACGCCAGACTTACCGTTTTTGAGAAAAAATATGTGCATCTCACAATAACATACATATTTTCAGCTAAAAGTATGGCATAATTTGGTTTATTTTCATTTTCTCGGAAACTAGTAGGCCTAGAATTAGGATTTTTGGTTTAAAATGTTCGTAATGAATGCCTCTACAAATCTTGTTATGGTCAAAACCACGCCAGACTTACCGTTTTTGAGAAAAAATATGTGCATCGCACAATAACATACATATTTTCAGCTAAAAGTATGGCATAATTTGGTTTATTTTCATTTTCTCGGAAACTAGTAGGCCTAGAATTAAGATTTTTGGTTTAAAATGTTCGTAATGAATGCCTCCACAAATCTTGTTATGGTCAAAACCACGCCAGACTTACCGTTTTTGAGAAAAAATATGTGCATCGCACAATAACATACATATTTTCAGCTAAAAGTATGGCATAATTTGGTTTATTTTCATTTTCTCGGAAACTAGTAGGCCTAGAATTAAGATTTTTGGTTTAAAATGTTCGTAATGAATGCCTCTACAAATCTTGTTATGGTCAAAACCACGCCAGACTTACCGTTTTTGAGAAAAAATATGTGCATCGCACAATAACATACATATTTTTACATATTTTCAGCTAAAAGTATGGCATAATTTGGTTTATTTTCATTTTCTTGGAAACTAGTAGGCCTAGAATTAAGATTTTTGGTTTAAAATGTTCGTAATGAATGCTTCTACAAATCTTGTTATGGTCAAAACCACGCCAGACTTACCGTTTTTGAGAAAAAATATGTGCATCGCACAATAACATACATATTTTTACATATTTTCAGCTAAAAGTATGGCATAATTTGGTTTATTTTCATTTTCTCGGAAACTAGTAGGCCTAGAATTAAGATTTTTAGTTTAAAATGTTCGTAATGAATGCCTCTACAAATCTTGTTATGGTCAAAACCACGCCAGACTTACCGTTTTTGAGAAAATAATGTGCATCGCACAATAACATACATATTTTCAGCTAAAAGTATGGCATAATTTGGTTTATTTTCATTTTCTCGGAAACTAGTAGGCCTAGAATTAAGATTTTTGGTTTAAAATGTTCGTAATGAATGCCTCTACAAATCTTGTTATGGTCAAAAACCAGGCCAGACTTACCGTTTTTGAGAAAAAATATGTGCATCGCACAATAACATATATATTTTTACATATTTTCAGCTAAAAGTATGGCATAATTTGGTTTATTTTCATTTTCTCGGAAACTAGTAGGCCTAGAATTAAGATTTTTAGTTTAAAATGTTCGTAATGAATGCCTCTACAAATCTTGTTATGGTCAAAACCACGCCAGACTTACCGTTTTTGAGAAAAAATATGTGCATCGCACAATAACATACATATTTTTACATATTTTCAGCTAAAAGTATGGCATAATTTGGTTTATTTTCATTTTCTCGGAAACTAGTAGGCCTAGAATTAAGGTTTTTGGTTTAAAATGTTCGTAATAAATGCCTCTACAAATCTTATTATGGTCAAAACCACGCCAGACTTACCGTTTTTGAGAAAAAATATGTGCATCGCACAATAACATACATATTTTTACATATTTTCAGCTAAAAGTATGGCATAATTTGGTTTATTTTCATTTTCTCGGAAACTAGTAGGCCTAGAATTAAGATTTTTGGTTTAAAATGTTCGTAATGAATGCCTCTACAAATCTTGTTATGGTCAAAACCACGCCAGACTTACCGTTTTTGAGAAAAAATATGTGCATCGCACAATAACATACATATTTTTACATATTTTCAGCTAAAAGTATGGCATAATTTGGTTTATTTTCATTTTCTCGGAAACTAGTAGGCCTAGAATTAAGATTTTTGGTTTAAAATGTTCGTAATGAATGCCTCTACAAATCTTGTTATGGTCAAAACCACGCCAGACTTACCGTTTTTGAGAAAAAATATGTGCATCGCACAATAACATACATATTTTTACATATTTTCAGCTAAAAGTATGGCATAATTTGGTTTATTTTCATTTTCTCGGAAACTAGTAGGCCTAGAATTAAGATTTTTGGTTTAAAATGTTCGTAATGAATGCCTCTACAAATCTTGTTATGTTCAAAACCACGCCAGACTTGCCGTTTTTGAGAAAAAATATGTGCATCGCACAATAACATACATATTTTCAGCTAAAAGTATGGCATAATTTGGTTTATTTTCATTTTCTCGGAAACTAGTAGGCCTAGAATTAAGATTTTTGGTTTAAAATGTTCGTAATGAATGCCTCTACAAATCTTGCTATGGTCAAAACCACGCCAGACTTACCGTTTTCGAGAAAAAATACGTGCATCGCACAATAACATACATATTTTCAGCTAAAAGTATGGCATAATTTGGTTTATTTTCATTTTCTCGGAAACTAGTAGGCCTAGAATTAAGATTTTTGGTTTAAAATGTTCGTAATGAATGCCTCTACAAATCTTGTTATGGTCAAAACCACGCCAGACTTACCGTTTTTGAGAAAAAATATGTGCATCGCACAATAACATACATATTTTTACATATTTTCAGCTAAAAGTATGGCATAATTTGGTTTATTTTCATTTTCTCGGAAACTAGTAGGCCTAGAATTAAGATTTTTAGTTTAAAATGTTCGTAATGAATGCCTCTACAAATCTTGTTATGGTCAAAACCACGCCAGACTTACCGTTTTTGAGAAAAAATATGTGCATCGCACAATAACATACATATTTTTACATATTTTCAGCTAAAAGTATGGCATAATTTGGTTTATTTTCATTTTCTCGGAAACTAGTAGGCCTAGAATTAAGATTTTTGGTTTAAAATGTTCGTAATGAATGCCTCTACAAATCTTGTTATGGTCAAAACCACGCCAGACTTACCGTTTTTGAGAAAAAATATGTGCATCGCACAATAACATACATATTTTTACATATTTTCAGCTAAAAGTATGGCATAATTTGGTTTATTTTCATTTTCTCGGAAACTAGTAGGCCTAGAATTAAGGTTTTTGGTTTAAAATGTTTGTAATGAATGCCTCTACAAATCTTGTTGTGGTCAAAACCACGCCAGACTTACCGTTTTTGAGAAAAAATATGTGCATCGCACAATAACATACATATTTTTACATATTTTCAGCTAAAAGTATGGCATAATTTGGTTTATTTTCATTTTCTCGGAAACTAGTAGGCCTAGAATTAAGATTTTTGGTTTAAAATGTTCGTAATGAATGCCTCTACAAATCTTGTTATGGTCAAAACCACGCCAGACTTACCGTTTTTGAGAAAAAATATGTGCATCGCACAATAACATACATATTTTCAGCTAAAAGTATGGCATAATTTGGTTTATTTTCATTTTCTCGGAAACTAGTAGGCCTAGAATTAAGATTTTTGGTTTAAAATGTTCGTAATGAATGCCTCTACAAATCTTGTTATGGTCAAAACCACGCCAGACTTACCGTTTTTGAGAAAAAATATGTGCATCGCACAATAACATACATATTTTTACATATTTTCAGCTAAAAGTATGGCATAATTTGGTTTATTTTCATTTTCTCGGAAACTAGTAGGCCTAGAATTAAGATTTTTGGTTTAAAATGTTCGTAATGAATGCCTCTACAAATCTTGTTATGGTCAAAACCACGCCAGACTTACCGTTTTTGAGAAAAAATATGTGCATCGCACAATAACGTACATATTTTCAGCTAAAAGTATGGCATAATTTGGTTTATTTTCATTTTCTCGGAAACTAGTAGGCCTAGAATTAAGATTTTTGGTTTAAAATGTTCGTAATGAATGCCTCTACAAATCTTGTTATGGTCAAAACCACGCCAGACTTACCGTTTTTGAGAAAAAATATGTGCATCGCACAATAACATACATATTTTTACATATTTTCAGCTAAAAGTATGGCATAATTTGGTTTATTTTCATTTTCTCGGAAACTAGTAGGCCTAGAATTAAGACTTTTGGTTTAAAATGTTCGTAATGAATGCCTCTACAAATCTTGTTATGGTCAAAACCACGCCAGACTTACCGTTTTTGAGAAAAAATATGTGCATCGCACAATAACATACATATTTTTACATATTTTCAGCTAAAAGTATGGCATAATTTGGTTTATTTTCATTTTCTCGGAAACTAGTAGGCCTAGAATTAAGATTTTTGGTTTAAAATGTTCGTAATGAATGCCTCTACAAATCTTGTTATGGTCAAAACCACGCCAGACTTACCGTTTTTGAGAAAAAATATGTGCATCGCACAATAACATACATATTTTTACATATTTTCAGCTAAAAGTATGGCATAATTTGGTTTATTTTCATTTTCTCGGAAACTAGTAGGCCTAGAATTAAGATTTTTAGTTTAAAATGTTCGTAATGAATGCCTCTACAAATCTTGTTATGGTCAAAACCACGCCAGACTTACCGTTTTTGAGAAAAATTATGTGCATCGCACAATAACATACATATTTTCAGCTAAAAGTATGGCATAATTTGGTTTATTTTCATTTTCTCGGAAACTAGTAGGCCTAGAATTAAGGTTTTTGGTTTGAAATGTTCGTAATGAATGCCTCTACAAATCTTGTTATGGTCAAAACCACGCCAGACTTACCGTTTTTGAGAAAAAATATGTGCATCGCACAATAACATACATATTTTTACATATTTTCAGCTAAAAGTATGGCATAATTTGGTTTATTTTCATTTTCTCGGAAACTAGTAGGCCTAGAATTAAGATTTTTGTTTTAAAATGTTCGTAATGAATGCCTCTACAAATCTTGTTATGGTCAAAACCACGCCAGACTTACCGTTTTTGAGAAAAAATATGTGCATCGCACAATAACATACATATTTTTACATATTTTCAGCTAAAAGTATGGCATAATTTGGTTTATTTTAATTTTCTCGGAAACTAGTAGGCCTAGAATTAAGATTTTTGGTTTAAAATGTTCGTAATGAATGCCTCTACAAATCTTGTTATGGTCAAAACCACGCCAGACTTACCGTTTTTGAGAAAAAATATGTGCATCGCACAATAACATACATATTTTTACATATTTTCAGCTAAAAGTATGGCATAATTTGGTTTATTTTCATTTTCTCGGAAACTAGTAGGCCTAGAATTAAGATTTTTGGTTTAAAATGTTCGTAATGAATGCCTCTACAAATCTTGTTATGGTCAAAACCACGCCAGACTTACCGTTTTTGAGAAAAAATATGTGCATCGCACAATAACATACATATTTTCAGCTAAAAGTATGGCATAATTTGGTTTATTTTCATTTTCTCGGAAACTAGTAGGCCTAGAATTAAGATTTTTGGTTTAAAATGTTCGTAATGAATGCCTCTACAAATCTTGTTATGGTCAAAACCACGCCAGACTTACCGTTTTTGAGAAAAAATATGTGCATCGCACAATAACATACATATTTTTACATATTTTCAGCTAAAAGTATTGCATAATTTGGTTTATTTTCATTTTCTCGGAAACTAGTAGGCCTAGAATTAAGATTTTTGGTTTAAAATGTTCGTAATGAATGCCTCTACAAATCTTGTTATGGTCAAAACCACGCCAGACTTACCGTTTTTGAGAAAAAATATGTGCATCGCACAATAACATACATATTTTTACATATTTTCAGCTAAAAGTATGGCATAATTTGGTTTATTTTCATTTTCTCGGAAACTAGTAGGCCTAGAATTAAGATTTTTGGTTTAAAATGTTCGTAATGAATGCCTCTACAAATCTTGTTATGGTCAAAACCACGCCAGACTTACCGTTTTTGAGAAAAAATGTGTGCATCGCACAATAACATACATATTTTTACATATTTTCAGCTAAAAGTATGGCATAATTTGGTTTATTTTCATTTTCTCGGAAACTAGTAGGCCTAGAATTAAGACTTTTGGTTTAAAATGTTCGTAATGAATGCCTCTACAAATCTTGTTATGGTCAAAACCACGCCAGACTTACCGTTTTTGAGAAAAAATATGTGCATCGCACAATAACATACATATTTTTACATATTTTCAGCTAAAAGTATGGCATAATTTGGTTTATTTTCATTTTCTCGGAAACTAGTAGGCATAGAATTAAGATTTTTGGTTTAAAATGTTCGTAATGAATGCCTCTACAAATCTTGTTATGGTCAAAACCACGCCAGACTTACCGTTTTTGAGAAAAAATATGTGCATCGCACAATAACATACATATTTTTACATATTTTCAGCTAAAAGTATGGCATAATTTGGTTTATTTTCATTTTCTCGGAAACTAGTAGGCCTAGAATTAAGATTTTTGTTATAAAATGTTCGTAATGAATGCCTCTACAAATCTTGTTATGGTCAAAACCACGCCAGACTTACCGTTTTTGAGAAAAAATATGTGCATCGCACAATAACATACATATTTTCAGCTAAAAGTATGGCATAATTTGGTTTATTTTCATTTTCTCGGAAACTAGTAGGCCTAGAATTAAGATTTTTGGTTTAAAATGTTCGTAATGAATGCCTCTACAAATCTTGTTATGGTCAAAACCACGCCAGACTTACCGTTTTTGAGAAAAAATATGTGCATCGCACAATAACATACATATTTTTACATATTTTCAGCTAAAAGTATTGCATAATTTGGTTTATTTTCATTTTCTCGGAAACTAGTAGGCCTAGAATTAAGATTTTTGGTTTAAAATGTTCGTAATGAATGCCTCTACAAATCTTGTTATGGTCAAAACCACGCCAGACTTACCGTTTTTGAGAAAAAATATGTGCATCGCACAATAACATACATATTTTTACATATTTTCAGCTAAAAGTATGGCATAATTTGGTTTATTTTCATTTTCTCGGAAACTAGTAGGCCTAGAATTAAGATTTTTGGTTTAAAATGTTCGTAATGAATGCCTCTACAAATCTTGTTATGGTCAAAACCACGCCAGACTTACCGTTTTTGAGAAAAAATGTGTGCATCGCACAATAACATACATATTTTTACATATTTTCAGCTAAAAGTATGGCATAATTTGGTTTATTTTCATTTTCTCGGAAACTAGTAGGCCTAGAATTAAGACTTTTGGTTTAAAATGTTCGTAATGAATGCCTCTACAAATCTTGTTATGGTCAAAACCACGCCAGACTTACCGTTTTTGAGAAAAAATATGTGCATCGCACAATAACATACATATTTTTACATATTTTCAGCTAAAAGTATGGCATAATTTGGTTTATTTTAATTTTC